>JAZKJV010003991.1:0-63791 GCA_037367405.1 Ottelia alismoides
TAATAATCATTTAAATAAAAATTTGAGTTTTAGTGATCAACACTCCCCAGCTGGGGCCAGTACCTTCTTAATGGTGCTAGTTATCGCGAAATGCTCCCAAGAAGATGATGGACACATCAACACTACGAATGGAGGCTGGAAATGCGAGACCTTCACGTTCGAAGCAGCTCCTTGGAGCTATTTTTCCTAGTTCAGTCCTGATAGCTCCAGAATGGTTGGATGTAGATGTGGCTCTAGTTTTTGCCAGAGCTGTCCAACCCCACCCCCCCCCCCCCCAAACACTCCACCATTAGATCAGGGTGAGATGTAATCATAGTTGATGGTGAAGCGGTATCGGTCCATCTGAACCATTGATCGTGTAAGTGATGCACATCTGACAGTCCATTAGCGTGCAAATAAGGGGTAAACTCAAGAAACCCCCTCTGCTTTTTGGTTTCAATGTTGTCTTGTAAATTAATTTGTAGTGCAAATAATGGTGGGTTTTTTTGCATTATCCACCTATATTTTTGCATATTTGCACGGATGTCCATGCTAGCTCACCTCACATGACCCTGACTTGAGGTCTATATTTTGCAAATATACACTTGTGACTTTTTGTATTTATATTTAATCTAGAAATTTGTATAGTTAGTGTTAATTTTTTTGAGAAATTGTGCAGCGGACTTTGCACTTTTTTATATTGCATTTAAGCCCATGTCGGGTGCTTTAATTTTAATATGTGTTGATAAATTGCATAGTAACCTATGGGTTTTTATTTTAGGGTTCATGAATGCATGAACACTTCTTGATATTTGCAAATATATCCCTTCTAGTATTTACTTTTTATGCTTGTTCTTTAATTTTATTAAAAATACCATCCATAATCAAAAAATATGAAAAATTAGGATAATGTGCTTGCTAGCATATGCTTTCATGCTATACTTTTTGAATTACATTTTACACATTTTATCTATGTTAAATATCAAAATAACATGATTTTTACCATGTTTAGCTTTAAAAATACCCAAAAAAATATAAAACCTTTTTGATAAATTACAAAAAAATGTTGTTCATTACAATAATTTACAACTCTAGACAAAAAATCCCTAAAATAGAAAAAACAAATGATATAATTAGTGTCAATTTTGTGGAGAAATTGTTTAACAAACCTTGCACTTTTTGTATATTGCATTTTAGTCCATGCCAGGAGCTTTTAATTTAAATATGAATGGATAAATTGCATAATAGACCTTGAGTTTTTATTTTAGAGTTCTGGAATGCATGGAAACTTCTTGATATTTCCAAATAGGTCCCTATTAGTATTTAATTTTTTTGTTAAATCTTTAATTTTATTAAAAATATCATCCATGCTATTAAAAATATGCAAAATTAGGGTAATGTGTCCGCTAGCATACACTTACACGCTATAATTTTGAATTACATTTTAGGCCTTTTACCTATTTATTAAAAAACATAATAGCATGATTTTACCCCTATTTTGCTTTAAAAATAAAAAAATGTAAAACCTTTTTGAAAATTCCAAAAAAGTATGTTGTTCATTATAGTATTTTACGACTTTAGACCAAAAATAACTAAAAATTGGAAAAGCAAATTATAAAAAATAAAACGCTTCAAAATCCTATAAGAATACAAAAATTCTTCAAAAATCCAAAAATATTTTTTATTCCTAAATTTTATTTATATTGTATTTTATCAGTGAAAATTAGTTGTAAGGAATTTAGGACTTAATTTATATTTTTAATACATTAAAACATTCAGCTTATTTATTTAATATGTATTTTGGGTTATTTTTTACTTTAAAAATATCTAAAACTAGAAAAATATATATAAAAAATTTAAAAATACTAGAAATTATATAAAACATCAAAACATTTGATTTTGATTTTTTATTAATTATTAGTTATATTAAAATTATATAACCCTTTATTGTTTATATATCTTTATGTAGTCTTATAAATCGAAAAATATAAAAGAAAATAAAAATATAAAACTAAAACAATTAAAAAATTTTAAAATTTAAAATATATGAAATATAAAATTCAAAACCGACACAAAAAAGATAAAAAAGACTTGAGCATGATAAATTTTGGATTTAGTTTCTCAATTTATCACATTTGCTCCCTGTGTTCGACACTGTACATAAATACACCTATAAAAAAATTTGTAGAGTTATAATAAATTTTTACTCCACATTTTTATTTGCATTGCCATATTTATTTTCTTTTATAAATATTTATTTGTGGGTTAATTGTTGTTTGAAGCTGGGTTTCGTGAGCGGTCGTTACGGTGACGCTTATTGTGTTTGATTAATTGATCCTTGCTGAAAAACCTCTTCAACATATGGCACCGTTGCTGTGGAGGAACGCCATATAGATTCTATATATTTGTTTATCCCTTCTTATTTCATTTCCTCTTTATCTGTTTATTTCTTCTTCATTTTATTTGATATTGATTTTGAACTGTTTTGACCTCTTCCCTTGTGTGATCTTGTTGCGAGGGACCGCTACATGAAGGAGGATTCTTAGGAGGGCATGCGCACCCTAGCAAGGTGAAGCCAGCTTTCTGACTTAGTTGGCAAGAGAGGGCAGTAAGGGCAGACTTAGGAAATTTTGAAGAGCAGTCCACCTTTTCTTTTTATTTTATTTTTATTTGTAATTTGAAGTAAAAGAGAGAGAGAGAGAGAGATTTAATTATAATAATTAGACTCTCAGGACACTGCTACTTCATGAAGTCCACTACCCGAGTGATTGTTCACTCGAGAGCCTCGTCAGTTTTTCACAATTTTCCACCTTTCTTTTATTTTGTTTCACAAGTTTTGAGTTTTTCAATTTTACTTGTATTTGTTTTGTGTGATTGAGCCCTAGTTTAGGATTGCTTGACGATATATTAGGTCCAAACACTTAGTTACACTTGCATGTACCTATAAACGCGTGCTTGGACTTAGTCAAATATAATTATTTTTTATTTGGAATTGAGACTGTACACCATGAGAGACCTCATACAACACTTGTAGGACCCATTATGGTGTGGACTAAGAGATTTCCAAGATCGGACCTTAGATATCTTTTCTAGATAGTTGGCATCTTGTTCTTCATGCTAATAGCATATTATATTCTAAGGCGATTTCATCGACTTGCATTGCATATAGTGTAGGTTTCAATTTTGTTTAGCATCCTTGCATGAAGAGAGCCAGAGGCAAGGTGGGCATTTCTACTTAGCATTCATCATTATTTTACATTGCATTACTTTTCCGACTCTCTCCCTCTAATTTTATCACTTATGAGTATAAAGGAATTGATACATCGTTAGGACTCGTGTATTTTTATTAAAAATTCAAAAAAGTGATAACCAATAAAATTGAGACTACTAACATTATTCGACCCCAAAGTCAAAAGAAAAAATTCTTCATGAGAGAGTAACTCCATCATTGTATTCGCATTTTATTTTTGATGTGTACACACTAAGGACTAGTGCCCCAATCCCAGGCCTACCTACGTGTTTGTACAACTTTTTGAAAATCGCCTACCTTTAAAATTGGATAAGATAAGAAGACTTAACTTTCACGGTCATCATTGTGTTGAGTAAGTGAATTGATGGGTTTTTGTTTGTTTATATTTGTATTTCTTTGTGCGCATACTCGATCATCTCTGTGCATTTGCTCCTTTTCCTTGAATATCTTTATTTGACTATCATGTGCTCCCAGTCCTCGCCTTTTGTTTCGAAGATGGTCGATTGGAGTTATTTTTATCCGAATTTTGTGTATTCTTCTTACTCTCCAGCCCTTCCACCTCCATTTTTCCAGGATAACTTTGCTCCTAATTCTTCTTTTTGTATATATCTGACTAATCCAGTATTTCAAGCATCAAATTTTGATTTTTACCCACCACCATAACTACCCTTACATTTCCCACCATTTCACTCAACCGATATTGAACTGTTGGAGTCATCTCTCATGAAGACCACTCCTGAGTACATGAACTGGTTAGTGGAAAAAATGGATTAGAAGATTGATGATCTTAATAGTATAAATAAGAGACACAATGACTCATCGTTTGATGATATGCATTCATTTAAGGACACCCATAAGAGCTTGCAATCGCCCAAAATACAAAAACATGAGAAATTTTTAAAAATCGAAAAAGAATCAGGGAGACAACTAGTAGAGTTAGTTTGTGAGGAGAGGGCACCCATGTCAGATCCTATACCCACACATACATACACCATAGTTCCCATCTTTGACCTCAAGGATGACACTGTAAAACAACTCTTGGTCATCCTTGCGTAGACGATGATTCCGATCTCTTCCCTTGTATGGAAGAGATCCAAAATCTTAGAAAAATGTTGACTGAACTAGAAGTGGTGGTAGCTATTCACGATATTATTGAGGCCCACTTAGCCATGCCATGAACCAATTATTTGCTCCCAAACATAAAATGAGAAAGCGACGACACAGATCTAAGCGACATATTATGACCATGGCCACTACCCACCCCATCACTCAATGTTTACCTACTAGGAAAGGGGACACTAGCACACTCCTTGTTAGATGTGACATTTCTGACAATTTTTGTGATCACACTCTCCTTAACGACCGTGAATCGATTAATATAATACCTTTCTTTCTGGTATAATCTCTTTACTAATGAACTCTCAAGTAAACTAGGATGATTTGTTAATTTGCTGATAGATCAATAAAGAGGCTAAGGGGTATTCTAGAGAACATCGCTCTATGGGGCACACTCCAATCATCCTAATAAGATCTTTCCTTACCTCTATGAAAGTTGTTATTGATTACAAATCTGGAGAGATATGCTTTTGTTTAGACAATGAGAGAATTTTGATTGAAAAGATCACAATACCTATCACTGACCAGAGACTCACATCTGATGAGAGTGTGCATGTGTCAGCTGACCTCAGAGACTATGAACGATCTTTTGATATCAGAGAGGTTTTATTTTTGATGGATGATTCTGAGACTCGAGGATTCCTCTTTGGTGAGGAAGAATCAGAAAGCATGGACCTTGGAGTTCTCCCTTCCGGTGATTGGCGATGTATTAATGACATCTGCGATATTTACACCATAGACACTTAAGAGAGGAGGGAAGACTTAAGAGATACTGCACATGTTGAATTTGATATTACTACTTTCATACATGAGTTCAAGCCTTTTTGTAGACTTAGGTGAAACATCCCAGGACCAATATGACCACACTACTTCCACCAACCCGTTCGTGATTTCCACTTTGGGATGGCTGAGGATCTTCATCAGGTTGATCCTAATCGGTTTATGTCTATTGAAGACCCCAATATCGACATGCACCTTATCAGATCCATTCCTCAACGATCACGCAAGAAGATCTGCTTTCTACCTTCTTGATCTTTGTATATCCATCTCTTTGTATATCCTCATTCGTTTTATTTCCTTCTATCTATTGTTTTTTCTCATCCACCTCACTCTATGTTTTTGCCTTGCTTAGGACGTACTTTGTCCTATGTATAGGGGAGTTGGATGAGTTGGGCATTCATTCTTCGTTCTATTTCATTACTTCTATTGTTGCCTATACTTAGAGCTCTTTTACCCTAAGTATAGGGGGTGTGGTGCGTACATTCACCCAACATATGTTTTCTTGTTGTCGGTTTATTTTTATTTATCCCCTCCACTATCTCCTCTCTTGTTGATATTTCTGTCTATACTTATGGATATCTTACCCTAAGTATAGGGGGATACAGACTAAGTTGTGATTTATTTATTCCCGACCTTGACCGTAGGGCATGTAGATATAGCCTGGATGGTCGACTTGTCATTCATTTATTCTTTCATTCTTTACTCAGTCATTGTAGTAATGCTTTTCTATACTCACTACAAGTTATTTCTTCTCTGATCTATAAGGACATAGCTCAAGCAAAGTATGGGGGTGGTATATACTATGTATATTCTTTAACCATAACTCGTACTTTAATATTATCAATAAGTATGGCTAAAATAAAATTACTTAATTGTAAAAAATATACATGTATAAAATTCATTAAAATTATTTTTATATATCTATTGATGAAATGGGTAAAAATGGTTTGCAAGATATTTGAAATGGTTTGAGAATCATTTTGAGAACTCTTTTGAAAACAATTTGAAAAATATTTTGTAAAATATTTTTAACATTTGTAAAAATGTTTTGTTTGTAAAACTTTCTTTTCTTTATGTGAAATAAAATGTTTTGGAAATTTATTTGAAAATGTTTGGAAAATGGTTGTAAAAGTATTTTTGAAAAGGCTATATATTATTTGAAAAATCTTTGCAAAACGATTTTCAAATTTTGTAAAATATTTGTAAAAATTATTTGTCAAATTATTTTGCAAAGTAAGTTTTTTAAAATGTTTGCAAAAATATTTTCAAATTATTTTTGAGAATTATTTACATAATTCAAACAAACAAAGATCCTTTACAAACCTATATATACAATCCTCTGAATTCCTAAACCCCAATTCTTGTAAATAATAAAAAGCACTCATGTATAAATATTTGTACCTATTTCTTCTTCCAAAAACCTTTTGTTTTGAAAAATCTCTAAAAATGCGAAAAATAATAATTCTAAAAACATATGCAAAACCTTTACAAAAATTGTATAAAGATTTGCAAAACCTTTTTCAAAAATCTATAAAAAGGTTAAAGAAAGAAAATTTCTTCACAAAAATATTTTCTTTCATCGTGCATAGCATTTGCATTTTTCTGATTGGTATTAATAATTGAACAAGTCTAAGTAAAATCCTAAGATTGGAGCTTAGTTGGACCTTAAATCTATTCAATCACAAGAATCTTATAGAAACTGGAATTGAGATACTTTAGGTATACTAGACTTAGTTCTTTGAGACCACAAGACTTGGTTCAGTGTTGTCTTGACTACCTAAGTAGAATATTTAGAGCACACGCACGACTCTTATATATTGATAATGACCTAGCTTGCATGCGTATACCTTATACTTTGATCACCTCAGTTGAAGTGGTAGAGGGTTGGATTTGCCGACATGAGACACAAGTCAATGGAAACATTACAAGACACACATTTGTGGCCATTGTACCCCAACCCGATCCAGTAGCAAAGAAGTCTAAAGACAGAAGTTTGGGTTGCAATAAAGCTTCAAAAGAGGGATAGTCTACTGACTCGAGAGGAAAAAGTCTCTATGTAAATGTCGTTGTATATAGTAATAAAAAACGTAAAAATCATAAACTCTAGAAAGGTGGACAGACACGAATGAAAATAAAATTTTAGGAATAATTGATGGTCCTTTCAGGGTTTGTAATACAATCCTCAAATGATCTTTATGCTCTTCCTCTGATTTCGTGTATACCAAAATGTCATCAATAAACACGATCACAAATTTATCTAAGAAGGGAAGGAATACTCGATTCATCAAATCCATAAAAGCAGCAGGGGCATTTGTCAACCCAAAAGGCATCAACAAAAATTCATAATATCCGTAACGAGTGCAAAAATTTGTTTTAGGGACATCTTTGATTTTAATCTTCAACTGATGATAGTCCGATCTCAAGTCTATCTTAGAGAATACAGAAACCTCTTGCAATTGATCAAACACATCATCTATTTGAGGAAGAGGATAATTATTACGCACTATCACTCGATTCAACCTTCGATAATCAATACAAAGTCTCAAAGAACCATATTTCTTTTTAACAAAAATAACAGGATCCCCCTCGTGGAGAAATACTAGATCGAATAAACCCCTTATCTGTTAATTCCTGCAATTGGATCTTCAGTTCCCTGAGTTCCGCTAGAGTCATTCGATAAGGAGTCAATGCAATTGGGGTGATACCAGGTACTAAATTAATACTGAATTCAATTTCTCTATTAGGTAGAAGTCTTGCTAATTCATCAAGAAATACTTCAGGAAATTCACTCACTACAGGGATATTTTCTAAACATATGAATTCTGCTATTATATTGTATACAATGGCAACAAAAGATGAATATCCCTTCATGAGTAATTTATGTCACTATACTAGAAATAACATGGGTTGGATATACACTCCCTTTTACATAGAATACAAATTCTGTCTCGCCTAGCATTCGAAAAATAACTTTCTTCATGAAACAATCTAGTAAAGCATAGTATGATGTCAAACAGTCCATCTCTATAATGGAATCAAATTCTTTAATTTCTATAGAGATAAGATACACAATAACCCGACCTCCTCCTAGCTCTATCAAACAGTCTTTAAAAACATTCCAAACAATCTCAGGCTCTCCTTTTGGTAAAGAGATTGATAATGCATGACCAAGTGTACCCATTTCTTTATTCGCAAATACATCTTCGAGAAATAAATGAATTACTGGCACCAGAATCAATAAGAGTATGGGCATTTCTACCAAAATTAACAGCGGTACCTGGCACCACATCCTCAGTAGAGATGGCTTCTTGAAGTGTCATTGCAAAAGATTTCTCCTGATTTTGTGCCTTTTTATTTCCTTTTCTTGGAATGTCATTTCTCTTTTCTTCTTTCTTTGGATGGGGTTCTTGAGTTAGGACACTAGCACGGATATTCTGTTGAGATGGTCTTCTTGCATTTCCCCAGTTTGGCATTAAATTTGGGCAGTTTCGACGTATATGGCATGTCTGGCCACAATGATAGCAACCTGATGATCTACTACGACATTCTCGCGGTTGACGTTTCCCACAAATGGTACATTGCGGATAAGAAAATCCTGCATTTTTATAATTCTCCGGAGAAAATCCACCCATTTGATTTCCCCTATATCTTTGAGCAGATAAGTTGTGTTGCCTTAGATTTCCAAAATTTCTTTTAACTTTGTTCTCTGATCCTCTCCATGGTAATCTATCCCCAAATCGTTTCCTACTATGATCATTACACCTTCGATTTTCTTGCAGAATACGCTCAGCCGTTCAAGCAACTTCCACTAGTTTACCATACTCAGTATATCCATTGGTCGAGACCACTGACTTAATATCTACATGCAGTTTATCTTCGAAACGTCGACATTTATCTTCTTCGATTTTCATTAAAGAAATTGCAAACTTTAATAACTCTGTAAAGCACTTCTGGTATTCATCAACAAAAAAACTTCCTTGAGTAAGAAATAAGAACTCCTTACATCGATCTTCTTGATATACTCTAGGGTAATATTTCTCATTGAATTCCTTTTCAAATATCTACCAGGTAATCTCGGATGAGTCCGTGTATTTTATCTTCACCGACTTCCACCAATCATCAGCATTTTCTTTTAACAGAAATATTGCATATCTCAATTTTTGTGCATCAATACATTCCATCAAGGCAAATATCTTTTCCATGTGCTCAAACCAATCCCTTGCCACCTTTGGTTCCGTCGTACCTACAAAATCTTTTGCATCCAACTTCCGACAATGCTCGAATGGCAGTTGATGTTCAAATTCATGCGGTCTCATTGATCGAGCAGCCATGCTTCCCAATGTCTGAGCTATTAATGTCAAAGTTTCCTGCATATTGTTATTATTAATCCCATTATGTCCATCACTTGGTCCTTGTGTGATCTGAGAAGGTTGCCCAGCTGCCATTATGTCCTGCGTAAATAAAATTCCTTAATTAGCTCTTCCAAAATTATAAATCCTCAAATCTCATGTCACAACTAAGATAGATCCTTAATATTGACAATATTGTTACTTCGATATCCTTTCATTTTTATATCAAAGTCCAATACAGAAATCAACACCTCTAATATAATCATAGATCAACTTCAAACATCAGTTATAATCAAATTCCATAATCGTTTTCTTTGATACCTCCAGATGTCATGACCCACATCGCTAGCCGATGAGTGCGACATATAAACTATCTAATCATCTTAACCATAATTAGTATCTACATATAAATTGAACAGCAATTCCTCTATATTATGGACTCCCAAGCGCTACCATGTACCTGAGAAATTCATATGAAACTTTTCATAAACAAATCCACATAATTCTCTAACACAACCATCCAAGTCAGTATCTGCATCTGTAATATCAAACACATTTCCATTGTTCCTTATATACAACTATCAACTATTGTCATGAACTCGGCTACAACTCCTTTAACTTCACAAAAACATTAAGTCTTCCAGGGTGTTAACTATTTACCTGAAGTACAAAAAAACAATTTGCCTAAATATCACAGAGATGGAGTGAAGGTCCCAACTGTCAGCAAAAGACTTAATTCCTTCTCTCCTCATATAGCTCCTTCTCAGGTGTGTTTGTAGATAATGTTTAATAATAGAGGGTTGAGTCTAAACTCTAAATGAGCTTAGACCCAGTGAGTGGATCTCAAGCATTTTAATGAAAATATCAGCTACTTTTGAAAATAACTTTGCTTATCATGAAAACTAATATGTATGGCTTCAATACGACAACTGCATAACAAAATGAAAACCTGAAGCTTTGTAAATTAATAATGGTGTAAAAAAATTGAAATATCAAACAAGCTAACTGAAATTAATTTACTAACTGGTTGTTGAAAGTCTTACTGAAATGAAATTTTCTATTTTCCAAATATTATAACCACACCACTGTAGCTAACATATTACGTTCATGAACACTGAAACAAACTGAGTCACACTTGTAGACAACTCCAAAGGCCAAAGAACCTACATACAGCCCAAAGCCCATGTGTATACAGAATGTAGACCCAAAGTTCTCTGAATCATATCTGATGGTTGCCATATCTGATGGCATGTTTCAGGATCATATCTAATGACGTCACCATATCTGATGGCTAGTTCATGACCATGTCTGAGAGCTACTGTGGCGGTCATTGTTTTTGACATATTTTTAATCCATAGTAATATAACTGTAAATTGAGAAATTTGTGATATCCGAATCATATCATCATACTGAACTTATATGTATCTATCTGAAAAATTCTCTAGTAGTAAAACAACATAATTGAATACTGAACACAAATGTAATTTTTCTACCATACATTAAGCTTACATACAATATCAATTTTATTAAGCTGATGCCATCTTTGATGAAACTAAAACTTATCTAATTATCAAGCTAGACACATATATAGTTGTATCATCAGAAAGCATCAAAACTGCCATATTGAAATGTACATGTGAAAATATGGATTATATCTTAAAATAGGATTGAGACCACTCATATGTAAAATGTATTGTCCCTTATTGTCTTGAATCGCTTCTCCTTAGTTAGCTTTTAATGTATTTTCTCCTAAATTACGAAATTCAAGTAAATGATCACTATAGGATTGATATTTAAAACGTATGGATTAAAAAAATGTCCAAAGCTTACTTCTCTTTGTGTGCTATTCTATTGTCTATTTTCCAAGTATATTAAGTTCTCTCTCTATCGCGCAATTGTACATTTTACATGCTTGTGCTTAATTCCAACCTTGTTAATATAAGTATTTTCATTATACATGATATCCCCCTTCTGTGGTTAAATTATATCTTGCCCATAATAGTTAAAGTTTATGGCTTATTCTAACTAACATGATCCATAATTAATTATCTTATATAAGATTTAAGAGCTCACTATACTCATTCATTCTAGGTGCTAAAATATGATGTTCTCTCAATAACATACCTAACAGATAACTACAACTTTAATATCCTTGTATAACTCTAAAAGATCTATATCGAAAATCTAAAAGGAAGATTAGGCTGTTTTATTTTTCACGGGCACGAAAAAAATTAATCCGTTAGATTTTTGATATAGTCTTAAAATTTTAGATGTACAGGTCGTTCGCCAAAAATCATATCTCTGGAGTATAACCTTTTTATCCTTCTGATTTGAACTACACTTCATATTATTGAAAGATCATATAAAGAATAATAAAAAAACATCAAGATATTAAACAAAACTCGATTTGTCCTGTCATTCCTAATAACTTCCTTGCTAATCTAATATAGTAATTCCATCACTACCCATTTCGGGTACTCCTTGGAATCTCAAACGCCCATTGTCCCCCTTTTTCACAACTTCAAATATCTAAATTCATCTCTGCTTTAAGATCAAGAAACTTGGGGTCAGTTCATGGTAATCTTACGTTCGATCAATTTAGTAGAAATTATCATGAAAATCAGGTATATATATTTTTCTACACTATTAGATTTACAAGTACTTGTAAAAAAATCCTACTGTAAAAAGCAAAGGATACAAAACTTCTAGCATATGTGGCGTTACGGGAGATCCTCACATAATATATGCCACCCTACACCTTGTTAGAGAGGGGTGACGAACCTGGAGGAGTGACGAACATGTGATGAACCTAGCTGCAATAAGTTTGTAAAACCCTTGATAACTTTTTCTTTTGTTCTTGAGAATCCACCTCGGGTGCCCTTTTGCCTACATTAGAATCCTCTCCTCTATATATATCATTCTTGTAGAGAATAATCCTTCAACAATAATATAAAAGCTACATGTGTCCATATTTCACTACAGGTGTCACCAACTCACCTTCATGCAGATCAGAAAATAATAATCCCTTCTTAAGTCATGTATATATTTGTCGGTGGAAGAAGGCACAAGTTATGCATGATTTTATCTCTCGGTGAAAAGTTATCAAATATTGACAACGACATACACTAAGTATAAATATACCTACTATTTCCATTCCCCTACTTCTTAACTCACGTCCATACACATATACTTATTGGTATCATGCCCATAGCTTGTCACGTTATGCACATGGGAATATTTTCCTTTTTTTTCAGGATAAGGATTTGGTATATATTATACCGTAATCTTGTTTAATTCAAAACTTTGACTTCGTATCTGTTTCGAGAATGGATATAGTGATACACTTCTTGCATCCGTCAATAATTGTAGCTGCACATGTATCCGTATCCAATAAGCTTAAGGCATTACCATTAAAATATAAGTATTCAATATATACAATCTAGACATATTCCACCAATCCTTTCTCTTATATGCCGAGTATACTTTGACCTCTGAAGTCTTTTCCAAACAAAACTTTATCTATGTCATTCTATATTTTTACACATATTCTAAAATAAATATAATAACAATATATCTGTATCCGACCATCACCATCCTTGAACATTAAATTTAGTATAAGGAAATATTTTGTCGTATCTAGTATTACATTAAGAATGTCTGTTTTGCACGAAATTTGAAAGAGGGGGTAGGAGCATGATCTTATATATTCCAAGGGAGCATACACATATAACCCAATATCTATGAGGACAAAACCTACACCAGTTGGTGCATATAACTTCATACACCCATCTCTTTTTTTCATGTTTTTTATATTTTTGAAATAAAACCTTAGAGAATATAGATTACCATATACCATCATGGTGTCATTCTAAATTCAATTTAATTCGAGACTTATATTGTATCCATCAAGATTATCATTTTTTAATGATCTTAGAATTGTTGAAATTGACCACTTCTAGATGAATATGTTAGGAACATTTGTTTTACACGAAACTTGAAATACATATTCTACTCAATATAATAAGTAAATCACCCTATGATTTCATTAGAAAACCCAAAAATAGTTACAAATAAAGCGGGATGCATTGAATACCTGCACCCACCGGTGCAGGCTTCCGACATATACATACACACATAAAGAATGCTCTGGGAATATATACCAATTGACTTCTATCAAATTACACAATATAAAGAACTAATCAAAATTTGACCAGACATGGAAATACCTGTCTTATACTACATGGTTATAGTAGATTTGTCAAGCTTATCGTTTAAGTAATCAACACAACAGCTGCTTATATATTTATTTTTATTTAAAGATGGAATATCACAAGAGGATCTCTGATACAAGAACAATTATAATTGAATGAATCATTCATTTTCATTAATTTATTTTATCCACACTTAAACCATGCACGTCCCTTGTATTAAGGTAGCTCATTTGAGAATTATAATATATTACTCAGAGCTAAAGTTATCTCACAATTGATATGCATACATTAACGTAACCAAGATCTCCCCAAATCCAATAGGCAATATAAGTCATTCCTTGATTATATGATAACACATATCAATAAAAAATAAGAGGCATAATATACATGATTTACCTATATTAATATAATATTCCTACTAATTTCTCATGCCTTATCACGGATTGGATTATAATCTTCGATTACTTTATTCATATAAGCTCCCACCCGATAGCTTAGAATAACATATGAAAATATCACAAAAGAAGCAAGTAATCATGCTTAAGCAATTATCTTCAAAGTACATATACGATATCACTCGGGACATATCCTAGGGAATCTTGACGCATCCTGTGATGGTGTCAAGTACCCGCTCGGCGGCGATGTCTAGATTTCTTCTATCAAATCCATGACCAATCACATACACATATATACCTACATGTACATACACATATACACACAAAAATATAGGAGAAACTCTGTAGTAGAGAGATGTACGTGTGTGCGTCCATAAATATAAATAGGAGAAACTTTGAATGAGGTAGGAACTTTCCAAAGTATGGAAACCCAACCTCAATTTAGGCATTTTACTTTTTATTTTACATTTTTTATATCATAGATTTAATAATAACATTAACATCACGTTTGCATCAAGATAGAACTATATAAATATTAGTATATTGGATGAAATATTAACTACATATACGTGTTTGTTCCCATGGGTACAAAACAGTTAATTTTTAAATTTAAATATTAACCAAATCCTTTGATCTTGATTTATATTATAAAACGAAGATTGTATTAAATTTTTTGATCATTTGACGTTCAGTAACACATCCATCATGTGACGTCGGATTCATTTTGCCAGAGTTGTAGGCTGTTAATTTCTGCGTGGTTGAATTTATACTAGATCTTGAATGTTTAAAACTTAGTAAGCATGCAATGTTGTACATACCCATAGGCATCATAATCCAATATCTAAAATCCATAAATCTCAATAATTTAATCAATTTGTACCATTCGGATAAAAAATTGATCCAAATTCTATTTATATTCTAGAAACTTAACTAATAAAAAAGTCCATATTTTAGCTATCAAATGGGAGGCTTAATTTAATAAATAATACATAGAACATATTTTATCAACCAAATGGGAAACTTACTTTAATAAATAACACAAATAATACTAATAAAAAGTCATCATAAATGTGTGAACGTGTGTGAGTGGACTCAAGTAGGTATGTGCGGTAGGAATGCAGACGGACGGATACGGATATATATGCTACTATATTCTTATCTATTTTAAAATATGGATAAGGATACGGAAACGGATACATTGCTGAAATTGAAAATTGCAAACTATATCCTTAAATCTGGATACAAATATGGAAACAAATAATTATGATTCGGATGTCAATTTTTTACTAACGAAAATGGATTATCCTATGGAAAAGCCTTCTGACACTTGCATTTAGTATGATCGAAAAGGTCTAGCAGCGTGGCAGGGGTTGGTCGTGGTCTGGGCATTGGGCGATTCTTTGAAGCTGCGGAGATGGAGGCACAGGGTGCAGAGGGAGGAATGATCACGGGGTGGAGGAAGGAAGTGTTTGAGGCAGTTACGGATTGGAGGTCCACTTTCCTACTCTCGTTTTGCCTCAGGTGTCGGGCAGGTAGTTTCATCTTTACGGTGAGAGGGTTCTTTAGTGGCATACTTGATGTAGATGTATGCTCACCAAGATGATGGGGTGTGGCTTATGGGGGTTGATCTTGATCTTACATTGCTGACGGATGACCGCCCGCGAAGGGGTGGTGGGAGGGATGTTGGTTCGGCGGAATTTCTGAAGATGACACATTCTTTGGGGTTAACAATTTACAGATGCAACATGTTGTGCTTATATGTAGTGGAGCGCAAGGTCAAGATCGCGGATGGATAGGTTTTTTCTATCCATTGAGGGGGTGGAGAGGTTCCTGCTTTCATGGGCATGGGCTCTTCCGCGGGCTCACTCCAATCACATGCCTATTATATGGTCGTCAGGTGAGGAGGAAAGACGAAGGTTCTTCTTTCGCTTTGAGCGGTCTTGGATGTTGGGAGATGGTTTCAAGAAGTTGGTGGTAGATCCTGTGAAGGAAGTGGAGTCTGGCGGGGTCAGTTGTTAGTCGGTTGACGGCTAAATCAGGGTTGCGCAAGTCATTCCTGAAAGAGTATGGAAGAGAGGCAAAACTGAAAAGAAGGGAGAAGAGATATAAGGCTCAGGAGAGTGTGGTTCATCTGGATGGAATTGATGATCTCAAAGGTCTGGAACAAGAGAAGAGGCAGAGAGATCCATACTTTTAGAGGAGATTTTAATGGAGGATCGAAAATAAGAGGTGGAATGGAGACAGAAGTCCAGACGGAAATGGCTAAGAAAGGGGGCTGCTAATACCAGATTCTTTCACACCATGGCTCTGGCAAAGGAGGAGGAACCATATTCATGAACTTCATGTGGGAGAGATGAGGCTTTCCAGGGAAGTGCAAATTGGTAGTGCAATGAGAGGGTCTTTTGTGGAGGTGTCACGGAGAATGCAAGGGCATGAGTGGGGGTGGCTAGGGAGGGGGTGAAGACTTTGTCACTAGGGCAGGCAGGAGCTGGTAACACCATTTTCAAAGTGCGAGGTGAAAAAAGAAGTTTGATGACTGAATGCGGATGGGGCACTGGGATGGACGGGCTTCTGATCTTCTTTTATAGAGAGTTTTGGGAACTTCTTAAGGTCTTATAGGTGTTAGAAGACTTCGGCGAAGGAAACAGAGGTTTCGAGAATGTTAACATGGCAATGTTGTTTTTGCTTCCAAAGAAAGATCACCCCACAAGAGTATAAGATTTCAGACTGATTGCTCCCTCGAATGGGATTCGGGAAAAAATGATGGAAAACAAGCTCAAAAGCGATCATGGACTCTATTGATCTAGAGGGTCAATCCGCGTTCATCCTGGGACGCCAAATGACGGATGGGTTGGTCAGGGCATCAGAGATTTGCTTGTAATGGAAACACAGAGGATATGGAAGATAGATTTTGCCAAAGTTTACGACTGTGTGGACTGGAACTTCATGTGGTCATCGTTGAGGAGAAGAGGATTCACAGACAATTGGATTGCGTGGATGAAAAGATATATCACTATGTCTTCCTTCCTGGTCTTAGTGAATGGTGGGCCGGAAGGTGGTTTTTTCAGCCACAGAGAGGTGTACGACATGGACGTCTATTAGCGCCCATGCTTTTTGTTCCAGTGGCAGATGCGTTGGCGGTCCTGTTTAGGCAAGCAGTAAATTGAGGACGGTGTAAAGGCTTTGATCTTGATTGACATCTATGTGCCATTGCTATATTATGCGGATGACATGGTACTTTTTTTGGTGGTTTGGATGATATGAGCTATAGAGAGACGTAGTTGTTGGACATCTTTAGTTGTATATCTAGATAAATCTTCTGAATTCGGTGGTTATCACTTTCGGGTTACAGAATGAAAATCGGACCAGGGTGATGAATCTGCATTTCATCATCTTTATTCATTTATTTTATCTTAAAATCCCTTATAAAATACATGTATATAATACTAACTCCATATTCTTACTAATTTGCACATGTGTGTAAATATTGTATATTTGTATATTATTTAACCTAAAATAAATAAAGAAAGAAAGGAAAAATAAAGAAATGAAAAAAAGAAGATTGTATACATGTAATAGATACAGGTTGACTCGAACCTCGAGAGAAGGTCAAGAATTGATCTGATCGACCAGGAATAAAGTAGGAGGAGATAGGGTCCTTAATCAGAAAATCCAAAAAAATGTGTTATAAATATTTCTCACTTATTCTGTGTATATTTGCATACAAACACTATTTTATTTGTACATAAATTGACCTCAGATAAAATAATTTTCAAAATAAAAGTTGTAAATAAAAATGTTTCTAAATAATAAAAATATTTGCCAAATAAAATCATGTATATAATAAAAGTAACCACATCTAGAAAAACCATAAAGCAATAATTGAAAGATTAATTTTGACTCCATATGAACCCAAATTGAACCAAACTCATTTTCAGTGTATTCTAAATTAAATTTACTTTAAAATGACTATGATTTCATAATTTTTGGAGTTACGGTTTGAAAGTCGGTTTTCTAGGGTGGTTTGTGTAATTTTACCATTTATTTGGACATATTGTATTTCTAAATAATTGAAAATATTTTCTATTAATTATAAAAAATAAAATAAAAAATAAAAAAATTAATTAAAACATAAAAAACTAATCTCCTTTTTTAACTATGTGTACCATATATATATAGTATATGTATATAGTTAAATTTCTTAAATGACTACCACAAAAAAAAATAAAAAAATAACATTTATTTTTCAATTTAATAAAGTGACGAAAATACCAAAAAATTAATTAATTTTTGTATATATTTTTTAAACACTAATTGCCTTTTTTATCTTTATCTCATTTCAAAATTTTTTCTCTTATCTATTATCTTCATACAAAATTTTTATTTAAAATAAAACTCCTTTCTTTATCTATTTATATGGCTCCTCTCTCTCATTACAACTTGATCAATCTTTGATGAGAGGATCCAGACCTCCGAGAGTCTTCTTACCGCAGAAGGGTGTCTAGCCTCCGAGCCATCCGTGATAGTGAGTCAGCGAGAGAGTGAGTTGGCCTTCATCGAAGCGACTAAGGTCTTTTGCCCTCCTAAGGTGAGATCCACATTTTTCGTCTCTTATTTTTAACCTAGGTTAATCTTATTTTTAATTTTTTTTGCATCTTTATTTCGTCGTCATTTTTTTAGATGTTAGAATCCATCACAATTTGATTTGCCATCGATCTTGATTTTTCATCTCATTTTCTCGATCTCATCGCTTCACGGTCTACCTCATGCAATCTTCCAACTTCGACCACATACGATAGCTAAAGACTCGGATCCATTCCTCATTTTTTGCAGGATCCCTATTTACACATTCCGTTTTGATTTTGGGATCGAGCCGTCATGCTCACATCCTCCTTTGTCTATAAATAAATAATAATAAAAAATACAAAGTTTCTCTCTTTAACATTCGTGTTGCAGGATAAAATAAAAAACAAAAAATATAACAAAAAAAGGAAATTTTTTTAATAAAGTTATTTACAGTTTATGTTCTAAAAATATAACAAAAGTTTTTTATTTAATTTTTTCTTACAAAAAATAATAACAAAATAAAAAAAATACTGGGGCACACTCTACTAGCGTGAGGGCTGCATCTGTCGACCACCATCCGCGCCCCCGCACGAAGCCGCACGCCTAGACGCCCCCGCGCCACCATTGCCAGGGGGCAGCCACCCATGCACAGACGCCTCCCCATTACGCCAACCGCGTGCGTGCAACCATCATTCGCCACCAACACCGACACGTCGATCCTCCTTCATCGCTCGTCTCCGCCGTCCATCGTGCTGCACCTACGCGACCCTTCTCCACCCAACGATGCCTGAAGCGTCACCTGATCCTCCTCTTAAAGCCCTTTTCCGCGCGACCAGCAGCGTGCCGTCATCGCTCCTCCCAACGACCGCTGGGAGCCCCTCGTTCACCTTTGCTTCACTCTACTATCACTCTAGCCGTCGACCACGAGAAGCTCCTCCACCACGAACCAGCCACCCGCAGTGCTCCTGCCGTCCGTCGGCCGCGACACACCTTGTGGGAGAGAAGAACGAAAGTGGCGCCCTTGGCTCTCCTTTGGTCTTGAAATGAAGGAAACATGGAACGATCCAGATGGAACCCTAGGGGAACTATTAAAATATGGTGAAACTACATTAAAGCTCCAGGGTGTATTTGATATTGCATAAAGAGCCCTTCCAGCTCGAGATCAAATTTATTTGGGTAAATTACATATTCGCCCTGCAAATTTCTATTAATTGCAAGGAAACCCCTACTACAGCAAGTCATGTGCTTTGCACGCATTATCCTAGGTAATTTTCATCGTTATGTCTATGAGTTTATTTTTGTTATATTTTAAATGCAAAAAACATTGAAAACATTCATTTCAGTCCCTATTTTTCCAGAATTTAAGTTGCATGTTCTTTTTATTCATATTTGTTAGTGCTCCATAAATTCTGCAAAATTTAGTGTGATCTCTTACTTAGTTGTTCTATCTGCAGTATTTTTTCATTGCATTTTATCATCATTTGATATTATTAAAAAACTAAAAAATGTCATATTTCCTTGTTTGAAATTTGAAAAAAAACCTAAAAATTCGAATATTTCTCTAAAAACTCCAAATAAATTAGATTAGTTTTATTTTTATTATCTTTTAATTCCTGTCCAATTTTCGTGCATTAATTCTTTTCAAAACCTAAAAAAATGAAAATATCAAACATATTAAGAGTTCACTTAAATTGATCAAGATAACCAAGACCTATGTCGTATGCTTTCACCATATAGGCATGCATCTTCTAACCAGAGACAGATGTATTTCTATATATCTGAATATGTACATTTGGTAGACCGATAGATTGATGATCTAATCAATGTATATACACCAGTGAGCAGGTGTGCATATGAGGGTAAACGAGTAATACGATCTCTCAAAGGAGTCATACATGTTAACTATTGAACTAGAAGACATGAGGCCACTCATGAGGTGTTGGGACCGATCAGATTCCATGTATTGTCATCTTACTTTTTAAGCAAGAAAAGAATTGGTAGGTATGACATATGCTTTTAGAAAGTATATGATTGATACCGACTCCTAATGATCGAGTGAGAACCTTAATGATAATACCCTAAAGAAGACACTTTAAAAGAGATTCGAAACGTTGGGTTTATTATAGGTCTTCCAATATATAAGATGTACAAGTACTAGGAATACTTGGGGTGATGTGATCATAAACAATTGTATAACCATGACGCTTCCATTCCAAGAGAGTGATGAAACATGTTTGGATTTTAGTGACTCCTCTCAGTAGATAAATGATCTAATCCTAGTCCAAAGGCTAGAGATTGATCTGAATAGGATTCAGATGTAATGAGAAGATTAGATCTATGATTTTGATATAATCAAACATATATGAGAGGTCCTCAAGATCTGGATTTGAGAGATGATCTCAATATCCTAGTCACTATAAGTGGAATGTACAATCTCCATGTCCTTATCTCCAAGTATCCGTGGAGAAAGCACATTATTCTTGAAAGAGTTCAAGAATAATTCCATTGATGAATTGCATACCTGATCTTTGAGAAAATTTGATAATTAAATGTGATTTAATTATCATATATAACATGAATATGATTCATAATATTTAGGTAATGAGAAGAGACATCTTGGATAATTAAATGTGATTTATTTATCAACGATATGATTAATGTGGATATCACTATCAAAAATAATCATGGATATTATAAATATGATTTATAATATGTTGGAGATATTTAATTATAAATAGAATTTACAAATTAAATATTATTGTGAATTGGATCCACATTATTCAATTAATTGTAAATTCAATTTACATAGTTGGTTGGATGTATGAATGTTATTCATATTAGTCAATAGCATGATAGAAATTTTCACAAAAATTATTTTTCTAAATATTTATGTACTAATTGTTTTTGCATATTAATTTATAAATATAGAGGAAGACTTAATACCCATAGTGGTTGACGTCCACCTTGACCTATCTAAGAGGGGGGCATCCCATTTTTAGCAAGGGATTTGTTCTTCCACATTATCTATAAATATTGATTAATTCTAAAATGAATTAATTTTTATATTTAAAAGTATATAGTTAATTTATTTTATTATAATTATTGTTGTACTTTTGGAGCAACAAATCATGTCCATATATTAATAAACTTTTAATCTACATAGTAGATTAAGAGAGCACATATAGTGAGATCTATGTGCATCCAACTAATATAAAAGGGAAATCTTAGGTGCGCAGATCCTTAAGATTGAATCGTTTCTTTGGACTTTGGTTTGGTGTTGATCCAGATCATCAGATCGGATCGCAATGATCTGATCGAACGACAATTGTACCTCGGGTTCTTACCTCTCCTTCGTAGGCGGCAGAAGAAGAGCAATGCTCTGATGAAGCCTCTATTCCTCCTCTACTTGTGTTTAAAGTGCTCGAGAGTCAGGGATAAAAGCTAAAGTCTAGGTAATAAAGATGAAGCCCTTATCTCTCTATGGCTCTATGGTCATATAGATGTTAGAAGAGCACAACCCAAGCACTTCCAAATCTTTTGAAATAGGAAAAGAGGCGAAATGAAAGGCTAGCGAATGATAGAGTCAAGCCCTATCAGGTCATCTTCTTCATGCTTAAATAAGAAGATATATTAGAGATGTAAACACTATGGAGATGTGGATCACTACAGAGAAGTGCTAGCATGAATAAACGATATATGGTGAAGCTATTCTGATGTCCTGATAATAGATTGGATGTAGAGGAATACAAGATATAAATTGGAGAAAATAAGAAGAATAGAAATCGAAGACTTACCTGAAAGATAGAGATGGTCGACTGGAATGAACAAAGATTTAAGAAGAGTCATGGCCTAAAGAAGTTTTGAAAGCTCATCAAGTCGTCGTTGAAGAAGGTAGGAGAATCCTTGAAGCTTAAGCAATACCCGAACAGGTTTGCAACAAGGCTAAATGGCCTTGGATCTCTCCAGTTATGTGCTTTATTATCTTACTCATAGTTTTAACTATCACTTAGGGTAGATGAACGATAGGAGGCGTTGGTCACAATGGATGCAAGGAGGTTACGATGGCCACAATGAAATTTTTGAATGGTGGTATTTGGTCACCATCGGTTAGTTGACAAGGTGGTTTCAACCACCTTTAACTGATGACGGAGTTATGGTTAGGTTGGCATGGAAGAGGGAGGTTGGAGGAAGAAGCTGGTGGAGGAAGTTGGACGAGAAGTTAACGGAGGTTGTCAGGAGAATGGGTTGAAGATGGTGAGGTACAAAGGGTTGCAACCCTTCGGCATGGTGGTTGTAGGTAGGAGGACACAAGGAGCGGGGCCACGTGACAAGCATTGATGGCACCACGTGGCCCAATAAGAAGTAAGAGAAATGCAATAAACAATGATAATTACAAATAAAATAATTAGAAAATGAATCAATAAAAATGACGAAAATGAAGTTGTATATCTCAATGAGATCTACAACTTTCATGTAGAACTCAAAGAGAATCAAAATCATCTATATACACAAATTATTTTTGCAAGAAATTTAAAGTATTAAATTACTTATTTATATTTGATTTCTTAATTTTTGGAATTCTATTTTATGAATTATGTTAAATTAATTATATAATATTATACTACTTTTTATTTGATTTTTAATAAATAAATACATAAAATATAAGCACAATAATAAGATAATTAATATACAAGAATTTGAGATAATTAGTTACAATACGGTGCTAATTAATTAGTGTTAGTTGTTAGCGATTTTATTGGTTTTCTTAAGAAAGAGAGAAAATATAAAGAAATAATGTAGATGAATCTATGATTCATCACCCCTAGCACTTAAGATAAGCTAATCCTTGAGATAATAAATAAAAATCAATTAAAGATTTAGTGATTTTAGTAAATTCCCTGACATGTGCATGTAAATAGACAAGGATTAAGAAAACCAGAACACTGGGATTTAGAGATCCTAAAACTCTAATCTTAACCTGGTCTTAAACAAAAGAAATCGAACTCCTTTGAGCATCATACTCTCTGTGTATACATGTATAATAAGAAGTTTGACATTAATATGTTGACTACATTCACAAGGGTAGGTTCAATATGTCACCTAAAGTTCCAATACAAGAGATCCTCCTAAGGACCCAGTACTCAACACTAGGGATTAAATCTAGTCTTGCTTCAATCCAACATCTCTTTAGTTTGTCAGACTTCAAAGCATGGATGGCATGCCAGATAATGGGGGTAATAAGATGGTATCATTTCTTCTCTCCCTCTCATTGGAACAAGGTATCTCTCAAGTGCCTTTACTCAATATAAATATTTTTGTTGTTAATATGCGTGTTCGTTAAAAGATATTAAGCCATCTATACTTGTTTTCCTGGGATTACACTAGTGTGCGTCGTTTTTAAGTATCTAATATACTTGCACCCGGACTTGTATCGCTTACGATGTAGAGCCCTTTTTTAGGTACTATCCCAAATCATAAAAACTAATATATTGGTCCAAATGGACACATAAAGGTTGGGATCTTTCACCTTTTGTATAAGATCATATGATTATAACTTTTAATTCTTTGATCTTTTCTTTTCATCATCATTATTTATTTTCTTTTTGGCTAGCTCCACTGCTTTTACCAAGGATTGACGCACATTGATCAACAATCTAATTGATGATATCACACCCCGGTACTTAGCTTTTGATCATCATATTAGTATGAGAACCATGTCTCATACTGGCTAAGATACTGAGACTCAGGTTTCATGAAGCCTTCATTAATCTTATCACATACTCAAGCATCATATAATCATGTCCAAACTTAAATATCCAGTCCCAGATCCTCAATTGAAACCTCAACTCATCTCAATCATGAATGCAGTCGAGCAAGCGAGTGATGGTTATATTCTTTAAGGAAGAGATTAAGCATGTAATATAGCACACAAATCTTTCTAACTAGGAAGTTTGAATTATTAAGTTAAGACACTCGTGGCTAAGACATGTTAACTTTAAATATATGAACCATATAAATAAAGTGTTAAAGATCTCAACAAGCCTTGAGTTCAAAGTAAAAGTGTCAGGGAAGAACACCAACTTAATAAGTTAATTATTTATAGAATCTTTCGAATAAATTTTTATTAAAAAGAATTACAGAGCATGTACCCTAAAGGAACAAAGACAGAACACAACAATGATGAACACAACAAACATTTACAAAAATACTATAAGGATACACACACAACAATACAAACTTCAGTTTCTCAAAGATCAGGTTTAAATCCTTGGGGTTTGAAATCACAAGTTAGCTTATGTTTAACTTGTTTCTTCCTCACAAAATAGACCTCAAAATCGGATTAAGAAAGTTCTTCACCAACTGGGAAAATGAATCACTTGGAATGATTCCATTCTTTCTCAAATGTAATATAAATATCCACAAGGGAAGATATAAAATTCTCTGGAATAGAGGGAAGACATATCCAAACCCTTGGTTCCTACAACAGAATTCTGATTTTCCTTAAAAGAGAGAAACTAGACATAAGAGGGAAACCGAACTTACAAGTAGATGACAATCCGATAACTGAATATCCTCAAGAAAAGGTGTAGGTTCCTCCATATCTAACTCTTTTAACAAAATATCATCTTCCTCAAGTGGCATCACACTTTTCAAAGAACTCCTTATCATCTTTATCTTACAAAATATAGAGTTTAAATCCAGATATTCTTCTATGCTTTACCCTGTAAAGAACTAGGTCTAGGCAACCTTTTATAGCTTAGGAATTCCACCATCTAAAATCTATCCATTATACACAAGGCACGCTTTCAGAAAGATTTTTCTTGGAAAATCGAAGTAAGATTTGATTTTTAATTTATTTTCATTTTTTAAAAGATATTTGTAAATATATAGCGAAAATAATGAGTATATAGTCAAAACAAAATCTTTATCCATTTTGAAGATAATTTATAAAACATTTTGTAAACCAAGTAAAAATATATAATTTTCCAAACATTTACAAATTATTTTTACAAAAAAATTCAATCCCATATACATAGTCCAAAATAAATATAAAAAATATATGAAAGTAGGAGCTATGACTGAAAGTATATATGCAATATATGAAAACACCTTCCTGTACGTAGCTTGTGCTATGTCCTTATGGCACAAAGTAGATTGAAAGATAGATCGTAGTAAGCATAAAAGAGGACATACAAAATCAGGGATAAGACAACATGTCAGACCCCACCATACTTATGCTTTGAATAGCATGTAGGACATGAAGATATGAATGAGGGTAGAAAAGAGTAAATAAGGCAGAATAACAGGGACTAAGCGCCCCCCACAATTAGAATGAAAATAGGCTAAGTATAAAGAATGAATAAATGATGAAGGGACTGAGGATAATATATGGAAAACCTGGTGGTATTACCTCCATACATAGGCTCACAAAGCCTAAGTTAGGAGTAAGAAAGTATAAGAGAAGAATCCATAACCACAAAAGAATACAATTAGCATGAGTAAAAGAATAGAAAAGTTAGGAAGATGTTGAATCTTTTAGATGCAAATTCATGTTGTACCTGAAATGTATGCAAATGACTCAATCGACATGTAGTCAAAAACCTCAGTAGAAGTCAGCCGTTCTTTTGATCCAACAGAGTGTTTCAACAACTGTCTGTTGACCATGGAGTAAGGTGCACCATCTATGAGATATTCTATATCTACACTGTCATTTCCATCCACTTCTTGACAATATAAGGACCCTTCCATTTAGACTTAAGTTTCTCGTGGAAAATTTTTAACTTTGCATATAATATGCGAATCACGACACTTCCTAACTTTGACCTTATAGATCATATTGTTGTCACATGCTCGATTTTGATCTCTACAAGCTCATTGAGATTCAAGTATTTACACATCCTACCTTAGTGACAAGTCCGATTAATCTTTTTGATTGCACACTTAGACTTGTGAATCAATTCGGGAGAAAAATGACATGGCTTGACATATATCATCCTAAAGGTAAAGTGAAAAGGGGGTCTTGTAAGTTGTCCTATAGGCCCATAGAACTTGATCCAAATGTTGGGATCGATTCTCCCTTTTGAGTCAGACTAGCTTCTGAAGAATACTTTTCACCTCCCTATTGGAAACCTCTGACATGCCATTTGTGTGAGGGTGGTAAGGACTAGTTACTCGATTTTCAAACTCATAGTCCTTAGCTAATGATTTAATTTCTTTGTTCACAAAATGTCCACCCCTATCAGATATTAGAACTTTTGGGACCTTGAACCTTAAATGTCTATGATCATTTATGAACTTACAAACAATCCTACTATCTGCAACTTGGGTTGGGATAGCCTCCACCCATCTAGAAAGGTAGTCAATTGCTAACAAGATGTATTCAAAGCAATGACTATTGGGAAATGGACCCATGAAATCTATGACCCATGGATCAAAAACATCACAGAAAAACACCATATGCATGTACATCTCATCTCTATAACCAACTGTCCCTCCCATTCTTTGACAAACATGACACGATTGTATAAAATCGGTGGCATCTCTAAAAATGGTCAGCCAAAAGATTCCACATTGAATCACCTTGTGTGTGGTTCTTTTTCCTGAATGCTATCATCCAACCTCAAGAAAATGACAATGTGTGAGGACACTCTTGTATTCCTATTGAAAAATAGATCTTCTCTAGACACAATCTGATCCTTCAATGAAAAGGAACGGATCTTCCCAGTGATATTTCCTCGAATCCGACTTCAGTCGGTTAATACTGATCCTACTCCAACCTTGGGTAACTTTCTTGGGGACAAGATAGTTCACCATGTCAGCATATCATGTAAGAGAATCGACAATACATATCAACTCACTTGGGATTTTTTCTCTAATAGGTTCTAAATCGGGGGAATCCTTTAGTTCAATTCTTGATAAATGATTAGCCACTACATTCTTAACTCCATGACTGTACTTAATCTCCAAATCAAACTAATAGAGTAATGTCCTCTTTTTCATGAGATACCTAACAGTTGAATGATCAGTATAAACTATCACTTTTCCACCCAAAATATATGTCCTATATTTCTCAAGAGCCTAGACTTCGGTGAGCATTTCGATTTTGGTCATTGTATTATTCTTCTGTGCAGGATCTAAAACTTTACTTGCATGGTGAATGGAAAATGGGATACGATCTTGCCTCTGCCCCAATACGGCTCCTATAGTAAAATATGAAGTAGCAATCACGATCGTAAAGGGAGGAGACCAATCAGGATCCTACAGAATATGCTAGTCAAAAATCTTTCCCATTAATAACTCACATGCCTCTATACACTTGTGATCTATAATGAACTCGGTGTATTTGCCTAAGAGCTCAGTCAATGGTCGAGCAATCTTAGAAAAATCCTAAATAAATATTCGATAAAATCCAACATGCCCCAGAAATGATCTCATTGACTTGATAATGGTTGGTGGATCAAGTTTCCTTATCACATCCACCTTGGCAGGGTTAACCTCCATTACCTTTTTGAATATGACATGCCCAACATGATACTCTCCTTAGCCATAAAATGACTCTTTTCCCGTGAGAGTAACAAATTGACCTTCCTACACCTCTGAAGAACTAGGTCCAAGTGTGCTAAACATGAATAAAATTAATTACCATGGACCAAGAAAGCATCCATAAGTCCTCCAGTAAATTCCACACCATTTCAGCAAATACAACGATCATGAATCTCTGCAAAGTACTTGGGACATTGCAAATCCCAAATGGCATGTGTATGAAGGCATGCATGTCGAAAAGACATGTAAAGGTGATCTTTTCCTGGTCTTTAGGGGTAACGGCTATCTAATTGTTGCAGGAGTACTTGTCAAGAAAATATAAGAACTCCTTCCCTGATAATCTCCTCAAATATGATCAATAAAAGGCAACGAAAAGTCATCTTTCTTGGTTGCAGCTTCAGGTGTCTGCAATCAACACAGATGGGACACGACGTGGGTACTCGTGTCACAATCTCAACTCCCTCCTCATTGATGACTGATGAATCCACGATTCATCATCTCAATATATTAATTTTAGCAAAATCCATGAGTAAAATCTCAAATAAATATCCATAAAATCAATAAATTGATAAAAATACTCTTGTAAATAAAATACACTAATTATTGTATATTATATTGTACAAAATAAATAAATAATAAAAAGCATTAAAATATAGGAGCTTCTCACCTTTGAATAGCATAAAAACTCATGTATTTTTAATAAATGCAGTTCAACTCCTTTTTGGCTAATTCTCTCTCTAACTTGTTTATAAAAATATATGTAAAGATACAAAATTATAAAATAAATTTCACCTTAAATAAATACTCCAAGATCCTAAAGGGAAAAAAAATCCTAAAGTCCAACTTTTCGGCCAAATTCCTGCTCTGTATGAACTCCATATTCACCAAACGCACTTTTAAAGTTGAAGTTAGAAAATTATCTATCCAATGAAAGTGGTTTCATTAAAATCAAAGCTCGTTTGCAAAATATGGGTTTTGGGACCTAGTTTTGGGACCTAGGTGTACATTGTATATAATGTACATATTTTTCTTTTCTAATTTTTTAATTTACTTTTATTAATTGCAAAATAATGTAAAAAATCATATTTATGTTTTATTTTATTTCTAGTATTTTATTTCTATTTTGTAAATGTCTTTTACTAAAAATACCAAAAAAATCAAAATCAGAAAGTATAAAAAACATGTACATATGGTTTGTCTTACTTCATAAATTCTCCATTCTATTTCCTTTTTATTTTATTTTTTAGTAGACAACTTTTAACTTCTTTTTATATTTTATTTTCTCTACTCTAACCTCGTATTCTACCACCAACTTCCATTCAACTCCACTATATTCCAATAACCTCCCAATCCACTCCATCTCCTTCACCTTCATTTTTCTCCAAATTCCCAATCTTCTTCTTTTTATTAATCTCCTCATGCTCATTTTTGGTCATATGCCATTCTTAAAGAAAAAAGAGAGAGCTTGGAATTTTGTGTCGGTGACAGCAACCTATCATCTTCCTCAAGCGATGACCTCCTTCAGGTGAGATATGCGGTAACAATCATTACCGTCTCTCGAGCTTTCCATCAAGCTCGCATAGCTTATTCTATTTTTTTCGCCAATCGGATCGAGGCCACAATAGGAAGTCAACGTAACTGCTCCACAAATCTGGCGAACCTCAGCTAAGTATTCCCTATCATTTCCCTTTTTATTTTATTTTATCTAACATTTTTCCCTTTTTTACACAACATCTGAATCATATCACCATCACACCATCTCCTTCATCTTGATTCATCACTACCACCTCCATTTTATTTCCTGTAAAAAAATAAAAAAATTAAAACAAAATAGTAAAAAAATAAAAAATAAAAAACTGTTTCAGCAGTTGGTCGGCCCCTCTACTGCCACCACGAGCTACTACCGCTCCTCCTCCGGTTGCCGCTCGTCCCCACCCTCCAGGTGGCTGCAACAACCACGTCTCCTCCACATGTGACCGCCTCTAGTATACGGCCTTATGCGGCAACCTCCTGCACCAGCCACACACAGTTGCTCCACCACTAGGCACGTCAGGCTACTTCGTGTAGGTCGACCACCACCGCAGGTCCTCCTCCCGCGATCCTCCCTCGCACAATGCATACTTGCAGCTCTGCCAGTGCTCCTTCAAGATCTGCTTGTGGCAGCCGTTCGTTGCCCACTGCCTCCTCGCAAGGCAACCACGTGTCGCCCGCCGCCCGTCGCTTCCCATCATGTGCCCTAACCGTTTGGAGGAAGTCATTTCTTTTTTATTTTGTTTTTGTAAAAATTGCATCATTTATCCTTCATGTTTTGATATTTTCAAAGTAGTCCTTATGCATGTTTTTGTCCTGTTCAAGTTAAATTTAGTTTTCATGGATACCCTTATGTTTACATAATAATTTGGACATCAATTTCACATCATTTTATTTAATAAAAAATATCATGTTGTTGAGCAACTAATCCTTTGCATTTGCTATTTGTATTTTTATGAGCTTTGGTTAATTAACTACAATTGTTTAAGTCAAAAAATTCATATTTTACCCACTTTGAGATCTTAAATTCATATTCAACTCACATTTACTCAAACAATTCCTAAAAAATCAAAATTGATACCATGGAATGTGATTTAATTTGTTTCCAAATTTCAACCTAATTGGATTTGTCATGTGCCTTACATAAATTATATAGTTATTTTTGTAAATGATTTTCAATTAAATCCATATACAGTATTTTGACAAAATTCAAACTCCCCTGGATTGCATATTAACATACCTTTTTGAGATAACTTTCTCTCTAGATAATTTGACTTTATATATTTTCTAAGAACTAAATACTCACTACCACTTTGTTTTCATTAAAAATCCAAAAAAATCACGTATAGTCAAGAATTTCCCCAAAAATTAATGTTGACTCATTTCATCATGTTTAAGTTTCTATAAATTTTTCATAATTTTATATTCTGTTTATTTAAAAAAATGCATAAAAACCTATAAAAATGTGTATTTTTTATTTTTGAATTTTAAATAATAAAATTACAAAAAAATATGTTTTGCATTCATCATTGGATTAAATTTCTAGGAAAAGTATAATTTGGCTGAATTGGATTAATTTCACATTAAAATTAATTTGATTAAGTTGTGTGTTTTCTTATTAACTTGATTCACCTGCATTTTGTATTCGCATTTATTTTTGCATTAAAAAAAATATAAAAAAATCTGCATTTGAAACCTAGGCCTAAGTTTTCTAAATTGACCCAAAGTTGTTCCTTTGTCCCCCTATGTTCGACCTCGGACTTGCCCAGGATATAAATTTAAGCTGAGACACTCTTCACGGAGATCTTTTCTCAATTTTGAATGATTCTCTAAGTACCTGTATTACAACGAGTACAAATTATAGCACGTATTTAGCTACTCGTCAGATGGCACTGTTGTCAGGGAGGTAAACTGCTTAGGGATTAATTTGAAAAATCAGATTTAGGTTTTCTCTCGCTCAGGTTGTCTGACCCTCGAGCCATCTTGTAATTATTCTATTTTTATCTCAATTATTTTTCTCCTCACTTTTGTATATATTTTGTTGTCTATCTTTCTCACATATTTTTTTCCTTGCGATGAACTTGGAGTGCTTCAGAGGTCGACAGATGTGACACGCACTGTCTATTGAAGATCAAAGATTTTTTAATTTATTTTTGAGAGCATTTCTATATTTATAATGTTGTAATAAATTAGGTAATTTGCTATTTACAATGGATCTTGTTTGAGAGCTCACGCTTGTATCAGGATTGATTATTTGACCCATTCGTAGTCGAGTGGTTGATAGACGTAGAATAGGACTTGCACTCACAGCTCTTAGAGCATTTTTATTAGAATATTTTTATTGCTTGGGCTCGTAATCTTTAGGGACACACATCACATTTAACGAGACACACTTAGAACGTAGAGCGATTAGTTCAAATTAAATTGTTCATCACTCTCTAATAGAGCTGCATATCTATAAACAATTTTCTTATTTCCATCTCATATAGTATAAAATTTTAATTCTGTGTTGCATCCTGCATGTATAGCACGAGGATCATTGTTAGTCTTATAAAATAGACATGCACCATTGATTTCACTATTTGCATCGGTTTTTCTCGACTCCCTTCCCCTTGGTTTTGAAACTTTGGATAAAAGGAGTAGGGACTGATTATTAAGCGTTCTCTGTTTGGTGGATTAATCAAGTGATAGCCGAACTTAAAATAGGGATTGCTAATCAGAGTTGACAAAAAATTGACTAAAATTAACCCTTGTTTGCAGGAGAAAGACCCCGTTATTGCCTGAAATTACTTGCAAGTGAGAGAGGAACAACACTACAATAGAGCCAAGCCAGGATTTTCATATAGACTACTGGTTCTACAAAAATGATTAGCAACATTTCAGTGAGGATCTATGGGTAGACGGTAAACAGTCTGGAATTCATTAGCAAAGTGGGAGGTTTAGAAGACTCCTTTTAAGGATTTGTCCTGAAGAAACGGGTAGCTGTATTTATACGGTTCACACTAACACCTATATTGGTTGAAAGTGGGTGCAACTACTTGTATGAAAGGGGACAGTCTGTAGGGAAATATGGGCACCTACCAACTCGTTAATCTTTCAAAGATTACATTTATCACCAACAAAAATTGAAAAGATAAACGGTCGGACCTATGCGACCATCATTGTGTTAAGTTGGTGAAACTATGGTTTGCTCTTCTGTTTGTCTGTTTTGTGTGCTATTCTATGCACTTGCACATTTTCTTCCTTGATTTGCTTCATTCTCTTATTCCTCTTCGAAGATGTAAGAATATTGGTCAACATATCAAGGTCACTCTTCTTCGACCATATTCCAATCATGTCCGCCCACTTATTCCTCATTGTACCCACATCCCACCCGTGAAGTCAAAACTCCAACTGACTTCCCCACTTCTCGTCCTTCTCACCTACCCCACATTCTTACACTCCTGACCCACATCCACCCTGGATTGACACACCATATTCTTGTCTGCTTGCTGGAATTAAGCAACAAATCAAAGAGCAAGCCACTGCTGAGATAAATGATTGGTATAAACAATTGCCCCCACATACCTCATTCTCACATCAAGTTGGGAACAAGCAACCATTGACCTATACACATCACGACTTATCCTTACGGTACAACAAGGTCGACCAAACAAATCGAATGAAGAGGCCTGCACCATACGATCTTCCTGACTTGATTGACATGAGTGGTCAAGCCCACATTGACCAGCCTTCATTTCACCCATTCGGAGAGCCGACATATACAGGGGATTGAATTCATGTGATTGATCTGCAGACCCCCTATGTACTGACTCCACCTTATGAGGCTATGACCAACATCTGTCATACAGATGGGCCATACTCAACCCATTGTTACACACCTGAATTAAGGTGTGCTGAGTATAAGAGCTTGAGTTCTCAGCAGTATCCTCCAATTGAGAAGACTTCTCTCATGATGTGTCATGAGAATTTATTGAAGGATGACATTTCTAGAACAATCAAGAATCCACGTATGAAAAGTGGGTCATGGATTTTGCGGATTGGATTTTGAAAACCTGGAAGACACTGGATTGACCACTCATCATGTAAAATTAGAGTTCCTTCTACCTCCTTCTTCTACTAAAAACTTTCCATCCAAACCAGAGTTTGTACATTCTCCCATTCTTCCTTCACCTATTAACAAGACACAAAAATTTGAAAAACTCGAAAACATTATAAAAATTGAAAATGGAAAAGAATGTAAAAAATTGGATCCTGCACTTAGGGTAGAATTTGATAGAAAGTTGATAATAATGGCCATTGAACACTTTATCAACCGTAAAATATTTGTGAGAAGTAAAATGATGCCTAGAAGGTCGAGAAATAAGAAAACAAGGACGGAGAGACACAAAGTGTCTATGCCTCCTCTTTAGTGATAGGGAGAAAAACCAAGAGCCACGGAGTGAAGCGGTTGCCTAGGTTTGATTGTGAATTCAAAGACACTACATGCACCCATGTAAGATTCGTTGATGACTCATCGATAAATAACTTCCAGACCTCCGTGTTTGCCCAGCTCAAACTTGGATCTCCGAAAAAGTCAAGAGAGATTGTTCAGTTGGCTGATAGGTCCATTAAACGGTCAAGAGGAATCATTTCTATCACCATTACATTACAAGGTACTCTACTGCAGGTAGATTTCATGACCATTGACATTAAGCACTTAGTAGAGTTCACCCAGTCTTCGTTCATTCTCGGGAAGCCGTTCTTAGCCTTGGCTAAGGCAACTATAGATTGCAAGAATTGGGAGATCGATTTCTCTACATTTGGAGCACTCCGACCTTACCCAATCTTTGAGGACACACGATATTCTAAGATAACTCGTACAGTCACAAACAGTCTTGACTCCGAGTGACAGCTGAGTCCCGTCTCTCTACTACACCTGAGATACCCATTGTCTAGATGACCATTAGTTTAGAGACTCCCTACACCTCCACTTAACCCACTGCTTGCATCACCACCACCATAACAACTTCTAGAGAGGACTCACAACCAGGAGCTACCCTGAGTCAGACACGATCATTTTTGATTTGCTTGACTACTTAGATAATCCAACGTATGAGCCGACCAATGCCATGCCAACTGAGAACACTATTCCATACAAGAGATGTGTGTTGTCCCTGCAGGAATATTACAATGCATGTGATGACTCATCTGATGATGAACATCTGGTCAACACCACACTACATCCAGGACCTACACCAAAAGATACAACCAGGACCAAATTGACCATTCTCGATAATTTGGTTGCTCCATCCTCTAGTCGATCATCTGGTAAGAAGAAGAGTATTGATTCCTCAAGGTGTTCCCCTAAAATCATCTAGAAGTATCACTCTCCTCTTCCTCTTGATGCTTCAGGTTCTAGAAAATCAGCTAAGAAAGTTGCCTTCGACGTATCAGAGAAGGAATTTTTTGAGGAGTCCTCATCAGGTCCAGATGAGGTGATCTTTATGAGTGAGCTTAGTTCAGTTGTTCTGAAGCCATATTTGAGCAAGCAGCTATGTGTCGACCCTCGTTGGATGTTCCCTACCCCACACTAGTATGCCTCTGAGGATGACTCTGACATCGACACATGTGTATACTACCCACCCCCTCGCTCCCGCAAGAAGGTTTGTCACAAACCTTCTTGATCCTTGTATATTGTCACTCCTCCATGTGTAGATTTTCTTCCTTTATTTCCCTATGTCCCCCATGAATCACATCACTCGCCCCAGTTCCTTATTGTTTTCATTTACTGTATGTACTTAGGATGACTAGATCCTCAGTATGGTGGGTGAGTGACCCGAGTTGCTCCATCTCTTCTAGTATACTCTTTCCCACCCTCATCGGTCTCCTAATCTTGTATTCTCTCTAATACTTTGACTGACCAGATCCTAAGTAATGGGGGCTGATGCCCTTTGTATATTATCCAATGCTCTTATATTCTTCTTCTCTTCTATTCTATTCACCCACTTATGCTTAGTACGAGCTATGTCTTTTTGTCACATAGTGTCATGAGGACATAGCGCATGCTAAGTATAGGGGGGTTTCTATATGTTACATATATATTTTACCTACAACTCATACTTTGACTTTTTGTAATTAAAATAAGGGGTTATGGGTTAATTGTTGTAAATAAGAGGTTTAAAAAAACTTTTTTCACAAAACAAAAAATATTCAAAAAAAACTAAAGAAAACAATCCTTTTCAAAAAAAATATTTTTTTTGAAAAAAAATAATTTCATTTTTTTTAAAATCCTCTTTCTTTTCAAAATTTTTTTCTTTCCTATTTACCTTTCTTTATTAAAAAAACTTTTTGAAATTTTTTTCCTAAAAATCACCTTTCTTCTCTTCTTTCTTTTAAAAAAATCACCAAAATAAAATCAAAAAAATAAAAAAACAAAAAAAATTATAGAAGAACCTAACTAATGAGTTGGTTTAGTCCCGGACACTTTCACATTCACACAAGACTAGTGAAGTTCAAGAACACTTGGTTTATGAGATCTTGAGATTTTGATTTAACTAACCTTAGTCATTAGGGTCTTTGACTTAATTATTCACATTTCCCAAGTTTGAATTATTTGTGTGCTATATTACATGCTTAGCACACTACTATTAGGACCAGGAGTCGGGCTAGCTCCCAAAAAGGGCTCTACATTTTAGAGTGATAGAAGTCTGGGTGTTGAAGGTATCTTAGATACTCAAAAGAGACACACCCCGGTGTACTCACAGAAAAACAAGTGCAAACGACTCTGATTTCTCTTGACAGATACACTGATCAACAACCAAAAAATACATGTGTTGCGTTAATAAGGAACTCTAGAGGATCCTTGTTTCAATGAGACGGAGAGAATAAATGACACAATCCTATACCCTCCATCATCTGGCCTTCCATCTACACTTTTAAGTCTGACAACTAAAGAGACGGTGGATTGGATGCAAGAAATGGTTTATTCCCTAGTGTTGATGATTGGGTTCTTAGGAGAGTCTTTTGGACTGGAACCTTGGGTGAAGTTGAGACTCTACTCTTCTAAATGCAATCCACACTTAAAGTCATATCCATATTATATGTGTATACAGAGAGAGTCTTGTGATTAGGGATATTGAATACCTATTGACTAGAGCTTGGCTCAGTTTAGAATTTTAGGATCTTTAAAACCAAGAGTTCTTTAATGGACCAAGTCTTGTTTTCACAAGCACGGTCAGGGGATATTCAAACTTATTCATTCTTTATTTTCTCGAGGACTTGCAAAGTTTGAGTATAAGGGGGTGATGAATCCACGATTCATCATCTCAATATATTAGTCTAAGCAAAATCCCTGAGTAAAATCTCTGATAAATGTCCATAAAGTCAATAAATTAATAAAATAACTCTTGTAAATAAAAACTAATTATTGTATATTTTGTTGTAAAAAATAAATTAATAATAAAAATATGCAAAATGGAGGTGTTTATCACCTGTAAATAGCACAAAAATTCATGTATTTTTAATAAACTCATTTCAAGTCCTTTTTATCTAATTCTTTCTCTAACTTATTTATAAAAATGTATATAAAAATAGAAAATTATAAAATAAATTTCACCTCAAATAAATACTCAAATATCCCTATGGGAAAAAGCAGTAAAGTCCAGCTTCCCGGCCAAATACCCACTCTAACTCCAAATTCTCCAAACTCACTTTTAAAGTTTAAGTTAGAAATCTATCTATCCAATGAAAGTGGTTTCATTAAAATCGGAGCTCGTTTGCAAAATATGGGTTTTGGGACATGGGTGTACTTTGTATATAATGTACATATTTGTCTTTTCTCATTATTTATTTATTTTTTCTTAATTATAGAAAAATACAAAAAAATCATTTTTGTGTTTTATTTTATTTTATTTCTATGCTTTAAATATCTTCTATTCAAAATGCAAAAAAATAAAAATTAGAAAAGTAAAAAACAAGTACATATGGTTTGTTTCATTTTGTTCTCCATTATGTTTTCTTTTTATTTTATTTTTTAGTAGAAAACTTTTAATTTCTTTTTATTTTTTATTTTCTCTACTGTAACCTCTCATTCTACCACAACCTTCCATTCAACTCCATCATCTTCCAATAACCACCCATTCAACTCCATCTCCTCCACCTTCCTTTTTCTCCAGCTTCCCATTATTCTTCTTTTTATTTATCTCCTCATCCTCATTTTGGTTCATCCGCCATTCTTAAAGAAAAAGGAGAGAGCTTTGAATGTTGGGTTGGTGACAGCAGCCTATCATCTTCCTCAAGCGAGGACCTCCTTCAGGCGAGATCCCCAATGATCATCATTGCCATATCACGAGCTTCCCATCAAGCTCGCCTAGCTTCTCCAATTTTTTTCACCAATCGGATTAAGGCCATCACAAGAGTTCAATATAGCTTCTTCGCAAACTCGACAAACCTCAAGAAAGTATTCCCTATCATTTCGCTTTTGACTTTATCTAACATTTTCTCTTTTTTTACACAACATTCGAATCATATCACCATCACACCATCTTTCATCTTGATTCATCACTACCACCTTAATTTTATTTCTTGTTGAAAAAATATTAAAAAATTAAAATAAAATAACAAAAAAATATAGTGGTTGGTGGTCGACCCCCATACCACCACCGCTGGCCACTGCCGCTCCTCCTCCGATCGTCGCTCGTCCCCACCCTCTAGGTGGGAGCAACATCCACAGCTCCTACACCTACGACTGTCTCCAACGTGCGACCGTGCGTGACAACCTCATGCACCAGCCACGCGCAGCTCCTCCGCACCTAGGCATGCTAGGCTACTTCACCCAGGCCGGCCACAACCGCAGGTCCTCCTATGCCCATCACCCTCCCCCACGTAGCACATCCTTGCTGCTCCGCCAGTGCTCCTCCACTACCCTCCTGCGGTAGTTGTGCACTACACGTCACCCACTGCCTCCATGCCAAGGCACTCGTGCGCTGCTCGCTGCCTCCCATCTTGCGCCATAGCCGTCTGGAGGAGAAGGTCCTTTCTCATTTATTTTGTTTTTGTAAAAATTTCATCATTTATCCTTCATGTTTTGATATTTACAAAGTAGTCCATGTGCATGTTTTAGTTCTGTTCATGTTAAATTTTGTTTGCATGGACACTACTATGTTTACATATTAATTTGGACATCGATTTCGCATCATTTTATATAATGAAAAATATCATGTTGTTGAGAAACCAATCCTCTGTCATTTGGCTATTTATTTATATTGTTGAGCTTTGGGTAATTAAATAAAATTGTTTACGTTAAAAAGTTCATATTTTTCCTACTTTGAGCTCTTAAGTTCATATTTAACTCACTATTGCTCCAAAAGTTCCTAAAAAATAGAACTAATGCCATGAAATGTGATTTAATTTGTTTCCAAATTGCAACCTAATAGGATTTTTCATGTATCTTAAATAAATTATAGAGTGATTTTCATAAATAATTTTTAATTAAATCCACATATATTCTTTTTGTGAGATTCAAACCCTCCTGGATTGCATATTGACATACCTTTTTGAAATAATTCAATCTCTGGATGATTTGACTTTATGGAATTATTAAGAATTAAATACTCACTATCACTCTGTTTTCATTAAAAAAATCCATAAAAAATTTATATATTGATCAACGTAGACTCATTTCATCATGTTTTAGTTTCAGTACAATTTTCATAGTTTCTGTATTATATTTTTGTGAAACATTGCATAAAAACGTGTAAAAAGTGTGTATTTTAATTATTGCATTTAAACCCACAAAATTCCAAAAAATATGTTTTGCATTCATCATTAGAATAAATTTCTAGGAAAATGTATTTTGGCAAAATTAGATTAATTTTACATTAAAATTAATTTGGCTAAGTTGTGTGTTTTATTATTAACCTAATTCACCTGCATTTTGCTTTCGCATTTACTTTTGCATTAAAAATATATAAAAATACACATTGGAAACCTAAACTTAAGTTTTCTGAATTGACCTAAAGTTGTTCCTTTTCCTCCCTATGTTCGACCATGGACTTACACGGGATATAATTTTTAAGCAAAGACACCCTTCACATAGATCTTTTCTCGGTTCTGCATGATTCACTAAGTACCCTTATTACAATAAGTACAAATTACATACATCATGTATTACATCGCGCAGGTCAGCCACAACCGCAGGTCCTCCTCCGCCCACGACCCTCCCTCACACAACGCGTCCTTGCAGCTCTGCCAGTGCTCCTTCAAGATCCGCTTGTGGCAGCCGTTCGTCGCCCACTGCCTCCTCGCCAAGGCAACCACGCGTTGCCCGCCGCCCGTCGCTTCCCATCATGTGCCCCAACCGTCTGGAGGAGGTCATTTCTCTTTTATTTTATTTTTTTAAAAATTGCATCATTTATCCTTCGTGTTTTGATATTTACAAAGTAGTCCTTATGCATGTTTTTGTCCCGTTCAAGTTAAATTTTGTTTGCATGGATACCCTTATATTTACATAATAATTTGGATATCAATTTCGCATCATTTTATTTAATAAAAAATATCATGTTGTTGAGCAACTAATCCTCTGTCATTTGCTATTTGTATTTTTATGAGCTTTGGGTAACTAACTAAAATTGTTTAAGTTAAAAAATTCATATTTTATCCACTTTGAGCTCTTAAATTCATATTCAACTCTTATTTGCTCTAAAAATTCCTAAAAAATCAGAAATGATGCCATGGAATGTGATTTAATTTGTTTCCAAATTTCAACCTAATTGGATTTGTCATGTGCCTTACATAAATTATATAGTGATTTTTGTAAATGATTTTCAATTAAATCCATAGACGTTTTTTTTAGAAAATTCAAACTCCCCTGGATTGCATATTAACATACCTTTTTGAGATAATTTACCCTCTGGATGATTTGACTTTATGGATTTTCTAAGAATTAAATACTCACTATCACTTTTTTTCATAAAAAGCCCAAAAAAATCATGTATAGTAAAAAATTTCCCCAAAATTAATGTTGACTCATTTCATCATGTTTAAGTTTCTATAATTTTTTTTCATAATTTTTACATTCTATTTGTGTAAAAAATGCATAAAAACCTATAAAAAGTGTGCATTTTTTATTATTGAATTTTAAACAATAAAATTCCAAAAGAAATATGTTTTGTATTCATCATTAGATTAAGTTTCTAGGAAAAGTATAATTTGGCTGAATTGGATTAAATTCACATTAAAATTAATTTGATTAAGTTGTGTGTTTTCTTATTAACTTGATTCACATGCATTTTGTATTTGCATTTATTTTTGCATTAAAAATATAAAAAATCTGCATTGGAAACCTAGGCCAACTTGTTCATGTGGAATGAAATCACAAAATTATTGAAAAACTTGGGCAAAGACAGCAGAATGAAGTTAGCTTGCATGTCTGCATCCATATTTGCCCCAAGAGTCTCCAGTTCAGACAAGTAACCAAACATTTTGAGTACATGTTCTCGAACCGAAGTTCTAGGAAAAGTATAATTTGGATGAATTGGATTAATTTCACATTAAAATTAATTTGGTTGAGTTGTGTGTTTTCTTATTAACTTGATTCACATGCATTTTGTATTTGCATTTATTTTTTCATTAAAAAAATAAAAAAATCTGCATTGGAGACCTAGGCCTAAGTTTTCTAAATTGACCCAAAGTTGTTCCTTTGTCCCCCTATGTTCGACCTCGGACTTGCCCGGGATATAAATTTAAGCAGATTCACTTTTCATGGAGATGTTTTCTCGGTTTTGCATGAGTCTCTAAGTACATGTATTACAACGAGTACAAATTATTACATGTATTTTGCTACTCGTCTGACGACACCGTTATCGTGGAGGTAAACTGCTTAGGGATTAATTTGAAAAATCAGATTTAGGTTTTCTCTCGCTCAGGTTGTCTGACCCCCGAGCCATCTTGTAATTATTCCATTTTCTCTCAATTATTTTTATCCTCATTTTTTGTATATATTTTGTTGTTTATGTCTCTAATCTATTTTTTTGTGACGACCCGGTGAACTTGGAGTACATCGGAGGTCGACGGATATGACACACATTGACTGTTGAAGATCGAAGATCTTTTAATTTATTTTTGAGAGCATTTCTATATTTTTAGTGTTGTAATAAATTAGGTAATTTTCTATTTACACAGGATCTTGTTTAAGAGCTCACGCTTATATCAGGACTGATTATTTGACCCATTCATAGTCGTGTGGTTGATTGACATAGAATAGGACTTGCACTCACAGCTCTTAGAGCGTTTCTATTAGAATATTTTTATTGCTTGTGCTCGTAATCTTTAGGGCCACACATCACATTTAACGAGACACACTTAGAATGTAAAGATATTAGTTCAAATTAAATTGTTCATCACTCTCTAATAGAACTGCATGTCTATGAACGGTTTTCTTATTTCCATCTCATATAGTATAAATTTCAATTCTGTGTTGCATCTTGCATGTAGAGAACGAGGATCATTATAAGTCTTCTAAAATAGACATGCATCATTGATTTCACTATTTGCATTCGGTTTTTCTCGACTCCCTTCCCCTTGGTTTTGAAACTTAGGATAAAAGGAATAGGGACTGATTATTAAGTGTGCCATGTTTGGTGGATTAATCAAGTGATAGCCGAACATAAAATCAGGACTGCTGATCGGAGCTTACAAAAACGTTGACTAAAATTAACCCTTGTTTGCAGGAGAAAAACCCCGTTATTGCCTGAAATTACTTGCAAGTGAGAGAGAGACAACACTACAATAGAGGCAAGACAGGATTTTCATATTGACAACTGGTTCTACAAAAATGATTAGCAACATTTCAGTGAAGATCTACGGGTAGCCGAGAAATGGTCTGGAATTCATTAGCAGAGTGGGAGGTTTAGAGGACTCCTTTTAAGGATTCGTTCTAAAGAAATAGGTAGCCGTATTTATACGGTTCGCACTTACACCTATATTGGCTGAAAGTGGGTGCAACTACTTGTAGGAAATGGGACAGTCTGTAGGGAAATATGGGCACCTACCAACTCATTAATCTTTCAAAGATTACATTTATCACCAACAAAAATTGAAAAGATAAACGGTCGGACCTATGCGACCATCATTGTGCGGAGTTGGTGAAACTAGGGTTTGCTATTATGTTTGTCTTTTTTGTGTGCTATTCGATGCACTTGCACATTTTCTTCCTCAATTTGCTTCATTCTCCTATTCGAAGATGTCAGAATATTGGTCAACATATCAAGGTCACTCTTCTTCAATCATATTATAATCATGTTCGCCCACTTATTCCTCATTGTACCCACATCCCACCCGCGAAGTCAAAACTCCGACTGACTTCCCCACTTCTCGTCCTTCTCACCTACCCCACATTCTTACACCCCTGACCCACATCCACCCTGGATTGACACACCATATTCTTGTCTTCTTGCTGGAATTAAGGAACAAATCAAAGAGCAAGCCACTACTAAGATAAATGATTGGTAGAAACAATTGCCCCACATACCTCATTACCACATCAAGATGGGATCGAGAAACTATTGACCTATACACATCCCTATTTATCCTTACAGTACAACATGGTCGACCAAACAAACCAAATGAAGACGCCTGCACCATACGATCTTCCTGACTTGATTGACATGAGTGGTCAAGCCCACATTGACCGGCCTTCATTTCAACCATTCAGAGAGCTGACAAATACTAGGGATTGGATTCATGTGATCGATCTACAGACCCCCTATGTACTAACTCCACCTTATGAGGCTCTGACCATCATCTGCCATACAGATGGGCCATACTCAACCCAGTGTTACACACCTGAATCAAGGTGTGTTGAGTATAAGAGCTTGAGTTCTCAACATTATCATCCAATTGAGAAGATTTATCTCATGATGTGTCATGAGAATTTATTGAATGATGACATTTCTAGAACAATCAAGAATCCATGTAAAAGTGGGTCATGGATTTTGCGGATTGGATTTTGAAAACTTGGAAGACACTAGATTCACCACTCATCATGTACAGTTAGAGTTCCTTCTACCTCCCTCTTCTACTAAACACTTTCCATCCAAACCAGAGTATGTACATTCTCCCATTCCTCCTTCACCTATCAGAAAGACACAAAAAATCGAAAAACTTGAAAAAAATTATAAAAATTGAAAATGGAAAAGAATGTAAAAAATTGGATCCTGCACATAGGGTAGCACTTGATAGATGTTGACAATAATGGTCACTGAACACTTTCTCGACCATAAAATATTTGTGAGATGTAAAATGATGCCTAAAAGGTCGAGAAATAAGAAAACAAGGACCGAGAGACACAAAGTGTCTATGCCACCTCTTTAGTTATAGAGAAAAAAACCAAGAGCCACAGAGTGAAACAGTTACCTAGGTTTGATTGTGAATTCAAAGACACTACCTTCACCCATGTAAGAATTATTGATGACTCATCGATAAATACCCTCCCGACCTCCGGGTTTTCCCAGCTCAAACTTGGATCTCCGAAGAAGTCAAGAGAGATCGTTCAGTTGGCTGATAGGTCCATTAAACAGTCAAGAGGAATCATTTCAGTCATCATTACTTTCCAAGGTGCTCTATTGTAGGTAGAATTCATGATCATTGACATTAAGCACTGAGTAGAGTTCACCCAGTCTCCATTCATTCTCGGGAAGTCGTTCATAGCCTTGGCTAATAAAACTATAGATTGTAAGACTTGTGAGATTGATTTCACTACATTGGGAGCACTCCGACCATACCCAATCTTTGAGGACACACGATATTCTAAGGTAACCCGTACAGTCACAGACAGTCGTCACTCCGAGTGACAGATGAGTCACGTCTCTCTACTACATCTGAGATACCCATTGTCTAGATGACCATTAGTTTAAAGACTCCCTACACCTCCACTTAACCCACTGCTTGCATCAACACCACCGTAACAACTTCTAGAGAGGACTCACAACCAGAAGCTACCCTGAGTCGAAGACAATCATTTCTGATTTTCTTGACTATTTAGATGATCCAACGTATGAGCAGACCAATGCCATGCCAACTGAGAATACTATTCCATACCAGAGATGTGTGTTTTCCCTGCAGGAATATTACAATGCATGTGATGACTCATCTGATGATGAACATCTGGTCAGCATCACACTACATCCAGGACCTACACCAAAAGAGACAACCAGGACCAAATTGACTATTCTTGATAATTCGGTTGCTACATCCTCTAGTCGATCGTCTGGTAAGAAGAAGAGTGTTGATTCCTCGAGGTGTTCCCCTAAACTCCTCAAGAAGTATCACTCTCCCCTTCCTCTTTATGCTTCAGGTTCTAGAAAATCAGCTAAGAAAGTTGCCTTCGACGTATCAGAGAAGGAATTTTTTGAGGAGTCCTCGTCATGTCCAGATGAGGTGATCTATATGAGTTAGCTTAGTTCAGTTGTTCTGAAGCCATATTTGAGCAAGCAGCCATGTATCGACCCACTTTGGATGTTCCCTACCCCCACACTATTATGCCTATGAGGATGACTCTGACATCGACACATGTGTATACTACCCACCCCCTCGCTCCTGCAAGAAGGTTCGTCACAAAACTTCTTGATCCCTGTATATTGTCACTCCTCCTTGTGTAGATTTTCCTTCCTTTATTTCCCTTTGTCCCCTGTGAATCACATCACTCACCCCAGTTCTGTACCGTTTTCATTTACTGTATATACTTAGGATGACTAGATCCTGATTATAGGGGGGTGAGTGACTTGAGTTGCTCCATCTCTTCTAGTATATTCTTTCCCACCCTCATCGGTCTCCTAATCTTGTATTCTCTCTAATACTTTGGTTGACCAGATCCTAAGTAAAGGGGGTCGATACCCATTGTATATTATCCAACGCTCTTATATTCTTCTTCTCTTATATTCTATTCACCCACTTATGCTTAGTACGATCTATGTCTTTTTATCTCGTAGTGCCATGAAGACATAGCGCATGATAAGTATAGGGGGTTTGTATATATTACATTAATATTTTACCTGCAAGGTTTGTATATATTACATTAATATTTTACCTGCAACTCATACTTTGACTTTTTTAATTAAAATAAGGGGTTATGGGTAAATTGATGTAAATAAGAGGTTTAACAAAAGAACTTTTTTCATAAAACAAAAAAATTTCAAAAAAAACTAAAAAAACAATACTTTTCAAAAAAATATTTTTTTTGAAAAAAAATAAAAAATAATTTCAATTTTTTTTAAAATCCTCTTTCTTTTTAAAATTTTTCCTTTTCATATTTACCTTTTTAAAAAAAAAAACTTTTTGAAATTTTGTTTTCCAAAAAATCATTTTTCTTCTCTCCTTTCTTTTAAAAAATCACCAAAATAAAATCAAAAAATAAAAAAACTAAACAAATATAGAAAAAACTAAGTAATGAGTTGGTTTAGTCCCTGACACTTTCACATTCACACAAGACTAGTGAAGTTCAAGAACACTTGGTTTATGAGATCTTGAGATTTTGAGTTAACTAACCTTAGTCATTAGGGTCTTTGACTTAATTATTCACATTTTCCTAGTTTGAAAGATTTGAGTGCTATATTACATGCTTAGTATCTACTTTAAGAATATGCTTAGCACCTAACATACATAACTACAGTTGTGATGAGATGAGTTGAAATTTTACTTGAGGAACTGGGATGAGGGATTTGAGTTTGGACCTGATTTAATGATGCTTGAGGATGGGATAAAATCAATGAAGGCATCATAAAACTTGAGTGTCAGTACCATTAGCCAGTATTAGAACATTGTTCTTGTACTATTTATTGACATTTACCTTTGTGTCAAGGTGTGATGAAATCAAAAAAAATTGTTGATCAGTGTGCATAAACTTTTGGTAAAAGTAGTGGAGATAACCAAAATTCATAAAGCAAAGAAAAAAAATAAATGTTGAAAGAAAAGCTCTCACCATACAAAGTCAAATATCAAAGAGCGTCTACCAAAGGGGAGCGCTCCCAACCATTTTAAATTGTTCACTTGGACCACCACTATTAGGACCAAGAGTCCGACTAGCTCCCAAAAAGGGATCTACATTTTATAGTGATACAAGTCTGGGTGTTGAACGAATCTTAGATACTCAAAAGAGACACACCCCGGTGTACTCACAGAAAAACAAGTGCACACGACTCTGAATTCTCTTGACGGACACACTGATCAACAACCAAAAAATACATGCGTTGCGTTAATAAGGAACTCTAGAGGATACTTGTTAGAATGAGACGGAGAGAAGAAATGACACAATCCTATACCCTCCATCATCTGGCCTTCCATCTACACTTTTAAGTCTGACAACTAAAGAGACGGTGGATTGGATGCAAGAAATGGTTTATTCCCTAGTGTTGATGATTGGGTTCTTAGGAGAGTCTCTTGAACTGGAACCTTGGGTGAAGATGAGACTCTACTCTTCTAATACAATCCACAATTAAAGTCGTATCCATATTATATATGTATACAGAGAGAGTCTTATGATTAGGGATATTGGATACCTATTGACTAGAGCTTGGTTCAGTTTAGAATTTTAGGATCTTTTAAAATCAAGAGTTCTTCAATTTACCGAGTCTTGTTATCACAAGCACAGTCAGGGGTTATTCAAACTTATTCATTCTTTATTTTCTCGAGGACTAGCGAAGTTTAAGTATAAGGGGGTGATGAATCCACGATTCATCATCTCAATATATTAATCTTACCAAAATCCATGAGTTAAATCTCAGATAAATGTCCATAAAATCAATAAATTAATAAAAGAACTCTTGTAAATAAAAAACTAATTATTATATATTATGTTGTACAAAATAAATAATTAATAATAATCTGCAAAATAGAGGAGTTCATCGCCTGTAAATAGCCAAAAACTTCATGTATTTTTAATAAACTCATTTCAACTCCTTTTTATCTTATTGTTTCTCTAACTTATTTATAAAAATGTATATAAAAATACAAAATTATAAAATAAATTTCATCTCAAATAAATACTCCAATATCACTAAGGGAAAAGGCCATAAAGTCCAACTTCCCAGCCAAATACCCACTCTAACTCCAAATTCCCCAAACCCACTTTTAAAGTTTAAGTTAGAAATCTATCTATCCAATGAAAGTGATTTCATTAAAATCAGAGCTCGTTTGCAAAATATGGGTTTTGGGACCTGGGTGTACTTTGTATATAATGTACATAATTTTCTTTTCTCATTTTTATTTACTTTTCTTAATTATAGAAAAATAAAAAAATCATTTTTGTGTTTTATTTTATTTTATTTCTATACTGTAAATATCTTTTATTCAAAATGCAAAAAATCAAAATTAGAAAAGTAAAAAAAACATGTACATATGGTGTGTTTCATTTTGTAATTCTCTATTCTATTTTCTTTTTATTTTATTTTTTAGTAAAAAACTTTTAATTTATTTTTATTTTTTATTTTCTCTACTATAACCTCTCATTATACCACAGACTTCCATTCAACTCCATCATCTTCCAATAACCTCCCATTCAACTCCATCTCCTCCACCTTCATTTTTCTCCAGCTTCTCATTCTTCTTCTTTTTATTTATCTCCTCATCCTCATTTTGGGTCATCCGCCATTCTTAAAGAAAAAGGAGAGAGCTTTGAATGTTGGGTCGATGATAGTGGCCTATCATCTTCATCAAGCGACGACCTCCTTCAGGCGAGATCCACAATGACCATCATTGCCATATCACGAGCATCCCATCAAGCTCGCCTAGCTTCTCCGTTTTTTTCACCATCGGATCAAGGCCATCAGAAGAGTTCAATATAGTTGTTTCGCAAACTCGACAAACCTCAAGAAAGTATTCCCTACCATTTCACTTTTTATTTTATTTTATCTAACATTTTCTCTTATTTTTTACAGCAATTTGTATCATATCACCATCACACCATCTTTCATCTTGATTCATCACTACCAACTTAATTTTATTTCTTTTTGAAAAAATATAAAAAAATACCAAAATAACAAAAAAATAAAAATGTAGCAGCTGGTGGTCGACCCCCCTGTCACCACCGCCGGCCACCGTCGCTTCTCCTCCGATCGTCGCTAGTCCCCACCCTTCAGGTGGGTGCAACATCCAAAGCTTCTCCACCTACGACCGTCTCCAACGTACAAACGTGTGCGGCAACCTCCTATGCCAGCCACACGTAGCTCCTCCGCCCCTAGGCATGCCAGGCTACTTCACGCAGGCTGGCCACAACCGTAGGACCTCCTACGCCTGTCGCCCTCCCCCACGCAGCACAACCTTGCTACTCTACCAGTGCTCCTCCATGACCCTCCTGCGGTAGCCGTGCACTACCCGTCACCTAATGCCTCCCTATCAAGGCAGTCATACGCTGCCTGCAGCGCTCTGCTTCCCATCTTGCGGCCTACCCGTCTGGAGTAGAAGGTCCTTTCTCATTTATTTTGTTTTTGAGCGTTGGGTAATTAACAAAAATTATTTAAGTTAAAAGGTTCATATTTTACCTACTTTGAGCTCTTAAATTCATATTTAACTCACGATTGCTCCAAAAATTCCTAAAAAACAGAATTGATGCCATGAAATGTGATTTAATTTGTTTCCAAATTGAAACTAATTGGATTTTTCATATTCCTTAAATAAATTATAGAGTGATTTTCATAAATAATTTTTAATTAAATCCACATTTATTCTTTTTGTAAAATTCAAACTCTCCCGGATTGCATATTAACATACCTTTTTGAGATAATTCAATCTCTGGATGATTTGACTTTATGGAAATATTAAGAATTAAATACTCACTATCACTCTATTTTCATTAAAAAAATCCATAAAAAAATCATATATTGATCAATGTAGACTCATTTCATCATGTTTTAGTTTCAGTACAATTTTCATAGTTTCTGCATTTTATTTTTGTGAAAAATGGCATAAAAACCTATAAAAAGTGTGCATTTTAATTATTGCATTTAAACCCACAAAATTCCAAAAAAATATGTTTTGCATTCATCATTGGAATAAATTTTTAGGAAAAATATATTTTGGCTTAATTGGATTAATTTTACATTAAAATTAATTTGGCTAAGTTGTGTGTTTTATTATTAACCTAGTTCACCTGCATTTTGCATTCACATTTATTTTTGCATTAAAAAACATATATCCACATCGGAAACCTAAACTTAAGTTTTCTAAATTGACCCAAAGTTGTTCATTTTCCTCTCTATGTTTGATCATGGACTTGCACGAGAAATAATTTCAAGCTAAGACACTCTTCAAAGAGATCTTTTCTCGGTTATGCATGATTCACTAAGTACCTGTATTACAATAAGTACAAATTACATCATGTATTTAGCAGCTCGTTAGTGACCATGTGAACTCCCAACTTCTTAAGGGCAATATGAAGGGGACCCACTGATGAATTTGCATTTCACCGTCTTTATTCATTTATTTTAGCTTAAAATCCCTTATGAAACATATATAAATATCATTAATTTCATTCTTTTACTAACTCTAACTTTTGTGTAACTATTGTATATTTATCACTATTTTAACCTAAAATAAATAAATAAAGGGAAAAATAAATAAGGAGACTATATATATGCAATAAATACAGGCTATATCAGACCCCGAGATAAGGTCAAGACTTGACCTGATAGAAAAGAATAAAGTAGGGGGGTATAAGGCCTATTTACTATAAAATCCAGGAAATCCATTGTCACCTATATATATTCATAACATGTACAATATTACACACTCTTTCATTAATTTATTCATAATAAAATATTTTAGTAGTAATAATTATTTCTTCTTGAACTTTGTGAATAAAATCCTCTTGTAAATAATAAAATAAATATCAATAAAAATTTGTATATATTATCTAAATAACATCACTCTCCACAAGTCACAAAATTGCAAAATCAATATCTTGTCCATCTGAACTCTAAATTCATGAAACTCACTATCATTGTTCTCCATATTAAATTACCTTTAAAATGGAGGTGATTTCATAAAAATCAGAGTTACGGTGTGAAATGAGGTTAATTGGGGTATTATTGTATGATATACCTATATACACTATGCATAATATTTAATTATTTAATTTCTTGTGTATATTTTGTAATTATTGTATATTTAAATAATTTTAGATATTGTATTTAACTTATATAAAATATAAATGAAAATCATGTATATATTGTATATGTATCACCATGTATATATTGTATATATACATATTTATTTGACCTAATAAATTAATTCTTAAAAATCAAATAAAAATATCATTAAAACCCTTGTAAAATATTGTAAATAAAAATATATTAAATTATGTATATAATATAAATAATTAATTGAAAATCAAAGTCTTGCATATATAAGTATACACACCAATAATTAACACACTATAATTATTTTAACCCTCTATCTATATTATTTAATTAATTAAAACCATTAAAATTAACTTTAATTTATTATTAACATTTGTTATTTACAATAATTAATTTTTTAAATTTATTTTATATTTTTATTGTTTTATATAACTTTATCTCTTTATTTTACCTTTATCCCTATTATAGTCGTATCCTACACACCTTCTGATTGGACGACCTGGGTTTGTTGACCCAGGTCAACTACTCAGACTACCCTCGATTTACATCATTCCGTTCGATGGCCATTCTTCTCACATTTTTTCCACGTACGCCTTCCACTAACTACTCCTTCCTTCTCCATTATTTTTGCTCGATCATTCATCTCACTTGCCAGCACCTTATCTCCACATATCACTCCATGATTTGCTCCCATTTTTTAATTTAAAATCCATAAGAGAAACCTCTATAAATCCACAACCTCCACCTCTGATGATCGCTTAATCCAATTTTAACCTAAGATCACTCACGATCGAGTGACAGGGATTGAGCTCTTGTGACAGAGGAGCAGAATCTCCGATCTAGAGAGTGATTTTGTGCTTAGATCCGTGATTCAACCACATCACTGGAGCCTTTCAATGTGTCTCTACCTCTCCGCCACCAGCCACAGATTGAGGTGATTCTCATCCTTCTTTTATTCCATATGTATCTTATATGATTTATCTTCAATTCAACCTTTATTTTTAGTTTAATTTCATCTCAATTACTTAGGTCAGATAATCATATTCAACCTCACATCTGCATGATCGGAGGTATTCTAATCACGTGCAACTACTTCCGACCACAACATTACATTTACCACATACTTCTCCATCTCTTCCACCATCTGACCATCTCCAGATCATTCTAGGTTAGGTGTCGATTCCTTCTCTGACTACCCTTGCCAGAACCCTCATCCATCCACCATCTTCTACAGTTTTGGCCTAACTTATTGGCTGGAGGAAACCTCTGATCATAAGCACTCATTTGCATGTCCAAGGAGCTCCAATGATAAAGTGAAGAGCATAATTCAGATCTGTAGTAGGTTCCTAGTGTAGAGAAGTTTGACCACCTTCCAAATTGACTATATGGTGATTTCTCACCGACCGAGGTTCATACCAGTTGCGGAACATCTGGAGCGATCTTTTGGGCATGATTTGAGGAGATTCAACGCTAATTCGAGGGAGATCCACACGATCCAAGTTCAAGGAGGAGAAACTGCTTTCCAAGTTTTTCCAAACCATTTCGCATCCCTTCGATTAAGAATAAGGCACCCAGAATTGATTGTAGCCGTCCAAAAAGCCCTATTATTTAGGGACGAGATCGAAGCTCCAAATCTGATCGACACCATTCAACTTAGATTGATTCTGTACTGTTCGAATAGATTCAAGGCGCATCAGATCTATTCTTTCCACCACGTAATTTAAGGGTAATTTTTCACCGAAACCCTTGTATTTCTTTTTATTTTAAATAAGTCCCTGCGATGACATGTGTCGTCTTATTTTTATTTGAACATTTACATGTTTTCCCATGATATTTATTTCATTTACATATTAGTCCTGCTTGAACTGTAGTGCATGCTTGGCATGTGATTTGTTAGGTTATTTTCAATAAATAGTATGCCTTTTTGAGTTATTAATTAGACCTTGAAATTAATTTATTCACCTTTTAGTCCAATCTAGCGGGGTGCACATGCCCATGTGCGTTATTTATTGGTAATTTTGCATATTACGACCCACAAATTTATTTTTTTTACTATTTACCAATAGAAATTTAAATATTTACATTTTAATCCTTGTGAGTCTACATATGTTTTACTTATTAAAAAATTAAATTTAAAAACATCAAAACCCCTCAAAACATTTCACAAAAATTCATATAAGCTCCTGTTACATTCATCTTGCACCCACATTTTTAATTTTGCATTTTCAAGATTTTTATTATTTATATAAATTCAAAAACCTCATAAAAATACATTTTTGCATTTAAAAATTAATAAAAATATAAAAGTTACATTAAAAATTCAACAAAAATGTCTTGTGTGTTTCTGCAGTTTTTTTAAATTTATTTCTAATTTTCGAATTTTTTCTCCTGATAAAAATGTCAAAATTGCAAAAGTCTTAAAAATAATAAAAAACGGATAAATTTGATTTAAAATCCATAAAATAATAATAGCTTTCTAAAAAATAAAAAAATCTTCCATTCTATATACATTTCAACCAATTTTGATGTTATTTGTTATTTTAAATTCCAAAAGCATTTATTTTATTTTCTATTCTTTCATTCCCTACTTCTGATTTATTTAAATGACTTATAAATTGAGGAAAATCTGGAAAAAATCACAAAAAACATTAAACAGTTATTAAAAACACACAAATAATTTTAGTTTAAATTTTATTATTTTTGATATAATTAAAATGTAAAAAAAGAGTGCTGAGAGTATGTGTATTGATTTTTCTTTCCTTATCCATTTGATTTTTTTAAAAATTATCTTTTGCGAACAAATTAAAAATTAAAAGTCACAAAAAACAAATAAATAAATTTATAAATTTTAAATTTTATAAAAATAAAAAATCCTAATGAAAATACATTAACCTAGTATAGTGTGCATAGAAATTCCTACATTCTTTCATTGATTTTTCATTGTATTGAATAACCCTTAGGATTTTTGTAGCCTCCTTGAGTTCAATCCTATTAGCTATACATGTAAATTAAATAGAAAATTCTCTTGCTACATTTTCCTTACTTATTTTTTCTTGAGATTTAAATAATTTTTTATTTGATGCTTCTTTGGTTTGCTACAACCACAATTTCACTTGTGAATAATTCATTAAAATAAAAACCTTGTGTTTAGTGATTCATCAAATGGTACCGTTGCAGGGTACTCGTGTCATTCATACATCTGTAATGGACAAAGATGAATCACAACTTGGGTACTCGTGTAACAATCTTAATTCCCTACTCATTGGTGACCATATGAATTCTCGACTTCTTCATGACAATATGAAGGGGGGCCACCCTGAAGGATATGGTTAGATCCTCAAGCGCATCACGGAAGCGTGAGCGTCGTATCGAATACGACAAGGAGCGACTAGTCGGACTAGTTGCTCGATGCAGCGGAATTTTAAAAAAATTTTATACGACGAAACCACATGATCCAAGAACACTTCTCGGATCGTTTCATCTAAACCACAAACAAGTAATAGGATTACCTCTTGAAGCGTGGTTGCGATCGAGTCTCTAAACGAAGAGACCTCCTGTCTCAAGTCCGATCCGACGGAGGAGACGCTTGCGAGCGCGGGGATGAACAGCGTGCTTCTCGCAATCCATGTTGATGATCCAAGCGGCGGATCTCCAGATCTCGACATACGAGATCAGACGTCTTCTTCACGAGCGAGGCGCACCGAAGGAGACGGAGATCCACGAGCAGACGATCGGGCAGCATAACGACGATGCTACGGCGATGGAGAACCTCTCCATGGCATCCATGGTGGACGGCCATGAGAGGGAGAGATAGGGCTGACGTCTAGAAAGAAAGAGAGAGAGAGAGAGAGATGCTTCTCAAGCATTCTGTGTGTAAAGAGAGAGCATGGGTATGCCTCTCTATTTATAGGGTTTTAGGATCCATGGATCTCAATCCATGGGACATATAAAATCAATGGATGAGATTGATTTATGTCAATCCAATGGTCAAGATTGTTGTTGGTAAAACCAACAAATTTAGGTTAAAATATATTTGACAAAATCAAATATAAATTAGTCCTAAATCAAACCAATAAATAAGGAGAGAATGTGCATGGAGATTTCATCTCCATGCACCTTGGCCACACATTCCTATTAGGAATGATGTGCTGCCCACTCTTTCCATGGGGAGAGCAATCTCATGGAAATCCATGAGATTGCATATCTCCTTGAAAATATCCTTTATTTATTTCCAACAACTTTTGTTGGCTTTTTATTCTTCAAAAATAATTCACAATTATATTTGAGAATATTGCAATCTTGCCATGGAAAAAATTGTGAATCATATTCACAACCCAAAACAACATATAATTTACATTGTCAATTAGTTACACAATGTGTATCCAATACACATAATAATCAATAAACAAATATAAATTATAATTGACTCTCTCTAATACATTATAAATCACATTTATAATATATTATGAATAATTGGATATTGCTATCTACATTATTCTTATCCATGATAATTAAATCATATTTAATCATCTTCGATCTCTTTATCTCATGTGTTCAAATAATACGAATCACATTCACATTATTCACATCTTCGATAATTAAATCATATTCAATTATCTTAGATAACTCTCTTTATAATATGAATCAAATTCATATTAATCTTGATAATTAAATCACATTTAATTATCCATTTTCTCAATGCTCGGATGCATTTTATCAACAATGAAATTATCCTGAACCCATTCATGGATAATGCGCTTTCTCCGCGAATACTTGGAGATAAGGACAGGGCGATTGTATTGTTCCATGTATAGTGACTTGGATATTGAGATCATATCTCAAATCCAGATCGCGGGCCTCCCATAGATGCTTGATTAAATCAAGACCATAAATCTAATCTTCTCATTGCATCTGAATCATATTCAGATCAATGTCCAATAATTGGACTAAGATAAGATTACTTCTCTACTGAGAGGAGTCACTAAAATCCAGACCCGTTTCATCACTCCTTAGGAATGGAAGCGTCATGGTTATACAATCGTTTATGATCACATCACCCTCAGGTATTCCTAATACCTGTACATCCTACATACTGGAAGACTCAGAATAAACCCGAAGTATTAGATCAACTTTACACTGTCTACTTCAAGGTTTTATCAGTAAGTCTCTCATTCGATCATTGGGAATCGGTATTGATCATATACTTTCAAAAGCATATATCATACCTAGGTCTTGATCATATACTTTCCAAAAGTATATATCAAACCTACAAATTCAGTCAATCTTCCAAAGCGAGACGACCATGCGCATGGAATTTGATTCTTCCCAATATCTCATAAGTGAGCTCATGTCTTCCGGTTCAATAGTGAACATGTATGATCCCTTTGAGAGATCGTATTACTCATATGCCCTTACATGCACACCAGCGCGTCGGTGTATAGACCTTGATTAGGTCATCAACCTATTGGTCTGCCAAATGTACATACTCAGACATATAGTAAAACATCTGTCTCTGGTCAGAGAATGTGTGCCTATATCATGACAGCATACGATATAGGACTTTGGTTATCTCGATCTCGTTAAGTCAACTCTTTGATCTAACTCATCTGACACCTCCGAATCTCTATTCCTATGCAGAGGACCTGCATCAAGAGGTCGGTCAGATATCAGCCTAACTGAGATAGGATTGCCATCGCCTACTCAGGCTAGAGATCATCTCTTAACAATCATTTGACGGTGCTTGATGAGTCCTCAATCTAACTCATTAGATATTCATCTAAGCACCAACCTCTATGATTCAATAATTGAATCAACAGCTGTGTGATCATTAAGATGGCCATGGTACATAACCCTAATTGTACCAAGGGACCTATTATGCAAATTATGTATTCTTCATTTCATATTAAGGAGTGAATTGCAATAACATTTATTGCATAATGGCTCGCCGTGGGCTCGCATTTCCAACAATCTCCCACTAGACCAAAGAGCCATTAATGGGCTAATCATTTAAACCCACACTCATGTGACAATCGTAGGCTATTTAGAAAATTTCTAGGTAAGTTGATCAGTCACTCTGTTCCCAAGAGACTACGTCAAGTCCTTTTACGGCACTTGCATATCTCATAGTAACAGTGCTCGCATCCAATGCGAATGTTGCATCTTATGCAACCAATACTCAATCTTGTTAGTTATAGTGTCCTTGGCACTACATCTTATTAATTATCATAACCAGTATTTCCATAATCCTTATTAGAATACCTTCATTCCTGGAGATCTCTATCTCCTAAGGTATCTACAGTTAAGATCCTTACAGATCACTATCTACAAGGTCTTAAACTTTTGATACCTTAGACTTTGAGATCACTTTCTCTAAGTTTCATCATCTTTGAAGATATTGTTATTACTGCAACTATTTGTTTTATTTCCAAAGTAGGATTAGTAACATTTTACTACTCCCACTGCATGGCAGACATATGGCTTTTGTACACATCCAGCATACACTTCAGCTTCTCGTAACCGATGCACAAGTGCAAGCAGTTCTAGCATTCACTTCCTCAACTCTTTGAGGTGCTATCCCTTTAGATAGATCAATACCATATCTTAAGGGATGGAAGCCTTTCTTGGAATTTCTAAGAATAGAATATGTCCAAGGTGTACTACAAATGTGACAGTCCCATTATCCTCTTTTCTTTGCTTCTGAACAACTTCAGAACTAAGATCTAAGAGGTATCTTTGAAATCATATTTAAAGATATGGAATAGCCAGTCTACAAAACACTTATTATCATCCTTATATCATTCTAGATGATTAGGATATTATCTACATTTAGCACGATGAACACAAAGGCACTCCTACTAAGCTTCACATGGCTCATCCAGATTCTATCTGAAATCGTAACATTTATAATTTTATCAAATCTTATGATCCAACTTCAAGAAGCTTATCTGAGTCCATAGATGGATTCCTTAGCTTGTACACCTTGCTTTCCTCAACCATGAAGCCATGGGGCTACTTCATATGAATATCCTCAGAGAGGAATTCATAAAGGAATGCAATCTTGACTCACATCATGAAGATGTCATGGTCAAGTTGTTTAGCTATAGTTAGCAATATTATGATGGGTTAAAGCAAGGTCACTGGAGAGAAAGTCTCATCGCAAGCGATGTCTTCTCTTTGGTGTGTAGCTAATGGCTACGAACCGTGCTTTGAAGGTCTCTACCTTCTCATCAGGTTCCCTCTTTCTCTTGAAGATCCATTTACACCTTAATGGGTCTTACCCATATAGGTGGATCCTCGAGGGTCCATATACAACACTTGTATATGAAGTCTACATTAGACTTTATTGCTAACATCCATCTTTCCATGTCATGATCCTCAGGAGCTTCATCACATGAAATCCGATCATCGTCAGATTTAACTGATGCATGGAATCCATCCTCAAACTTATTTGAAGAGGTATTAATGTTTCATCTTTAATTATCTATTTAGTTTCCGGTTTCAGGAGCCTCATTATCACCTTAAGATTAAATGAGTTCCTTTACTTCATTTTTATCTTGATTCTCAAGAGAGTCATCCTATAAGAATCATATTCTCAAAGATGAGATCTTTTAAGAATCTCAAGGTCATAAAGTAGGTATCCAATACCATCCTTTATTTTCCTAATGAAGTAGCACTATCTAGTGCTAGATTCCAGCTTACATGCATGGAACCTTATAAAGTATATATAATGTAGTCTCTACCACATATATATACCTGGAAACTAAGAGATAATTATGCTAAGATTAATCATTGATCAAATCATGTCACATATGATCAATTGTATCTCCCTACAACTCTATTGAGTTAAGGTCCATTAGGAGGATTGAGATAGGAATGATATTCATATCTCCATAAGGTATTTCTTGAATTCATCTAATAGGTACAAGCTACCTTGGTTAGATCAAATTCATTTCATCTTCCTTCAAACTTTGGTTCTAAACCAAAATTGTGAAATCTTTGAACAATTCAAAGGTTTCTTAGATGAAGAGAAGAAATCCCATATCATACATAATCATCAATAGATATCACATATCCATAATGTTTACTATGATATAGATGATTCACATACATCAATATGTATGAGATCCTGAATACCTTGACATCTTACACCTTTCCCAAAGAAGGGTGTATTGGACATTTTACTTTGAATACAATATTCACATGTAAGAATTGAACCTTTAGACAATCTAAAGTTTCATCTCTTATCAGTCTATTGATCACATCAACAGACATATGTTCAAAACATGATGCTAGATCATTATCAAATGATCTTCATCCACCTATTGATCTTTAATGGTTTATTTTTCAGCATTAGAAATCTTAATGAACCATTCATTAATTTTCTAATTTAGTAGAGTCCACAAGATTTTAGATCACTATCTGAAATATCTCCATCATAACTCTTTATGATAGATTTATTACAGAATTCATGTTTATTTCCAACATTTGGAAATAAATAATGAGTGTATTCTAATATCTAGGTCATAGAGACATTCTCTAAGATTAAGGACTCCCACTGAAATTATGAAGCATATTCATCAGGTAGAAATTGTTGCAACAATTGCATCAATTCCAACTTAGATGACCATTAAACCTTAAGATCAGATTTCTAATATTCTAATACATATGCAACCAATTGCAAGTGTCATTAGAAGATTGAAACACAATTACTAGACTTTATATTATCAAATATGTAAGTCAATTTCAATGATTATAAGTAGATTATTCTGATGTACTATTCGATTCATTCTCTAAGGATTCTAGATAGGTATGATAGTCATACTATCAACACATCAACTTATTGCAGTATTGGCATTCATCCAACTCTTTGGATGTTACATGGAAGTCACAGAAGTACATTCAACTCTTTTGACTATACTTCTTACTTGGGTCCAACCCATGCTCCCACTGCGCTCCCTTTATCTATAAGCAACCATTGCTCAAGACAGAGGATCTCTTATGAAAAAATCAAAAAATTTCAATATAAGAGAATTTCAACATTTATACATGCTTCATTCAATTCATACAATATGAATATTATGAAGCTTCAGGAATGACTAGAGTAAAGATAGTAGAATGATGACACTCATCGTATCTACATTCATTTAAACTCTTAAAACTTAGGTTCAGGTAGGTACTCAGACAATTTGAATACATCATCTCCTATAGAGCCACCATTCTGCATAATGCAGAGAACCATGTCATTCATGATTATATGTTGAGAGCACATATGTATGCCATAACACCTTCTTAGATTTTATAAGGATTATATGATAATTACGATCATTATCGACATGTTACTTCAAAAGTACATTCGATGAGATCAAGACTTATAGAGACATACAAACCCTAGGGTTTCAGTCCTATTGTCTTATTCAATCATCATTCCTCGTTATTATGAGGAAACTTGCACATTGCAACCACATACATTATGTGTCCAATTGCAAGTATAATATCTGGATCAAAGGGTCCAATCCATGATATTTTACTGGTTATTATTGAGTATAACATTGAGTGGGTTTAATGAAGGATTATCTGAAATAAGAAATTTACATAAGGGTATATATTTATGGGATTTTTACCCGGCAGACCCTGGAATCTTTTGCAATTACCGCTACGACCTTTGAAACATCGTAATTCCTCTCTCGACCCTGTAAACTTGCTAACCCTTACCGTGCAGACCCTGCGGTCAAGGGCCGTTAATTGACCCGTTGAAAGTATCCAGATTCTGTTATATTCATTTATATTATACCCATTTTGTTTATTAAATTTACATGGAGTGCCACTCCGTCATGGAACCCCCCCCCCCCCCCGTGGTCGCTCTACCCCCCTCTCCGGCGATGCTGCTCCCCCACCCCGCCCCCCGCCGACCTGCCCAGGCCTCCTCCCCCCTCCTCGGCCCCCTTCTCCTCCCCGGCATCCACCCTCCGGCCCTCTCCCTCCACCCTCCTCCCTTCCGCCTCCCTGCCCAGGCATCCTCCCCTCCGCCCAGGCCTCCGCCCCGCCCAAGCCTCCTCCCCTTCTCCCCTCCGCCTCCCTGCCCGGGCATCCTCCCCTCCGCCCAGGCCTCCGCCCCACGCAAGCCTCCTCCCCTTCTCCCCTCCGCCTCCCTGCCCGGGCATCCTCCCCTCTGCCCAGTCCTCCGCCCCGCCCAAGCCTCCTCCCCTTCTCCCCTTCTCATTCGATCATTGGGAATCGGTATCGATCATATACTTTCCAAAAGCATATATCATACCTAGGTCTTGATCATATACTTTCCAAAAGTATATATCAAACCTACAAATTCAGTCAAGCTTCCAAAGCGAGACGACCATGCGCATGGAATTTGATTCTTCCCAATATCTCATAAGTGAGCTCATGTCTTCCGGTTCAATAGTGAACCTGTATGATCCCTTTGAGAGATCGTATTACTCATATGCCCTTACATGCACACCAGCGCGCCGGTGTATAGACCTTGATTAGGTCATCAACCTATTGGTCTGCCAAATGTACATACTCAGACATATAGTAACACATCTGTCTCTGGTCAGAGGATGTGTGCCTATATCATGACAGCATACGATATAGGACTTTGGTTATCTCGATCTCGTTAAGTCAACTCTTTGACCTAACTCATCTGACACCTCCGAATCTCTATTCCTATGCAGAGGACCTGCATCAAGAGGTCGGTCAGAATATCAGCCTAACTGAGATAGGATTGCCATCTCCTACTCAGGCTAGAGATCATCTCTTAACAATCATTTGACGGTGCTTGATGAGTCCTCAATCTAACTCATTAGATATTCATCTAAGCACCAGCCTCTATGATTCAATAATTGAATCAACAGCTGTGTGATCATTAAGATGTCCATGGTACATAACCCTAATTGTACTAAGGGACCTATTATGCAAATTATGTATTCTTCATTTCAGATTAAGGAGTGAATTGCAATAACATTTATTGCATAATGGCTCGTCGTGGGCTCGCATTTCCAACACACCCATCTGGAGATTGCCTAGATTATCAGTTAGCCATGTAAGCCTGAGGTGAACCATTCCTGCAATAAATGTTATTGTAATATTTTATTTATCAATAAAAGATATTGATATATTCACTCCCTATCTAAATTAAATGAATGAATGCACTATAAGGTCCCTTTGTATCACTAGGGTTATGTACCATGTCTATCTTAGTAATCACACAATTGTGATTCAATAATTGAATCATAGAGGTTAATGCTTGGATGAATATCTAAGGAGTTAGATGAGCACTCATCAAGCCCCGTCAAATGATTATTAGGAGATGATCTCCAGTCTGAGTAGGAGATGGCAGTCCTTTTCATTAGGCTGATATATGACTGACCTCTTGATGTAGGTCCTCTACGTGGAAATGTAGGTTCAGAGGTGTTAAATTAGTTAGGTATAATGGTTGACTTAACAAGATCGAGATAACTAAAGTCGTATGTCGTATAATGTCACGATATAGGCACATATCCTCTCACAGGAGACAGATGTGTTGCTATATATCTGAGTGTGTTTCATTTGTAGACCAATAGGTTGATGACCTAACCAAGGTCTATATACCGACAAGCTTGTGTGCATATGAGGGCATATGAGTGATACAATCTCTCAAAGGGACTATAAAGGTTCACTTGTGAACCGGAAGACATGAGCTCACCCATAAGGTATTGGGACCAAGTAAATTACATGCATGTTTATTGTGCTTTGGAAGCATGGCAAGAATTTGTAGGTATTATATTTTCTTCAGGAAAGCATATGATTGATACCAACTCCTAATGACCAAGACTAAGAAACTTGATGATGAAGCCCTAAAGATAACAATGTAAAATTGTTCTATATCTTCGGGTTTATCATAAGTCTTCCAGAATACAAAAGGTACAGGTATTAGGAATACCTGAGGGTGATGTGATCATAAACGATTTTTATACCATGATGCTTCCATTCCGAGGGAGTGATGAAATAGGTTTGGATTTTAGTGACTCCAGCAGAGAAGTTATATGATCTATGTACATGTGTTGAACATTGATCTGAATGAGATTCATATGCAATAAGAAGATTAGATTTGCGGCCATGATTTGATCAAGCATCTATGAGAGGTCCATGGGATCTTGATTTGAGATGTGATCTCAATATCCAAGTCACTATATGTGGAACATACAATCGCCCTCTCTTATCAAAAAAAAGTATATGCGGAGAAAGCATATTATTCTTGAAAGAGTTCAAGAATAATTCCACTGTTGAAATTATATCCAAGCATTGAAAAATAGATACTAAATATGATTTAATTCTCATGAATAATGAGAATTTGATTCATATTATTTGGATGCATGAGAGTAACAATCTAATATAACTAAATGTGATTTAATTATTATGGATATGAATAATGCAGATAGTACTGTCCAATTATTCACATATATTATAAATGTGATTTATGATATATAAAAGAGAGACTAATTGTGATATATATTTATTGATTAATTATTTATATGAATTGTATCAAATTGGATGATTAATTGAAAATATGATTACATTTTGTTTTGGGTTGTGAATGTGATTCACATAATTCCAATGGCATGATTTCAATTTTTACGAGATAATTGTGAATTATCCTTGTGGGATAATATTGGAAATTGCATGAGATAATGTAACCTCATGAATTGGAATGAGATTGACTCATACCAAGTCAAAACGGTGGACGACCACATTATCCCAAGAGGACTTAGTGATCCTCCCCCTCTCCCTTTTTAGGGATGAGCCAATCTCATCCATCATTATCTCCATGATTAAATGATTTAATTTTAAAATTTATTATATTGATCTATTAATATATATTAATTGAAATTAAACCAATTATTGTTGTGCTTTTAACAACATAAATCATGGTCCTTGGATTCAAGACAAATCATCCTCATCCGTTAATTTAA
>JAZKJV010003992.1:0-262074 GCA_037367405.1 Ottelia alismoides
TAGGCGGCTCAGAGGATGCCACGAGACCCAATGAAATTATTTAACAAGTAGAAAATAAAGAGAAAATAAAAAAGAAATAAAAGAAAGTTAAATAAGGAAAAAAATCAAAACATGAAAGTTGTATATCTTGATGAGATCTACAAGTTTATTGTTGAACAAAAAATCAAAATAAATCATATATACAAAGTACAAATTTTGAAAGAATTTTAATGAATAAAAATACCTCCTTTTATTTATTTTTTATTTGTTGTATTTTTAATTTATTTTTAATGCCAATATAAATAAATAAATATATAATTATCTGATCAGGATTTTTAATAAGAAGAAAAATAAGGAAAATCAAGAAAATAAAAAGATGTTATTTTGAACAATAAGTAGAGTTAGATATTAACAGAGAGTTGGTTTTTAATTAAAGTAAATTAGAGATGAATTTTATTGATTTTTTCAACCTAGGAGGATAATAGATGAAGACAGTGATGATAAATCATAGATTCATCAAGGGGGTAGATTCAGTCAAGGGCTAAAGGGAGGGGGAGGAGGCATTTGGGATGTCATGTGGTGATGGGGAGTTGGGGCAGGGTGGAAGGGATAGGGTAGAGGGGAAAGGATAGAGGAGATCTTGGTGGATAAGGAGGAGGTTGGGGTGGAGGAGCTTCCGGTGAAGGAGATCAGGGTAGAGGATCTTAGACAGAGGAGGAGGTCGGGACGGAGGAGCTTGGAGCGGGAGTAGGTCGGGGCTACGGGGAGGAAAGGAGGAGCTTGGAGCGGGAGTAAGCTGGGGCAACGGGGAGGGAAAGAGCTGGAGAGATGGGTTTGTGTAGGAAGAAAGAAAGAAAGAAAATATATGGAAGGAGAAACTTCACATGTACCCTTCATTTTCTATAAATTTAGACATGTGCCCATAAGTTAACATTTGCACCCTAACTTTCCTTTCTACTTACCCTTGTGTCCAAAAGTTAATGTCCGTTTTAGAGGTGGATTGAAGGCAACTAATCCGAGATGCACTGGATAAAACTGCACGGAGGTAGAGACAAAATTGTTACTCCAAAAAAGGGTGGAGTGTAAATGATATTGCAAAAGTTGAGAAACCACAAGAAAGGAAGGTTTCTTTACATTTTCCTTTGTTTTTCGTCTTTACGAAAAATAACTTGACTAATGAATGTTGATGACAAGGATTCATAATGTAAAGCAAAGATGGAAAGAGTAGCGATGTAAATTCAAAGATTACTTGGATTGTGGTGTAACTTAACAAGATTACATGTATTGAGGTGTAAATATGCATTCAGGATACAAAGATAACCTCTTGCCCAATAGTTCCGATATAAATGTCGGTACCGAAAAGGCGGATCCTCACTCGGATCCTAAACCCCCACAACGCTACATCGCTCCAGGATAGAGCAGCGGAGCTCCCATTCATGGCGTCCAGCGGCGCCGTGTTTCTGGCGGCGCCCTTCTCTAAGTCCGTTGCCCGGTCGCTGTGCCATTCGAGTGGGACGTGGCTCCTTCTTGTTCGCTCCTTCGCCGCTGCCCGCCTTAGACCCAGAGCTCACGCGAAGGCGAAGGCCTTCCGACCCAAAAGCACCGCCCTTGCTCGCTCTCCTCAGTCTCACGTCGCGACATCCGTCTACTTCCCCTTAGATAATGGGTAATTGTCTCTAAGCACCTCCAACTATTGCTATGCAACATCTCACGAGGTATACATAATACAATGAGATAAGTAATAAGTGAGGTTTGTCTATAGTTCTTGTTCGGTTGATTTGAACGTAATAGATGATGCAATCACAGTGTAACCACTTATCCTATGATAGTTTTTCCTGGGACACAGTTTATTTATCTCATGATATAGAAATGATATCCCGCCTCCAAATATGACCTTGTTCAGTTACATAGTGGCTGCAAGTATATATAATCTCGTTTACAAAGCACATCGCTTACACAAGCACCAAATGTTATATTGTGTCCCATAATCTAATGATCAGTAATGCACAGTGAGTGATCAAGATATCTAATTATGATCTAATTGACAAACTTGTGAACCAATCTAACTATAATGAATTAGATTATAACACCAAGTGATAGATTACATACTTATCAAACACAACCCAGATCCATGTTCAGGGACGAAGCTAGAAATTTTTAAAGGAGGGGCACAATGTTAAAAAAATGTCTATCAATTATGATACCATCATATTCATTCTATAACAATAGTGTGCTGTGAAGGATAAATTATGTCATCTATATCTTTCACGTAAATATCAGTCCTTTTCGAACTTACTTTTGTTAATCAATTTATTGACATCACATATGTTACACGTTGCTCGGATTTTTTCTGTGATATTTATATCCTTTTATACAACAACAATAAAGTCTTTTCCTACGTTAATTAGGGTTGACTACATTGATTCTTTGCCCCCATTCAGATCTATCTTGGGTCATTCTCGGGTTTAGAACTAAAAAATTAAGATTTCGTCAGGTAGTCTTATTCCAACACTTCTTGGGTCTTCCTCACCCTCTTTTATCCGGCTCAACATCTCAAAACTCGCATCTCCTAATTGGTGCATCACCCGACCTCCTTTGCAAATGGCCAAACCTCCTCAAGCATTTTTTTTCAAATCTTATCGTTGATCGGAGATACACAAACTTTCCTTCTGATTGTATCATTCGGAATCCAATTTTTACCATGTGTGTCCACTAGGGATGCAAACAGACGGAACAGATTGTCAGATACAGATATAGGTATTACCGTATCCTTATCTGTTTTTTAATACGAATACAGATGCGGATACGGATATTGACGAATATTAAAACTCTTACCATATCCTTAAAAAATGGATATAAATGTAAAAGACGCGAGAAAATTGCTTAAGGTGGTTTGACCATGTGCAAAGAAAGTCAACCGATGCACCGGTGAGGAGATGTGAGTTTTGGAATGTTGAGTCGGCTAAAAGAGAGCGTGGAAGGCCTGAGAAGTGTTGGAATGAGACTATACGAAGGGATCTTATTTTTTTGGATCTTAGCCTGAGAATGACCCAAGATAGATCTGAATGGAGGCAAAAAATCCATGTAGCCGACCCTACTTAAAGTGGGAAAATGCTTTGTTGTTGTTGTATGGTAAAAAAAAGTATAGAATTATGTTATACATCGTTAAAAATAAATCTATGACTATAATTGTATACGAAATGGATATACTAATATTGAGACGGATGTTTGCGAATATCAAGATATCCATATCCGTATCCATTTTAAAACGGATACGAACATTAAAATCTGCATAAAATGGACATGGTCACGGATCAGATACAGATATATCCGTAACCGTTTGAATCCCTAATGTCCACACATCCACCTTAGCATTTTCATTATTGCCATTCTCTGCACATGTCTATGGTTCACGTGTCAACATTCAGATTCACATACTATAGTAGGTCCCACGATTGCTTTGTAAAACTTTTATTTGATTTTCAAAAGAATTTTCTTATCACACAAAATAGTAGAGGCTCATTTTGCTTTAGCCAACATGCATTTATTCTATAAGTAACATCTATATTAATTTCCCGTCATGTTGCAAAATAGATCGTAAGTATCTAAAAGAATCTTTCTTCTGAATGTTGTTGTAACCGATGTTCACCTTGATTCCTTCACCATTGCTTCCATCAAAAGTGCACTCCATATATTCAGCCTTAGCCCTATTTATAGGAAATCCTTTAGTCTCTAATGCATGTTTCCAGAGCTCAAGCTTCTCATTTACTCCATCTCTAGTCTCATCAATCAACACAATGTCATCAACGAATAACATACACCAAGGTATCTCATCATGAATGTGTCTAGTCAACTCATCCATAATCAAAGTAAAAAGGAATAAACTCAAAGCTGAACCTTGATGCAGAACAATATTGATGTCAAAATAGTTAGTCTTCCTAGACTGGATCTGTACACAAGATGGAGCCTTATTATGCATATCCTTTATGAGGTTAATGCATAGGAAATGTACTTGTCTCTTCTTTAAAACTCTCCACAATATCTCCTATGTGATAGAGTCATAAGCCTTCTCCAAATCAATAAAAGTCACATGGATTCTTCATTTTAACTCTATAAATCTTCATAATTCTCCTCAGCAAGAGGATGGTTTCAATAGTTGGGCGACCTGATATGAATCCGAATTGATTTTTTTACTTTGGAAACTTGCCGTAACCTTCTTTCTATCTCACATTCCTAATATTTTCATATATGACTCATCAGCTTGATACATCTGTAACTCACACAGTTTTGAATGTCTCCGTTGTTCTTATAAAGATACATCACGATAGTTCTCCTCCATTCTTCAGGCATTTTCTTGCTTCGTCAAATAACATTGAATAAATTTGACACACTTTAATATTTTTAAATATATTTTTTAAATTCAATGTTTGGATTTTGGTTACTTACGCCATACACTACACATGTTCCGAATTTGTATCAAATCAAAAATATTAAATGATAAAAGGGAACCTACATCATGGTGCAAGTAACTTACCTGCATACGTCCCTTTTCCCTCTACTTTTTTTGATTTCTTTAATGAAATTTAGGAAGATTTAGATCACTATATATCACCATATTGTTATTCAAATTTCAACTCAATTCGAGATTTCTACCCCCTTCATCAAGAATGTCAAAATTTAACGGTCTCATAATTGTTGAAATCGATCCCTCCAGATGGACATATTAGGAATGTATATTTTCCACAAAATTCGAAGCACATATTCTACTTAATATTCTAAGTAAATTCCCCATGGATTCATTTCAAAAAATAAAAAAAGAGAGAAGGGAAAAAGTATTAGTGTAGGTAAGTTTCCTACATCATGATATAGTCTCCACAACCTCAGTAAAAGTACATAACATTATACTTTTTCTTATCAACAAATAGAAATATTAATGTCTATGACAAAAAATACACTGATAAAGAATATCTGTGTATTTAACCACCTTACTTAATAATAAATATGATTATGATTAATCTACAAAACTTGATAATAAATTGATTTTTAGAAAAACCAATTAGTTTGCAATCGATAATTAAACCACGTATCTAAGTAGTAATGAAATTGGACGGAAAATTGATTTATTTTATCGTTTGATCCTAAAAAAGTAGAAATCTAATAAGATAATTCGGTAGAGATCCATTGAGTTGATTTATTTAAGAAGTTATCCAATATAAATTGATCCAAGGTAATATCTAATTTTGTTCGGTAGAATTTTTTATGTTAAAATATATATTACTTATCGATAAAGATTATGGAATTTTTTTCACAAAGAGATGGAGGAGGGCATGTGTAAGTTTTGCCCTACAAAAATCCAATGGGTACATTATATATAGGAAGGATTATGATTTTTTTACCTTGAAAATTTCACAAGAGCATAATCATATATATCATACAACAACAACAACAAAGCCTTTTCCCACAATTAAGTAGGGTCGGATAATCATATATATCATGTTATCCAAAAATTTAGAGGGGGGCATGTGTATGAGTTTTACCCAAGGTTTTAAAAACTAGACCGGATGTTGATCCGATCGCTCATCGATTTGGTTTGATTGGATCGGATCGGTTATCACATTAGTGGTTAGCACGATGTCATCATTTGTATCGACCCGAGAAAAATGAGATCGGGCTTAATTTACTAGTTGAACCGATGATATGTATACTGTTAGAATACTTCGATGTGTTTATTCCATAGAGCCCTCGGGTCTCTTATATAGGGAGAAAACCCTTGGGTAAATTACAGAGTCTTACAAAATATAAATAGAAATTAGGAAACAATAAAACGTAACATATATATAAGTCTCTACACTCCCCCTCAAGATGGAGCATAGATATCTATCATGCTCAGCTTGGAAGAACATCTCTGGAAAGGTCCTCTGAGCAGTGGTTTGGTGAATATGTCAGCCGTCTGATCCTCTGAACTGACATGAGAGGTGGAGATGAAGCCCTTCTGAATCATGTCTCTAGTAAAATGACAATCCACCTCGATGTGCTTTGTTCTCTCGTGAAAAGCTGGATTATTGGCAATAAATAATGCTGCCTGATTGTCACATTGGAGATTCATAGGCAAGGGAACATCTACAGTCAGATCTTCTAAGACTGCTCTAACCCACATCATTTCTGCAGTTGCTTGTGCCATGGCTCTGTACTCGGATTCCGCACTGGACCTCGCCACAACAGTCTGTTTCTTGCTTTTCCAAGAAACTAAAGAGCTTCCTATAAAGATAGCAAATCCAGAAGTGGATTTACGATCCCTTGGACATCCTGCATAATCTGCATCTGCACAAGCTGAAATAGATAGATCCGTATCTTTCCTAAATAGCAACCCTGTGCCTGGGGAAGACTTCAGATATCTCAATATCATATACAAGGCATCCATATGAACTTGCCTTGGCTGCTCCACAAATTGACTCACCCGGTTTACTGCAAAGGCAATATCCGGTCGAGTTATAGTAATATATAAGAGCTTACCCACCATCTCTCTGTACCTTCTTTTGTCCACCTCCTCGGTATCATCATCGTACAGCTTCATGCTTGGGTCCATAGGTGTACTTGAAGGTCTGCATCCAGTCATTCCTGCTTCAGCTAGCAGGTCCGTGACATATTTTCTTTGAGTCATCACCATTCCTTGTGCATTTCGTGCAAACTCTATCCCCAGAAAATATCGTATCGTGCCCAGATCCTTCGTAATGAACTGGTTTCCCAACAGGGACTTGGTTATCTCAATTCCCTGAGCATCATCTCCTGTGACCAAGATGTCATCAACATATATCATAACAACAACTGTACCTCTAGGGGTCTTCTGGATGAACAATGAATGGTCCGCATTTGATCTCCTGAACCCCTGTTTTTCAATTAGCTGAGACAGCTTCTGGAACCATGCTCGGGGACTTTGTTTAAGGCCATAGATAGCCTTATGAAGTCTGCACACCATCTGAGTCTCCCCCTCAGCAGCAAATCCTGGTGGCTGCTGCATGTAGACTTCCTCCTGTAGGTCTCCATACAAAAAAGCATTCTTGACGTCAAGCTGAAAAATGGTCCAGTTACGTACCACAACAACAGATAGGAGGATGCGAAGAGTGGAGTGTCTAGCCACCGGTGAAAAAGTATCCATGTAATCTACCCAATATGTCTGGGTAAATCCCCGTGCTACAAGTCTTGCCTTGTACCTATCAAGACGTCCATCCGCATGATATTTCACCGTAAAGATCCACTTGCAACTCACCACAGGAGCACCTGAAGGAATGGGAACAAGAGACCAAGTCCCTCGAGACTGCAGAGCATGCATCTCCTCTTCCATGGCTAGACGCCAGCAATCAATCTTCATAGCATCTTGATAGGTCCGTGGAATCTCAACGGACGAGACAGCAGCTACAAACTTCTGGAAGTCCCCATTGAGACGATGAAATGAGACATGAGAAGCAAGCGGGTACGAAGCACACTGTCGCCTTGGCTTCCTTTGAGCTATAGGCCGATCAAGATCGTCTATGACTGGCGGATCCTCCTCCTGTTGTAAAGACTCCTGCACCGGTGCATTGGCTAATCCATCATTAGTGGTAACATCAGAACATACCTGAGGCGTGCTGGATGGTTGGCATGTAGCTTGAGCTGGCCCTGTTCGCCTTGTATAGAACTTAGGAAATGGTATAATTAGAGGTGGTGGTGGTGGTGGAGGTTGATTAGAGGATTGACTCAGACTTGGAGGTGGAGGCACATAGACATGAGAGTCCGTGGATGTGGAGGAGATCAGTCTGTCACCTGCAGGGGAGAAGTACATGACTGGTTCGAAAAAGGTAACGTCAGCACTCACATAGTATTTGTTATGAATGGGATCATAACAACGATATCCTTTCCGTGTCCTGGAGTAGCCCACAAAAACACACTTGATAGCCCTAGGAGAGAGCTTATCAAGTCCTGGAGATAACCGGTGGACAAACGCAACAGTACCAAAGACCCGAGGTGTAAGTGTAAACAAATCTTTGTCAGGAAATAGAAGAGAGAAAGGAGACTTTTCGCCAAGTACAGTTGTAGGCATGCGGTTGACCAGATAGCATGCTGTAAGGATAGCATCCCCCCAAAAAGATAAGGGTGCGGAACTTTGAATAAGTAATGTTCGAGCAATATCAAGAAAGTGTCTATGCTTTCGTTCTGCAACACCATTTTGTTGAGATGTGTATGCACATGTGGTTTGGTGAATAATGCCTTTAGAAGAAAGAAAGCGAGCAAGAGACCGAGTGCAAAATTCCAAGGCATTGTCAGTACGCACATACTTAACAGTAGACGAAAAAATATTTTGAACCTCATTGATAAGATTTTGAATAACACTTCTTGCTTCTGATTTATTTTTGAGAAGAAAAATCCAGGACACTCTAGAAAAATCATCAACAACAACTAAATAAAACCTGTGCCCCTGATGATCTGGGACACGACTGGGACCCCAAATATCTATATGAAATAACTCAAATGGGGAGCGACTGCTCCGACCCTGACGACTGGGGAAGCTGGACCGATGGTGCTTCCCTAACTGACATGCTTCACAACGAAAAGACGAACCCGGAGATATCTGAGGCAGGAGGTGGCGCATTTTCTGTAGTGGCAGGTGACCAAATCGAAGATGCCAGGTATATGGTGAGACGGAGCCCTGAGAATGTAGTGAGACTCCAACATACGAGGTCCGTACAAGACGATAGAGGCCATTGTGCTCAGAACCACAACCAATCACCCTGCCCGTTAGTATGTCCTGAAAAATGACAGAAGATGGATCAAATATAGCACGACAATGCAAATCTCTAGTAATCTGACTAATGGATAATAGATTCATAGAGAATTCTGGCGCATGCAAAACATTCTGTAAGTGCATAGAGGGCAGCAAATCCGTCTCCCCCTGACCGACGATCGGGGAATGAGTACCATCAGCAATGAGTACAGAGCGACCAGGCTGAACAGCTCTATAGGACTGCAGGATATCTCTATCATGACATAGATGATGGGTGGCTCCAGAATCAACAATCCAACCTGTGAGATCATGGTTATGATATGAGACCGGAGGACTACCTGAGGCAGTAGCAGAGGCAGATGTACTGGCAGATGCCGAAGCGGCAATCTCAGAGGTGTCAGCACCCTCTGACGATGACTGTGGCATGATATCACGAAGCCGTGCCACTAGCTCCTCGAACCTGTGGTCTGTAGCAGGAGTTGAAGGACCCTGAACATGATCCGCGACACGTGCAGAAGGAGGGAAGCCGTGCTTGGAATAGCACGTATCCTCTGAGTGACCAGTACGGCGGCAGAATGAACACGTGGAACGTATGCGACCTCCGCGACCACGTCCACCACTTCCTCTTCCACGAAATGAGGACGAACCACCACGTCCCCTGGAGACTGCCATTGCTGACGGAGTCGCAGACGCTGTATTGGACGGAACAGGTACACGACTGAGCCTCCTGTATACCTCTTCCATCGGAGGGATCGTGGCATCTGCTAGAATCTGAGCACGTGCTGCCTCGTACTCCGGGTCTAGGGCAGCGAGCAATACGCCAACCATAGTGGCGTTGCGGAACGTCTTCTGCTGTTCCGGCGTGGCTGTAAGCGGAATGGTGCTATAGAGCTTCTCGAACATGCCACGAAGCGACGTGTACAGGGAATGAAGAGGCTTCCCATTCTGCTTCGTGGTAAATATATCATGCTGCAACTGGAGCATCTTCGTTTCATTGCGGACCTGAGAGTACGTCATAGACAAAATATCCCACATCGCCTTGGCAGTGGGCTGGTGAAGGACATCATTCGCTATCTCTGTCGTGAGCGTACCTGAGAGCCACACCTTGGCGTACGCATCATCAGCCTCCCATGAGGCATAGATCCCTGTCTTCTCCGGTGGTTCATCCTCGGTAAGAATATGCTTCTTACCACACGACTTCCTGAGACTGAGGAACTGCATTGCCCACAGTTCGTAGTTTGTCCCGTCCATTTTGACGATTGGTGCCGAACCTTTGAAGGCACCTATGGCGGGCATATCGATCTTCTGATCTGACATAATGCCGGAGAAGAACAACTACTGATAGACCAAGAAAACTGTCTACCAAGACCTTGTAGGATTCAAGTGCATAGGTAGACGATTATGCACTTGAATCGAACATGACGCCGAGTCCGAAGAACGCGACTCACCTGCAACGAGTAGAGGCTTTGAGAGCCTCTACTTGACACAGACGGCGACTAGAAGGGGACGGCGGCGGCTGGACAGCAGGTGGGGCCCTGCGGCAGGGTTGGCGGCAGGTGGGGGGGGGGGCCCGGCGGCGGGTGGAGGGGCCCAGCAGGGACCGGCGGCGGTGGAGGGGGCCCGACAGGGGCTGGCAGGAGGTGGGGGGGGGGTCCCGGCGTCGGTGGGGAACCCGGCGGAGGAGAGAAGGCGGCGGCGGCGGGAGGCTTGGCGCCCGGGGGGGGGGGGGGGGGTGGGCGGCGAAACCCTAGAGGGGGGGGGGGGCGGCGGTGGAAAAACCCTAGGTTAGGGTCATGGCTCTGATACCATGTTAGAATACTTCGATGTGTTTATTCCATAGAGCCCTCGGGTCTCTTATATAGGGAGAAAACCCTTGGGTAAATTACAGAGTCTTACAAAATATAAATAGAAATTAGGAAACAATAAAACGTAACATATATATAAGTCTCTACATATACCATATATAGTCAAGAAAAACAGTAAATACTTGAGGGTTAATAATTCGAGGGTTGTAAAAATTGTACATTGTTTCTTTTTGCTCTTATATCGATTATATGCATAACTTAATGTCGATGGTTTGTATTCACTAAGATAATTATTCAAAATTCCTTGGTGGGGACTGATGATTCCTTTCGGTTATGGTTGGATAATTGGTCGAGCTTGGGGGCGTTGGGGGAGCGGTACCCTGACCTCTTCTCTCTCTCAGAGAATCAATGACATGGATGGCTATTGTTGGAACCTCTGCTTTAATGTGCCTTTTCTGATTAAAGGATAAATGATTTGGCTTCCTTGCTCAGTGAATTGGCTGTTTTGGGGGGGCTGACGAGGGGTAGAGATCATTATGCCTAGTACATTAGTAATTTCTCGATCTATAAGGCATATCACTTCTTCTCTCGTAGCGAGAACGCAACTCAGTAGGAGTTCATGTATGATTGTAGAATTATCTGGAGCTGTAAGATCCCGCAGAGGATCAAGGTTATTCTTTGGCTCGTGAGGCATGGTCGTTTACTTACTAAGGTCCGAAGAGATAGTTTGATGCACACTGGCGACTTGATATGTGATAGACGCTGTGGAGAATGGGAAGAATTGAACCATTTATTTTTCACTTGCAGAACTTCCATGTCTATTTGGGAGGGGGCATGTATTCCTTGGCTCAGGGCATTTGATGATGCGTCTTTTTGGAGCTCTGTTAGATCTTTTTGTGGGAACTCGTAGGAGGATATGTCATCAGCTTTTATCTCGGTATGGGTTATTTAGCGCACAAGAAATGAGAGAATTGTTAGGAACCACATTTTTACGCAGAGAATGTACTTGCTTATTTTGGTTTCATAGCTTCGGCTTGGACTTCTGTATGATTTGCATGCTCCTTTATTAATGCAATTCCTGTGGTGAGTCCCATCTCAGGATCTCACACGCCTCTTGTCAAAAAAAAATTGAAATTTCTAACTAAATTACATGTTTCGATTTTGTTTGCTTTCAACTTCCAATTGTTAGTTACATGTTTCTTTTTGTATTTTACTAATATATTATTCAATATTACTTTTTATGGACAAAGTTGATGTTATGTTCTCTTTACCAAATACAAGCAAAAAAATCTTCGTCCGGGAGCAACTATGCCCCATTTTCCAATGTGCAAAGGAGAAACATACATTGATTAGTGATGAGAAGTTGAAGGAAGTATACCATGATGCAACGGTGATGGAGGTGATGGTGACAACAACCGGAGGTGATGGCTGCAATGGAGGAGATGGTGACGACAACCAAAGGTCATGGCAACAGAGGTGATAGCAACGGTGGATGGATCTGATGACGGTGGCAACTGGTTTCAATGACGAGGGGCAAGGCATGGGATGGGTTCGACGTGTTGGGTACTCGGGGTCAAGGGTTAAGGCAAGGGGCAAGGGATGGGTTCTCATGATTCTATTGAGAAAGGGACGACCTTGCAATTTCATTTTTTCTAAATTTATTTTGTTTTTAAATTCCATCTAATAGGTCTGACCGGCCGGTCCGATTTTTTAGACCCTGCTTTTACCCAAAAAAAAATCCAAGGTGAACATTGTACATAGGAAAGATTAAAATCTATCCTTGTCCAAAAATGTTTGAAACATCTTTCTGTTTGTTTTTTGGTTGCAATGAATTTTTTTTTAATTTATGCAAATCAAAAGTTAGGCTAGAGATTGGAAAGAAATTTGAACACTTGTAATTGGATTGTAATGTTTTTTTGGGGGTTGGTTGTAAACTTGTAATCAAATCCAATCGCATAATTAAATTCTGCATCACATATATTTTCAAATGCTAAAATCTGATAAAGTTGAGACAAATTCCACAGAATAAAAGCATTTTAACGACGAGCCAAACTTGGACTGGAGTAGTAGGTTGATCTCATATTGGAACTCCAAGTGTTGACCTAAGCATTGGGTTGATCATGGGGTCAAGTTGGAACCAATGTACTTGAGTGTGAATGTTAATTTGCTATTGTTTGATCCTGCCATCAAAAACAAGAATTTTGCATGGATGAGTATGAAATTATCTTTTGTTTATTTGACTCTTCGTCGTGTTAGGAAGTTTGATTCAGATTGTTATTTTGTTTTCATGAGAGTTTGATTCAGATTGTTATTTTGTTATATTTCAGCCTTCTAGAGTTGTTTAACTTCCAAAACAAAATAAGATCATCTTCTATTAACTGCGTCATTATATGCCTAAACACCCATTACTATATGCTTGTCATTTTGTTGAATATAATTCCCCAGAGATCCATTAGTCTCTTCAGGTTGAAACCAGATCTAAAGAAAGTGAAAATTTATTGCTTGGTTCCAGATATCCGGAATACACCCGTCTACTCCCATGTCCAACGGAGAATATGTCACCAAGGGTTGAGCACCTTGTTGTTTCAGAAGGGGGGATTGTCCTTGATTACATTTGCAAAGCCCTGGATCTTCCCCCATTGTAAGTAAATATTCTTTTTGGAATGTTCTTTCCCCATTTTGATTTAAGCAACTCAAGAGATGGTTTCAAGGGCACAACAAGGTATTAATGTAACTGACCTCCTTAATCTAGGTAAAAGTTTGATTCTGTTTTTGGGTTAATTACATGACACTTTAACAAACTACTGCCTCTTCATTGCTAAGCTGAAAGTTAACTGACACCAATTTTTTTGCACATTTGTGCATAATTATAATATCTGTACCAATAAAGGTATGTTGCAGATTTGATACAGTTCGGTGCTGTGCATTATGCACTTGTTTGCCCAAGACCACCTCCCAGTGCTACTCCCGAGCAATTTCGAATTTTCAAGGAGGTAACTGACCCTTCTGTTCTGCAAAAGAGATCATCTATTAGAGGCAAAACTATTAGAGAGGCACAAAAGACCTTCAGAATAACCAGGCCTGATGAGTTTGTCGAAAGTGGCACCTACCTACGCGTGCATGTACATCCTAAACGCTCTCCCAGGTAGATATGCCATTTCAGAAGTCCGCATTTTGCATTCATGAAAATTGATTGGGTTATGCTTACTCGCTTAGTTATTGCACGAGATTCACCTTAATTTGCTAAACTAAAGCTCTTTGATTCCTTTCTTATTTAGGTGTTATGCCATTGACTGGAAATCTCGAATTATTGCTGTTACAGAATCATATGTTGTTCTAGATAAGCCCCCGGGAACTTCCGTATGTGGATTTCTTTTCATCAATCGTTTAATAGCCATGACCTTCTATTAATTGCTGCTATCTCTTTGTGTATCTTAGCTCGAATGTGGTAACTGGTAAATTTTGAGAAAAGTTGCAGATAGGATGTTAACAATACGATTTGATTGTTGCAAACTCTCCGTGGTGATTGACTCATTAATGTTAGGGATCAATTAAGGACTCGAGGTTGGTCTGTTCTTACACTAACAAGTGCTTGGTATCCTCTTCCACAACATTTTGGCATCATCTGTGCCCTCACTTTTCTTCAGCTTCCTTATGTCCATGTGCCAATCTAATACCAATCTAAGGTGGAGTTGTAGTTTAATCTGTCAGCATGTTTCCTTGGGTCTTGGTGCATGAGGAAAAGTTTCGTTGTCACAGTTCGATCAGCTTGTTCTTTTGATTGACGAACCATTATTGGTTAGTGTTAGAGTTATCAGTATTTTGTATTTTATTTGAGTCCTGTAACCCCTCGTGGACTTGTATGTAATTATCTCTTTTTTGTTCTGTAAGGGTTCATATTATATAGGAAACCCTAGACCTATAGAATAACATTTCAATTCATTCTCTCCTTTAAATGGTATCAGAGCAACAATTCTACACCAGGTTCTGACCTAAATCATCCCACTGCCTCCTCTGAGCCTCTCGTCGATCTATGAACACTTGCACAAGCCCTTCTTCCTCGCCTAAAACCCAACACGAGGCCCTCCACCCTCTTCCAGCAGCTGCTGCACCTTCTCAGGTGCGTTGCTAGCCCACAACACCCTCACTGGGGTGCCTCTAGTGGATGTTGTACCTTACTCTGGTGCGCCACCAACCTTCAACACCTATGCTAGGGTGCTTCCAGTAGCTATTGCCCCTCCTCAATGGTGTTGCCATCCTCAACACCCCTACTAGGGTGCTTCCAGTGGCTCCAACGCTGCTCGACGGGTGTCACCAGCCCGTAAAAGCCCTTCTAGGGTGTACCATCCGTGCAGCCGTCGACCTTCTCCATGGCCTCCAGCATCGTCGAGGACCATCTAGCCCAATCTGGGCTACCATTAGGGCCCTCATGGACTCCCTAGATTACTGTTCATCACGAGTTTAGACCTGTACTTGCGTGTGAGTTCTAGGCAATTTTCAGACCCCGTATGCATTGTTGAACAACAACATGGCTTTCTTGATCTCTCTATGTGACCACAATTGCATCTCTTCCTATTGAGTTCATTGGTAGTCAATGTAAACTCTACATCCTGACGAAAGATCCTCCAGAGTAGAGAGACAAAGATTATGATGTTGGACTTGAAGACAACTAATTGGTCATCACTTGAATGGCCAATAATGTTGAAGCACATATTGCATCGAACCTACTTTACAAGGACACGACCGAGGAGATGTGAGGCGATCTGGAACGGACCTACTCCCAGAAGATGACCAAGTCCGCCTTGTTGCAATATATATATGCGGATCTAGGCTGCATCTAAGGGTAAGTCTACCCTAGTTGAGTACTACATGCATCTCACTAGCATGTATGAGGAGCTTGTGATTTGTCAGCCTGCTTTTTGTGCCAAACAAGTGCAGGAGCATTCAGACTGACATGTGTATCGTTTTTTTGTTGTACTGCATTCTAGATATCAAGTAATGAAGGAGAAATTTCTAATGTCCGACACCCTGCCATCGGTGAAGACCATATTTGGTCGTCTCTATCATGGTTCTAAATCTTGCGAAATTTTGGTTTTCATGGATTGGATATCTTGAAACCTCTATACATTTCCTGGATTTCGCCCGAAATCTCGCGAGATATCAGCGAGATTTCGGGTCATCTCGCCATCTTGCCTAAAATAGTGAATCTGGATTACAAATCCCACTTCGGCGAGATAGACCGAAATGTTGGTCGAATTTGCCCATTTCGACTATCGTTCGGCTGCTTTGCTTTTCCAAGGTTCTCCAAGGTCTTATATCACCCTTTTCTTCATGGTAAGCCAAAATTAATCAAATCTTCATCAATTTCTTCAATTTTTATGGTTTTTGTTCCTAAGATATTAAGCTTGCTTGGTGTGGTGTTTTTTCGAGAGATTTTGAATATGTAGCTTGATTTTTAGAGATCAAAATTAGGGGTTTGTGTTTTAATGCACAATAACGATGAGTTATGAATGCATTTATTCAGATCTCATGTATAACATGTAGTAAAGTGTACTTTGGAAATAATTTGCGAGATCTATGGAAGAGAAAATTGGGGCTTTTGTGTTTGAATGTAGAATCATGATGAGTTCTTCAAGGATAAACTTGTATCTTAAGTTTTGGAAGTAGAAAACATGTTTCGGTTTTTCTTGATAAATGAAATTTTAAAATTGATTAATTCTGAAATCAAACCTTAGATCTACGCATTATTTTACATGTTTTGCATCTCTTATATAGTTTTTCTCGAAAATGGTCCCCTAATTACTAGATGTAAGACCCTAATGTATAGATGTAAGGTGTTTTTTCTTCTGAAAATCAGAATATTAAAAGTATACTTTCAATTTCAAACACCTAGTTTTTACGAGTTTGTGCATATTAGATGTTAGCAAAATTTAAATATATTAAATCCGAAAATTAAAATATAAAATAATTAACTAATTCTTAATTGTTCGCATCGTATGGCTCATGAGTGATTGTTCTTTGATTTTGTCGCAGGTTTCGATGATCATCATAATGACACATTCTGGATCAGGATCTGACAGTTTTGAGGATCAGAGGAGAGATTTTAGTGAGGACATTGGTTGGAGGTATCGCTCCTGATGGCAACAATGGTAAACCACATTGCAATTTCTGTGGGAAGAAGTTGGGAGGATAGAGGATCACATGGATGAAGACCATCTTGTTGGCAATAACAAGAATGCTGCCAAGTGCACGCGCTGTCCCAAAGATGTGAGGGATAAGGTGAAGGCCAGCTTGGACGGGAAGAAGGATAGGGATACATAAAGGGTAAGGAGGGATGAACAATTCAAAGAGTTCATGTTTGAGAAAGAATTCAATGTCCTCTCAGATTCAGACGATGATGACTTTGTCTGCCCTGCTGACATTTAGACTATAACGGCAAGGAGGGCATATAGGAATGCTACAAAAGAATCAATAAGGAGCAAGTTCGAGAGGAGAGAACTCGGTGGTGCACGAGGCGGCTTCTATGGTACAGGTGCCAGTGGGAGTGGTTCTGGAGGTGCACCTCGAGAGGAGAGAACTCGGTGGTGCACGAGGCGGCTTCCATGGTACAAGTGGCAGTGGGAGTGGTTCTGGAGGTGCACCAGTACCACCACCCACCAAAAAAACACAAGGGGAAGGGAATTAAGCCTTCTTGACGCGGAACGGATCCATGCAAGCATAATATCAGAGATAAGGAATAATGAACAAGAAAAAACACCGTGATTTTACGTGGAACCTTACTCCGTGAGGAGTAGGATGAAACCACGCGAGAACCGCATCAAAGGACTGATGTTTCATTCATCTTTTTCAATGGATTCATAGGGTGGGGCTCTTTATATAACCCCACCAAGGTACCAAACTCCCACCATCACACGATGTTGGACTACTCTTAACACATTGCATGCTCCAGCTTGAGGGGGAGCATTAGAGTATGCGTCACATGTATAGTCTAATTACCACATCCACAGGCTAAGTCCCACACAGGGTTATATAAGAAGCCTCACGCCTATTGTATCTGTTGAGAGAGAGAGAGAAAGCAATACATAGTATCCGACCCTTAGAGGCCTCTTGTGGTTTCATCTTGCTCCTTATGGAGAAGGATTCCATGTTAAAATCCTAGGGTTCCATGTTAAAATCCTGGTCTTTTCTTTATTTCTGATTCGCTTCTGCATTATCATTTTCTACACTTTTTAACTTAGTTATTGATGTATTGATAAAACACCTACTGGGAGGAGGGAATACCTTGGGCATGTTGTCTATAAATGATATCGTTAAAATGAATGTGGCGGGAGATGGAGTTAATTGTAAGCTTGAGCTTTAGAGGGAGTCTTTTAAGTGTAAGGGTTTTCAACTAAGTGGAACCAAAATGGAAAATATGAAATACAAGCTCAATGGCGAGGATTTTTGAGATTTTACATGAGATAAAGCTTGGAACGCATTCCATTTTGAAGAAGGATGCTTTAGAAACTCAATTTCGCTTTTTTAAAGGAATGAGGAATTGAAGCGGACATCACACATATAATTAGTGCATAGTGGGCAAACTGGAGAGGAAGGTTCATGCGTTCTTTGCGTCGAGAAGTATCTTTGAAGATCAAATGAAAATATGATAAACTAATACGTACAAAGAATGTGTTTAGTTAACATGAAGATGATTCATTCGATGTGTGGCGACATAAAAAAACCAGATTCACAAGTGGCATTAATAGAAGACAACATGAAGAGGTCTGGACACTCGGATTTGTGATGGATACAACCAAAGAAATTAAGGTCCATACAACTAATTCCAACCCAGGAACAGTGTAGAATTGGAGGTAGTCAGGTTATCCCAGGGTAACCTAGCAACCAAAGGGTTGTGCTTTAGCACCGATGTCATTTGTTTTGTCGACAGACGTGGCTGTGTGCTTCGTGTCTCGGGCCTTGCAATGGGTGTTTGTTCTTAGGTTTGTTTTCAGATTTCTGAGGGGTTCTGCTGGACTGTTCTCAGGTCTGTTTTCATTTCTCTAGGGGGTTCTGCTGGATTGTTATTGATACTTTTGCTACAATATGCAGATGTTCCGATCTGCTTCCGTTAGGGGTTGAATGAGAGACGCATTGAGTGAAGGTTCTGTTAAATCGTCTATCTGCCTTCACTGTTTTTACCATAAACGACGTGGAGGGAAGGATACGCGGGAGAGAATTAGAGACAAATCTTGGCATGTATTTATGATCCCTTCATGCAGGTTATTTGATTGGGGCCTAGCGGCGGAAAGTATAGAGATGAGGTTTGGGGTTGGATTGTGGATATTGTCTAGAGATGTCTGGTCATGCTGGGGCCTGTCTTCTCGGTTTTCCCCTTATTTTATATGTATATTTTTTTGCTTTTTGAAAGGTGGAGGTTTGGATATTTGGGTTTCGGAGAAGGTTCCTCTGGCAAAAAGGAAAGAGAGCGAGGCACATATTTGATTAAGTGGGAGGAGGTGCATATAGAAATGGAGGCTTGGGCTTAGGCAATTGCAAGACTTAATGAAACCTTTTTGGCAAAGTGGGCCATGAAGCTATTGGTTGGGGAGGGGGAAGGAGAGGACTTGTGTGACCAGATTTTGGAGGTTGTTATAGAAGGCGCCTTATTTTCGAAGAAAGGGTTTGTCTGAAGCAGACAGATTCAATGCTTTGGAAAGATTTGATGTGCCTGCTGCCTACTGTAAGGCCTCTTCTGGGGCAGAAGCTAGGAAGTTGGAAGGACATTGAGTTTTAGCTGAAGATTGGTCAGGAATATAGGCGCAGGCAGTGCAGTACACCAGATTGGTTGTGATTGCAAAAGATAATGAGGTTGTGGTGGCACAGTGTTGGGATTGGGCATGGCTGGCTTGGTTTGCGGCATCGCTCTCATGAGGGGTTTGTGATTTTTCCTTACTCACAGTGTTGGAGTGGCGGTGCCATGGGATATCATGCATGTTCCATAACAGTTGTTAGAAAAGCCAACATGCCCCTAACGGCGAAGTTGCATGCTTGGTTGGTGAGAGAGGATTGGTAGATAGTGGGGATCAGAGCTACATGCGGTGGTCTTTAAAAGTGAAATATAACGTTGGAAAACACGGTGCGTAATATGAAATAGTGTGCACATTGTGGTGTCATTGCATTGATAATTAAGTTGAAAAAGATAGTAGTCTTCGTGTTCTATTGCATTTTTTTAATATAATTTTTTGATGGCACCTCCAATTTTAATATCATCCTTTGACTTTTTAGAAAAAGATAAATGAGAGAAACTCGGTTAATGTGGTTTAGACATATGCAAAGAAGACCATCTAATGCTCCAGTTCGATAGTATGAGAAGTTGGAAGAAAACCTTGCAAGAGGCATTGGGAAGGACCAAGGGTATTGCTTTTTTGGACTTAGCCAATATATCCCAGGTTAGATTTGTTTGGACGCAAAGAATCTATGTAGCGGACCCAACTTAAAGTGGGAAAAGGCTGGATTGTTTTTAAATTATGGTTGACACCATTTCCACTAGAAGCAGTAATGAATCCCAAGCTGCAGATCGTGTTTGAGGGAACTGTCATCATTGCGAACATGTTGGAAGCTAGCTTTTTAAACAAAAACCATGCCTGAGTACTTGTGTTTGTCTTTGTTGGAGAGAAAAGTTAACCAAATTTCCAGGCTGGAGTGCAAGTTGTGTAGACCACAAGAGGTGCCCAGCTGGGGAAATTGTTCACCCATTTTCAGCCATTGTTGCAGGACACCAAATAGTTAGCATTAAACCTGACTGGGGATGTGAACTTGTGTACTTGCCAGGGCCCCTCTATGCTTTTCATGTTACTAACACCTTAGGCAGCACATGGATTGCTGCTGCGAAACTGGAGGACCAGCATTCACAACACTTTTGCTGGTGAGGAAATATGACCATGTGTGAATAGAAGGGACAATGGCTGTCTTTTCATAAACATAATGTTCTCGAACGGTCAACAATGGTTATGTATGTGACTGCTGCATTTTCTTAGGCCCTGTTTGGTAGGAGAATAAGCCCTGGAATAAGGGGCCAATTCTCCTCCCGACACAGTTCCCAATGGTACGACTATTACCCATTATTCCATCTTATTCCTATCTTTATCCCACCTTACCTACCTTTATTTCACCTTATTCTCCTTATTCCTAACCTCCAGCCGAACAAAGAATAGACTCTTATTCTCCTTATTTCCTATCCTTATTCCTGCTTATTCCCGAACCGAACGGGCTCTTAGGGAATTATTTTTCCTAAATGAATAAAAGATATGATAACTCATACCCGGGAGTCTTTAGCAATGCTAGGTCTTTCTTTTTGTATTCATCTGTCTGACTTCTCCAAATGTCTTTTTGTAGTAAATGTATTGATGGCTTTCAATATATGATTTGTTATTAGATGTGTATAAAGATCGTTTTATTTATTGCTACCTTTTACAGGTCGGAGGAACCACAGACAACATTGAAGAATGTTGTGCTACTTTTGCATCTCGTGCTTTGCATTTAAATGAACCATTGAGAACTACTCACCAGATTGATAATTGCACTGAAGGCTGGTATGTGATTCTGATTATTTTTCCTCTTATGCGAGAGAATGTTAGAAACTGAAGTTTTTTTGCAGTGTTATCCTAGCCAGAACAAAGGAATTCTGTTCCGTTTTTCATGGAATGATAAGGGTACTTAGAGTTCATTACATATTTTTAAAAACTTTCATCTTTACTTCATGCTGTTGATGAGTTTGTCACTATAATCAGGAGAAACAAGTGAAGAAACTATATTTGGCTCTTGCTGCTGCACCCGTGCCAACAGGATTAATTTCTCATTACATGCGTCCTGTGAATATTGCTCCTAGAATAGTTTCTAAAGGTAATAAAGGGAATTCAAACCTTAAACTGTTAGAGATGCTCATGGTTTCTAGTAGGTGCTATCTTTTTGTGTTCATCGGTTTTGCACTTGGTTTGAAATTCATATCAGAAACCTCCATATGTAAAATGCTGCAAATGCGTGACTTTCCTGTATTCGTGTGTGGCAGAAGTAAGATGGTACTGCATCTGGCAATACTGTTAGAGGTTTATCACGTGGTGGGTGTACTCCAGCCATGCTACTATCTTTTAAACTTATCTGCCATTCACATTAATTTCCTGAATTGTTAGCATTCCTCTTTTGAAGCCATTTTTCCGATCATATATAAATTATAATTAGTCACTCACCAAACCTGTATGGAAAATGAGTCGTCGTGATGGAATCAAGCTACATGACCAGCATGGGGATCTGTTGGTATGATGCACTGTCTTATATAAGAAGGCATCCCAGAAAATCCACGACGCAACCTTTCAACAACAAAAAAGTCCGCATCTATATCCTCTGCTATTTCTCATTTCAATTCTTTTTGCGAATGCTCCATGAAAAAGCAAGCTTTTATAATATATGATAGTTACTTTTTGTAACAATTCGTTTCAAACAGCTTCTCATTTACTCTGCTCCTCATCCAACTATTGCTCGTTCAGCTTGACTTTCATGGCTTTGTTTTTCTTCTCTGCTTCGCCACTCGTGGGTGATACCTTATGTAAAACCCCCAAACAAATGTCCCACACCTTGGAACACAAAAAATTCTGGGTGGGATAAATAGTGAGGGGCTTACTACCGAACAACCCGGCTTAAGCATTTTGGGGGTGGTTAATCGGGTTCGTATGGGCCCGATCCCAAGAGGTTGTTAGGGCCAGTAATGCTTCGATAACGGACCGGGGACCTAAGCCCGGGACGTTACAAATGGTATCAGAGCCGAACATCCTCTGACAGTGGAAAGGGCTACCCGAGAGGTGGAGCCGCCCCTACAAGAGGTTGGAGGAAATGGCTACCCGGAGCGTGCATCCGCCACTGTCACTGGGAAGAAGTGATGTGTCATGTCGCAACGAGGACGTTGCGAATATAAGTAGGGGAGGTTGTAAAACCCCAAACAAATGTCCCACACCGTGGAACACAAAAAATTCTGGGTGGGATAAATAGTGAGGGGCTTACTACCGAACAACCCGGCTTAAGCATTTTGGGGGTGGTTAATCGGGTTCGTATGGGCCCGATCCCAAGAGGTTGTCAGGGCCAGTAATGCTTCGATAACGGACCGGGGACCTAAGCCCGGGACGTTACACCTTATCTGCTATACTGAGCCTCGGGGACCTTATCTTGGCAGTTTACATCGGCAGATGGTTTTGATATTCCTGTCAAAATGAAATTGACATTTGAGAAGACGTGTCACATGTGGGATAGATTTGTTTTTGTAACACCTTTCTGAGTTTCTGTGGCTGGCCCTTTATGGATGGCAATAATACCTGAAAGAGAAGGTTTTTTAGTGCAACTCAATCAATTCAGTATACCACACTGCAACTTAACCCTAAGGGAATCTTAACTGCTGTCCTAGGAATTTTGATGCATGAAGGGATAATCCATTCTCTTATTTGTCTGGTTTTCAGATTTTGTTAGCGGATGGCATCTATGTCAGCTCGAGGTATTGGAGTGTAAGGAGGTTCCATTGCCCAGTTCTGAAATGAAGAGAAAACTTTCAATTGAAGACTGTGACTGGCCCTACAAGAATGTTGCGTATGAATGCCGAATCAACCTACTGACAGGAAAGACACACCAGGTGTATATGTGTTCTTCTGCTCAGTTTTTTTTTCCGTTAATTTATCTTTTATGTATTCAGTGAGATTTTCCCGCCTTGCTTTATGGGTCATTGCTGCTAGCTAACTTGAGAGGTTCATGCTTAACTGTGATATCGGGTCTTGTATATAATCATAAGGAAAAAGTCATTGGGAAATTGTGAGCATTATGAAGAACCATGGTTTTTAAAAACGCGCCTCGAGGCGTTGAGGCGTACGCCTCGAGGCGTTTTTCTAGAAAAAACGCCTCGAGGCGCACGCCTCAAGCAGCCCCAGTGAGGCGTGCGCCTCAATTGTCATGAGGCGCGCCTCGAGGCGCTGAGGCGTGAGGCGCAAGTGAGGCGCCGCCTCAAGACTTCTTGGCTGCTCCCGCTTGCTCGGCTGCTCCCGCTTGCTCCATCGCCTGCTCGGCTGCTCCCGCCTGCTCCATCGCTTGCTCGGCTGCTCCCGCCTGCTCCATCGCTGGTATCCTCAAGTGTTTGTCTCAGTTTTCTTGCAACTTGCAAGCCCTAATCACCCGTTTTCAGTAAATATATACTATATATTTTATACAATTACCACATGGGCATTGCATGATTAAGCATATATACACTATAATAAAATCACCGTAATGGGCATCTGTTTTAGTCATGGTTTTTAATTGTGATTCATATATCATATTGTATGATATACTATGATAGATACCAATGAGTTTGTGGGTTTCCTTAGAACCTTCATGCTTTCGGGCACAAACAAAACTTTTACATCTGTATGCTAAAGATTGGTTGCCAATTTGATCTTTTTTTTGTTTAAATATAAATGAAGATATTTAAATTCAAGACTCAACAATATGGATCCATATGCAAAATGAATATTTACCATTCGAATATGCAACATGGTGTTTTATAACATGGAATTAGCCTTGCAATGTCATGGAGTATGTTTTTTTATCAAAGTTATTTAATATTCTAGGACTTGTAAAATATAGTTGTGATTAATTAGCATGTTTTATAAAATATTTTCTTTATGGAGTGAGGCTTACGCCTCGATACGCCTCGAGGCTTACGCCTCGAAGAAATATTGGAAAACGCCTCGATACGCCTCACGTTTTTTAAAACCTTGTGAAGAACAACTGTTTGGACGCACCCAATTCATTCATACATGCATTTTTTTGCATTGAGAAGCTAAATAAATGGTGTCATGATATGGTGCCTTTGTTTTGGTAAATAATAGAATGAGCTCCAAAGTAACAATTTCAGGAAGTAAGTGTTGTGCCATGATTCGGTCTGATCATAGAGTTTGTGCAGATCCGAGCCCAGCTTGCTGCTATTGGAGCGCCATTGATAGGTGATTCAATGTATATGCCTGCTGCCATGGCGGAGAAGGCAAATCCTTTTATCAATCCATACGGTGAGTGGGAAAACCTGAGCACTGATGCAACCGAGGAAGAGAAAACAAGAGCAATTGAGGAGTGGATAGCCCAACATGGCAAGGAGCCTGCTGTGGCCATTGGACTCCAAGCTTCCCGCATCTCATGGAATGGCGAGGTCTATGAGTCCGGGACCCCGTGGTGGAGGTGATAGCGTTTCTTGCCATGATGTAACCTTTGCTTTAGTTAGTACAAATCTCACTGCTTCTCCAACGCTGTCATCTGGTTGAAATCTTGCCATCTGGGAGACTTCATCAAGGCATGCAGTATTTGCCGGCCTGGAGTTGCAGTTTGAAGCCTGGGTTCTGTGTAACATTCTATTCAGAACTTGCTATCGTGTATCCTGCAATTTTTTATCCGGGTACTTTCTCAGCTGGGTTCATATAATTACATTTGTTCGAGTTATATGAACAGTTGCTGATGGAATTTTATCTAGCATCAATGGTAATCTTGGTTAGACACTCTCCGATTCTGTACAATTTGTGTTTATTAGATATGCAGCTACTGTAAACTGGAATGGGGATTAATAGTCATGTTGTGAACACTAAATCTGTAAGTTTGGTATGTAAGGTAATTAACTTTATGGAACACGAAATTTATTCTCCTATGGTAACTCCATGTTCCCGCATCCCCACAGTTTGATTTGATTCTTTCTATCCTGATTATTGAGATTCGATAAAACATTGTTTGTTCTAATGTACAATCCATATGATTGGCAAATCGTGCTAGCAGTGATTCTATTTGTAGGTACTCACATTTTTTTTGCATAATACTGTTACAATGTAAATGACGTGAAAGCATGGTTTTAGTCGTACCAGATTTTAGTCTTTGGGCTTTGATGACAAAGAAAAAACTATCTGTTATTGGTGTCAATTGTAATTGTTAAGATTCGGAGGAGTTAATTGATCATGTTGAGATATGTTTCGAAGATTCAACCCGTTTATGATCTGATCTGTATTGTTAATGGATCTGATTAAAACTGGATGTTTGCATTGTTTAGGATCTATTTATAGTGTACCTCTACACAGATATATTAGGATAAGGAGGGGGTTATGTAGGAGTCGTTCTGAAAGAGCACCGTCTCCTGGGATTTCTGTATCTTGGACTTCTGTTTTTATCATACTGGGATCTTTGTGTGGTTTTTTTCCCTTCTACACTGGTGTGGGTTTTTCACGTAAATCGTGTATTCTCTGTGGATTGCTTGCTGGTTGTTTATGTGCTTGGATTGTCTACCAATTTGTTGACAAATGATTTAAGCATGGAAATAGTCAACAAACAATCCATTGAGAATGCACTATTTATGTGGAAAGCATCATTGTTATAGTGCAGAAAAACCTTGGGAAAAGAGATCTCACTAGGTTGAAAACTGGAGTGTATGGTACAAAAACCCTAGGAGGTGATACTCTCTCGGATCAAGACTCTCAGATTACCCTGACTTACAGTAAAATATGTATATATGGGGGTACATGGTAAACGTATCCTAATCAGATCCAAAAATCAATATTGGATTGGTTAAGGTCCATTTACTATATGTATTTGGATCATAAATGGATTGAGTTTCAAAACATTTCTTAATAAATCTCCATCTTGATTTGAAGTCCACCCGGAAGTAGCAGGAAAAAACACTCTGTGCTGAACATGGCAATTACACTTGAGAAAGATCAACCAAATTCAGGCAGGTTGTGAATTTGGTTAGTGGAATTGTCCTAGTCATCTATATTCTAGATTATATGCTATGTTGGTCTTCTTCGTCTGAATGTTACCGTCTGTGACTACTTCTCTAATGAAATAATAGCATACAACAATGTACTTTGTTCTTTCATGGTGCATCTGGTCCTTTGTTAGATGTTGGCACTTAGAATATCACAGTGGATGACAACTATCTTGTGACCGGGATTGAGCTCATCAAATAATCCTCCTGACAAAAATGTTTTTTTGATTCCTTCATTGTTGCCATGTATTCTGCTTCCGTAGTAGACAGTTGCACAATGTGCTGCAAAGTTACCTTTTATGACACTGCACATCTACCAGTAGTGAATACACAACTTATCGTGGATCTTCTCTTGTTATGGTCACCTGCATGGTCAACATCAACAAAACTAGCTATTCTATCCTTACTTTTCCCAAACTCAAGACAATGTCCAATGGTACTTCACAGGTTTCTTAGAATCCACTTCCAAGCAAGAGCAAACAACATTTTCCTGGATTTGACGTCTATTCGCTTACAACACTAATTTCCCAGGCGATACTTAGGAGAGTGCAAATCATGGTATACATGATACTTACAATAACACTATTGTAAGGAACTCATGACATATACTCATGCTCATTATCCATTTCTAGAGACAACCCTATAAAGAGCTTGAAATGAGAGCAAATTGGAAATTTCTCAGGTTTGGTATATGTCATGCCAAAACACTCAAAGACCTTACGTAGGTAGCTCTTTTGGTTCAAACATGACTTATCAGTCTTATGATCTCTATGCATCTCCATGCCAAGTAACTTCTCGGCTACACCAAGATTCTTCATCTCATATTCTCCTCCAAGTAAGGCTTTCACTCTATTCACCTCAGATTTGTTTCTGGATGCTATCAACGTATCATCAACATAAAGTAACAAAAAAATGCAGGAGTAATCAACAAGGTGTCTAAATTAGACACAAATATCATAGCTATTCATGGTGAAATCTTGTACAACAATGAATGTATTAAAGCATATGTACCACTTTATCAAGGATTGCTTCAACATATAAAGAAATCTCTTCAGCAATCACATATGATCTTCCTTTCACCTTATATGCATACCCAAAAAAAAATGCAGTTAACAAGTCTAGGTTCCAATCTTCCTTGATTAAAAAATACATATGATGGATTACCAGAAATTTTCAAATCAGAATGGGGATGTCTGGGCCATACCTCCTTTGGTGTTAGGATGCCTAGAACTAGTGAAGGAGATCGATTCATAAAGAAGGCCATAATTGCAATCGCTTCAATCCAAAAGTCCTTCAACACTCCTGCATTCAGCAACATACATCTGGCTCTCTCAAGGAGGGCTATGTTCATGTGTATTGCAACTTTGTTATGTTATGAAGTATGTCTTAATGTACAATGCCTAACAATGACTTCATTTTTGCAAGTCACTGAATTCCGTAGAATAGGATTATAAGTTATTATCTGTTTACAACCTCTTGATCTTTTCCCAGCCTACTTACCTAAGAATGTCATCCACTTCATCTTTGCATTTAAGGGAATAAATCCATACATTTTTGGAATACTCATCAACAAAGGTCGATTATGCACCACCTTTGGAGGAAACTTGAGACGGTTCCCATAGATCCGAATGAATAATCAAGAGTACCCTTTTTAATGTTTAGAAGCACTAAAAACCTTTCATGTTAATTTGTTACGAATACAATGCTCACAAAATTCTAAGTTTCTCATGACCTGACTGTTAAGCAATCCTCTTTTGACAATGATACTCATACTTGTCTCGCTCAAATGTCTCAATATAAGATGCCATAATCAGATGCGATCTACCCTTAAAATAGTGGAAATGGTTGCAACATTCGTAATAGTATTTCTCTGTAGCACATTCAGATTTATAGTGGACAACACAAAATGTCCATCTTTGACAATTGTCAATATATCACATTTGTAGCATACATACGCCATCTCTAATCTAAGGTGCAAGGGGTATCATGTTATTCTTAAAATCGGGAACATGACGAATATCTATCATGATGGTAGTTATTTCATTGTGCATCTTCAGTTCAATACTCACTAATCCGATAACCCCACACCCCCCCCCCCCCCCCCCAATTAACCAATATGGAAGAGAAGAAACAAATGGTGATTATGTGTGACATGGTATGAGCAACCAAAATAGAGGAGCCAACCACCCCTCGATCCTTGAGGTGTTCAACCATCAGAACAACATGCATTTATGCATTATATTTCTAGATAACTCGCTTCCCCTGTAAAACCTTCTTTGTCGAATTGCTTCTGTTATTTTTCCTTATTTTAGAGTTTTTGACACTTATTTCTCTCTCTATCTCTCTTTATAGTATCAAGAAAATTTTCTATCCTTTTTTCTTTTCATCTGTCGGCTTATCAAATTTCTTATATTATGTATATTTCCACCCCCACTTCAAACACATTAGTCGTAAAGCCTTAAAAAAAATCAAATTTCTCGATCCTAACCTAAATATTGTTCTTAGATCCCGCCCAATGAGATGAATCCAAATAAACCTCTTTCATATGAATAGGAGGTAGTTTTGAATTGTTATGAATTTTGGAAGCAATAAAGGTTGACGCATGTTAAGCTGTAATTAACTATTAGTCATCATCATTTGTACTAACAAATGTTGATTAATGATACCAATGATTCTTAAGATAATGATTAGATAATGTTAATCATAGATTAGTGGATGTTAGTCTCGGTTAAGAATAATTAATAGTGTTTCGTATTAATTAATTGTGATTAGCATTAATCTAGTCTATTAGCCAAATCATGAGCAAAATAACCATGGGTTCTAAACCATGATGTCATGATTGTGGGCCTATAAATACCGCTTACCCTTCATTCTCTACAACTTCATTTCCACACACCACCTTTCATAGGTAGGTTGAGACGTTGATAAAAGGAGAGGTTGGTGGGAAGAAGCGCTAGCGAAGCATTACCAGAAAGAAGAGGAGAAGGAAAATGATGCACTCCTATCCTCAATGGCTTTAGGTAAGAGGTAAGTAGATCTAATTTGTGCAAGGTTTTGAAATTCCTTTCAAGTTCCTTCACTTTCCATGTTAGATTTAGCATATAAGGAAAAACTTGATAGGTAGAGAGCATACATCTGTCTGACTAAACAAAGGCAAAAGAGGTCATCAGAGAGAGCTTGAGCATATCCCTGCTTGGGTACGAGTAATTGTACCATCAGTTAACATGTGATTCTTCACATGATTCACTTGTCCATGTTATGAAAATAGCATATTTTTTGTTATATGTTAATAATGTTGTTATATGATGTAGCAACCCGAGTTACATCTTAACTTGAGTGCAGGTGGCGCAGCCTTCAGTGAACGATTCTGCCATGAACCCAATTATGGGTCGTCAGATCCTCCCAAATCCGGATCCGATTACTCATCAATAATTTATTCGGCAATCACAACTAACATTTAGAAATAGAATGCAATTAACAATACCTAGAAAGGAGTATTTATTACTTTTCCATTCACAAAATAAAGTTTACTCGACTATCCTACTATAACCATTTACATGTACATCAACTGGAAAGGAAATACACAAAAAGATTACAAACTAACTTATGTAGTAAAGATATTGTGGCTGACTGGATGGCTATTATATTAGTTGGCTAGATTATTAAAGTTCTTGCGATGGCTCACTGACACCTGTTGGGTTTTCATAAATCATAGGATGAAGATTAGCAAGTGTTAAGCAACGAAGAAGAGAAAAGTAAACAAGTAGTGTAGTTTAGCCAAACTTATTATCCTAGAAAGTTACATTTCTTCTTATTAGTTTAAGTCATATCCCTTCTATTCCACATCAGAGATTAGTTCAGGGAAAACCTCACCATTCATGGATTCCGAAGCTATGAACACTTCGGGATTGGAGATTACATTAATATGGTGAGCTTATGCCACCACATGTCGCTTCAACCAATCCTCCAATACTACACTGACAATTTTCTTTGCCTTCATTATCATTTCAAATCCTCAACCTGATAAACAAAGAAGCACATCATCCTCGAGGACCTGGTATCTTAAAAAACACATGCTAACCTTTAATCGTATAAACTAGCGACTTTGAATACATGTTAGCGTGACCCATCCATTATCCAACCACCCGTACCTCTACAAGGCACGACCACATCTTCAGTCAATCAATCTGCCTAATGGCAGTTGAGTACCCTACGTTGCAAATAATTTATTTAGCACACTCAACATATCCAGGTAACTGTGTACCACCTAGGTTTGACATGGCAATACGGATGTTCTTCTGACAAACCTATAGGTTACACTCCCGACACGTAGTATCTACTCCAAGACATTCTTAACGTAACGCATGATCCTTTTCATGATACATTTCAATACACATCAATCACATTTGTAATTCTTATGTTAAGCCTTCGATTTTCATATTCATCAACATTGAGTATAACCTCACATATATATTAATTCATATGTATATATACTCATATTTATGCTTATTTTAACTCACAAACCCTTACTTTTCAAGTCGTTGATTCGATGCTTAGACATCATTTTAGTGGGAATTACAAAGCAACTTTTCATATTTTCTAAAAAATAATCAAATTAGGGTTTTTCATAGTGATGAATATAAAATCAAGAATTTCAATGACATTGTATAAAAACCCAACAACAAAAGGAAGGATTTCATTACCTAATCGAGCTCTCTCCCATGTGTGTAGTGCTTTATCGTGATTAATTTTCAAAAATGATGATTTATGGCTCCAGAAATGTTCGAATTCCATTTCCATATCAAGAACACTAATAACATGTCAAGAACATGAAGAACGAACGAAGAACACGAAGAAGACAAAGAAGACATTTTCTCTCAAAATTTCAGCAGAGCGTCCCCTTATACATGATTATATTTCTAGGAAAATTTCAGCAGAGTTTCCCATTATATTGGGACATATTTCTGGGAAAATTTCGATATAGTTTCCCCTTATATCGGAACATATTTCCAAGAAATTTTCGGCTGAGTTTCCCATTTTATTGGGACATATTTCAAAAGAAAAATGAAGAGAATTTCTTATATAAAATCACAGATAGGAAAACAACAACGAAACCAAAAGAATATAATCAAATGCAAGCGTAGAGAATCAGTAGACAACAAGTATCTTAGACGAGTGAAGGTTTGACAAATCACAGAATTCTTTGACGTACAGAGCCGCTCGCACCTAAGTAGGGTGTTACGCAGGTTTCTCCCTCAAAACAAGTATAAAAACAAAATTGAAAGAATATAATAGAACTATAAGCGATGGAGAATCATCAGACACCATGTATCTTAGGTGAGTGAAGGTATGATGAATCACAGGGTTCACTGACGTGAATAGTCACTCGCACCTAAATAGGGTGTTACACAGATTTTTCCTCGAACCACGCCACAAAACGAATCGAAAAGATAAATCGAAAATCTAGTTGAAGTTAGAGCTTACTCACAAATCAAAGTAGGAGAGGATCATATCCTCCTCCTCCTCGTCTTTCCGGCAGCGCTTTGCTATCGCTTCTTCCCCACCTCCCTCTCCTCCTCCCGACCTCTTGGCCCTAGCCCTCGGGGTGGTGGTGGTAGTGGAAATCGTAGAGAAGGAATGTGTGGGGGGCAGCTATTTATAGGCTTCAGAAAACCGCTAACCATGGTTAGTAAATAATAGTTTAGCCCTTAACCGTAGTCAGCGGCCCACGATTTTGGCCAAAACTTATCCGAAACTTAACGCTTAAGTTAGAATTTTCTAGAAGATTCTAAAATTGCTAATGATGCTTAATTAGCGCTAGTCATGATTAACTTTAACTAATCACGATTTAACTTTCGTGACTTGCGCTTAACTTTCATTGACCTTTGATTAGTGTTCGCTAATGGTCATTGGAGATCCTCAATCTATCATTATTTTCTTTAATAGTATTTAACTAGTCTTAATGACAGTCATTACGGGTTAATGACATCTTAAGACTCCTTACTTATCTTTCTTCCAAAAATCATAACAATTCCAAATGAAGTTTGATTCATATGAAACAAATTCTCTTGGTTTCCTCTTGACGAGATGGATCTTATAATATATGATCCGATAGTGGTAAAGTTCAAGGCTTTACATATTCTTCACCCACCAAGACATGAGGTGTACTAATTATTCATTATTTTCCTTTTTGATTCTTATTCCAAGTCTCGTTTTTCCTTCAAAATTTTCTTTTGTAACAAGAAACTCTATTGAATTTTCTTTGGAATATCACCTGATACAAGGGGAATTCTACCAAAGTTTTCATTGAAATATCACCGGACATGAGGGAAAACTCTGCCAAAATTTCCACAAATTATATTCTTTCTGTTCTCAATTCATTCCCCATTTTTTCGATATCCTTGGTGTGTTCTTTGTATTCTTGATTCCAAAATAGATTTAAACTATTTCAAGAGTCGTCAATCATCCTATTTCAACACAAATTGAAGCGGGTCATGGCATTGCATGAAAATTAACACGTTAGGTAACGAGATCGTACCTTTTGCTCTTGGTTTTTCAAGTGAAATTAAACTAAGTCCTTGATTATTGTGTTCTTCATTATAAAGAACATTCGCATACTTATTTTTAGAACTCATTGTTGATTGATTCATAATTTCCATAAATAATTGCAAGAATAAAATCGGTGTAGTGATTCATACTTGCAGTTACTATGATTCATGCAAGTCGTGTGAAAGTTTAAGGTTATCGAAAGTTGAACCCTTTGAAACAAAATATAAATAAATATAGATTTATATATACATATATGATACTTAGTAGAGAAGAAAGTTAAAGTATATATACAAAATTGTATCATTTTTGTATCATACGAAATTGACATAGTTAAAATGGATTCCTACAACGGATTATGTCTCGTCCCTTGTGATAAGAATGACTTGGAGTCATGGAGTGGATGCTATAGGTCAGGAGTTCAACCTATATTTTTGTCTGAAGAAATCCATATGGTAGGCCAATTCTAAGTTGCACAGGTTGCCCAGTTACATTGAGGGCGCAAAAAAAAATTACTTGCAATGCTTAGTACTGGATTATCATTAAACCGAGTCCCTGACTAAAGATGTGGTTGTGCCATGTGGAGGCTCAAGATAAGACGAGTAGCGGTTGGGTCATGATATCATGTATTTTAAGCCATTGGTAAAATGATTAAATACTAGTATGTAGTTTAGAACAACGGGGTCCTCAAAGATGGTGTGCTTCCTTGTTAAGTATGTTGAGGTTTCAAATACCTTGATTAATAAAAAAAGGAAATTTGTCATGGTAGCATTAGAAGATTGGTTGACATGACATGCGACGACATAAACTCATTAGATCAAAATAATCTCCAATCCCAAAGTATCCAAAACTTCAGAGTCTATGATAAGTGAGGTGATATCACCCAGAGTACTCCCTGATGTGGAATATAATGAGTAGGACTTAATGGAATAAGGATTATAAAAAAGATTTGGATTTTTTATTTTTCTGATGTAGTAAGTTTTATAAACTACCTCACTTATTTAGTTTTCTCATCTTCGTTACTTGATGCTCGCTCATCACTATCCTATTTTTCTGAAAACCCAACACGCATTGGTGAGCTATCACGAGGACATAAACCATCTAACCGACCAACCGAAAATGGTTACTTTTAGTCTCATGTAGTTAATAGTTCTTTATTTTGTTTCTAATCAACTTGATGTATACGTAAGTGGATATAGTGGGTCCATTTGTTGTCTAAACCTTATTTTGTGAATTGAAACCGTTGGTTGCTTTCATTAAAGTATTTTTATTGCAGTTTATTTCTGAATGTAGTTGTTATTATTGGATGAAGTTATTGATGAGTAATCAAGTCCTATAAATGGGAGAATCCGACAACCTAGAATCGGTATGTGACATCAGTCTTATTATAGATTTATGAGTGGCTTGTTAGTTTGTGGTTCATCAAGAGAGAAGGGACGATTTTACATCATCAAGCATAATTTCATCTTTCCTGTAAATTAGGTTCTCTTTGAAGTTCTTATACGAGGGCACTAACCAACATAATAGCAACAATCCATGTCTTCATCTTCAATATCTTTTTCCATATTTTCTAACTCATAGATGATATATTCGAAGACATCTAACTAATATTTAATCAATGTACCTTCAATCATACGAAGCATAAAGAGGCATTTCTTAATATGCATGTGATTGGTGAGGGTTTGCGTTCTGTATAGGCCATAAAGCTTTAACCACATCACTACTATTGAGGTCTTCTTCATGATTTCACGAAGAACATAGTTGAACAAGAAAAGTTGTATGCTTGCCCTATCCTTTTCATCCATATTTTCCTTCTTGCCCCGAGTCAATGTTGCCCGTGAAATTGAGCATTGGGTTGGGTTGTGCCCATTTCATCCCACCCAAGTCCATTTAGGATAGCTAGCCCATGTGTCGAGCCTAGGCTCATTTACTTTTCATGTTGGTTGCCCAAGCTGGTCTCGACCCATCGTTTGATTGTCAGGCATAGGTCTAGACATCCCACAAAATATGTGAGGTTTCGTTAATTTTCAGTAGAGACTAAATCCATGGCATGCTCATAATTCCTTCGGGCACAAGATAATGTCAAGTTTCAATTTGAGGGGGCATGACCCTGCTTGATGCTTGTTCATAGTCACAAGCATCTTTTCCATTCCTCTTATCACCTTTGAGATGCCTTGTTGGATAAGTTTTGATTGCACCTTGACCTTATACGTATCAAAATTGATACTAGACCGAACTTCTCAATCTCGAACTTCATCATCATCGTTGGTGATGAATCATCTCGAAGATGACCGGTTACTAGAGGTCTGAATGCAAAGCATAAACCATCAACTAGATAAATATATAAGGACTCTTGACATTAAGTGGAGAATCATCAATTGAAAGACTTTGAAACAATAAGCACTGGAACAATTGACAGATCATTTAACGACATAAGAGAATGCACATATATAGGGAAAGGGAATACACACCATGGGTTCACATAACTTCCATACTCCAATCCTTTGTTACATTTTTCAAATTTTTTGAAATGAAACCTTAAGGGGTTTAGACCATGATATATCACCATAGCATCATTCCAAATTCAACTAATCCGGGACTATTACCCCACCCATCAAGACCATTAAATATTAATAGTCTTAGAATTATTGAATTTAACCCCTTCTAGATTGACATGTTAGGAATGTTTGTTTTCTATGAAATTAGAAACATATGATCCATTTATTATTTTAATTAAATTTGTCCAAGGTTTCACTTTAAGAAATTCATATATACATATATATATATATATATTTATATATTAAAAAGGGAGTATGTGTACATATGTTAAGTGAACCGAATGTGCATATTCATTTTTCCCATATATATAGGGAAGACTTTAAATGAGGTGGACCTTTACTTTGTTTAAAAAAGCCTTCCATCTCATTCCTTTATTTTTGATTATACAGTAAGATTAGTGATGTTTGAATGCTAATTATATAACTGATTGAAAACATATTGCTTAGCTCCACACTATAATTATAAAAGGCAAAAACCATGCACCCCTAAACTATATCCATGTTCTCTTTCTGTTTAGAATTCGATTGAAGGAAGAGGGCAGCAATGACAAGCACGGGCGGAGGGAGATGCACAATAGTAGGTGACAAGCGTAAAAAATGAGTGGACAATGACGAGCAGTGCATAGAGTATCCCTCCACCTCCTCGACAAGCTCTCCCTCTTTCAGTACCTCCTACTCTCCGTAGCCATCACCATTGTGAATATACCCATCGTCGTGAAGACGGCGTAAATGCCACCAATATCATGAAGACGATGTGAAGACCACAACTATTGCCCAATGCTACATCATGAAGGCGAAGGGAGGTACATGGAGGCAGCTATAGTAGCCATCATCAATGTTGCCTCTATCCCACAACCATCATAAAACTCATCATTACCAACGTCATAAAACATAATGGATAATGTTTTTTTGTATATATACTAAGTATTGTGCATATTTGATTAGTGTATTACATAGTTAATTGGTTACATTTTTCTATGTTTTTTATATTTTACATTTTTGAAGTGATAAAATACTAATCATCTTTTTATTATACAGAGCATTGCACAAAATCTACAAAGAAAATACATATCTTACTTATTCTTGCCAAACAACATTGACTAAGAATGTAAGAATAAAGAAGTTATTAATCGATTTTTCATTTTATAAACTTTATGCATATTTTACAAAGGGAATGCATATTATACAATGAAGCATATCATTCTACAATGTATATCTTTTTTTACTTTTTGATTGAACACATAAGTGACAATAAATACCATAATTGAGCCTTTTAAAATAGTAATTTGCAACTTTAATTACTTTATATTGGATTATAACATAATTGGTAAAAATATGTGAAAATATGAACATCAAAAAATAGTAGTTTGAGTTATTCAATTAAATTGAGTTTAATTAAACTATGAGAAACATAATAATAAAATAATAAAAATTTAATGTTTTTTTACAAACCTCCATACAAAATTTAGAAAGGGAATGCATATCATACAAAAAGGACTTTCATTCCATTAATCACGTTATTACTTTGATTTTCTAGATGAAAACAAAAATGACAACAAAAGTGCCATAACAAAATCACATAAAAAAGTAATTTGCAATATTAGTTGCTCCACACTAAGTGAAACATAATTGGTATAAATAATTTTCAAATCGGAAGATCTAAAAATAGTATTTTGGAACATCAATTAAACTAACTTTAAATTAAACTAGACATGATCAAAATGCCCTTTCGGATAAGGAATCTAATGAAAACTGTCATATCAAGATCTAACGATCATTATGATTGGCTTTCCTCAATCATAAAATGATATCACCTCATTTGAAAGGGCCTATCCATATATGCACGCATACATGTATGTGTGTATGTATGTAGGTAGATAGTTATATGCATATATGTTTGTGTATAAAGTTGGAATAAAATGACACTTGCATATAGGATGTTACATGTATCAAGCACCCTCTGCTTATGACGTATATTTGGGTAAATGCATTTTGTGTGTAGATCCTTTCTTGATGGAACGTTTTATTCTTCATATTTATATTTATAGATGTTGATGGATGGTGCACTTCTTTATAAACGATTTTTCACATAAATATTATGGTTGTTTTGCATTTTCTTGTGTTTAACAACTAACCAAGGAGGAATGGATGCATGTAGAACTCTTGGATGAGATGCCTTACATGATAGCACTAGGTTGTGGTTATGTTGCTAGAGCACTTCGCAATTTGGTTGTGGATTCCTTTCAACTTATTCGACCCACTACTTCACCTCTATCTTTGGAAGCAATATGAATATATATTTGTCCTTTGAACTCATTAAGGAATACACCTTAAATTTTCTAAAAAAGCTAAAATGAGTCAACTCCACTTTGTTGCCAACAATAGGAAACTCCATGTTCATTGATGAATCTCTGATTTATCATTTCTAAACTTCCTTACTATCCTCGAAGCACAAGAACTTCATTGTAAATCTTCATTAATTCCACAAATCCTTCACTTGTAATTAACCTTGATTTTAGTATTTAAATTAACCTTTATTTTTTTATTTTATTCCCTATTAAAAGCTCCCTTAAAATGAGGTTAATTATTATAGATATTTGCTTTGAACTTTAAAAGAAACAAAAAATACAAAAAAGCTCAAATCCATTAAAAAGTAATGTTTTTATCTAGTAAAAATGCTTCCAAAAATATTTCCTTGTGTATTTACCTCTTTTGACTTTTTGTCCAACATGAAACGTGTAGTTCGAAATCTACAACTTTCATGTTTTGACTTTTCATTGATTCCTCTTCCTTTTATATCTTTTCTAATTTCTCTTTATTACGTAATTTTTGAATAATTTAATTGGACCGCTTAGCGCTCTATGGAGCCACCACACAACCCTTTCTCCGTACGTCACCTGACCTCTCTCCTGGTCGTCCATCTCCTCATTCCCACCTTCATCATAGCTGCTCCTTTCCCCCTCTATCTTAGTTGTTTGATCTCACCCCTGATCAAATCACCACCTCTCATTTCCGCAACCACTATCACTGTTGGATGGCTTTGCCATCCGATGGCTCCGCGTCCTCTACATCACCAAAACTCCTTCCACCCTTGGATGAAGCCCTTTGCTTCATCTGAGCCACCCATACACACTCGTCTCTCCACCTTTGGATCAGATCAGAAGATCTGATTCTATCCCTTGCATCATGCCCACTTCATGGCCATTGGATCACAAGATCTAATGGCTAGGACCTCGTCTCCTACCTCTAGTGTCCAACTCCTGGGCGTTTCTCCTGGACAAGCAATCACCCCCTTCCAATTTAAGCTTATACCGCATGCACCCTATCCACTACCTAACAACCTTTTCTTGTATCCCTAATACCCGTAATCCTCGCCAGCCATCAATGCCATCAACTCACAACCCCCTTCGCTCAAGGATACCGTTACAAATCACTTCCTCTACTACTGAAATGGCTGGAGCCATACCCTATAAATCTAAGCCCTCCGTCTCACTTCATCCTCGTCCACCTATAAAGGGCATAGGCCTATCTTCCCTTGTCTCTCTGGTGACAGTAGAGGGGCGACGTAGTGAGTCGATCATTACCCATTGTCATCGAACCATGGCTTAGGCCATGTTGCACCGCCACTTCGACGGTTGCCCGAGCTCCTCACCGTGTCTCCCAAGGAACCTAAGCCACCTCCAACCACCATAGCCGTCCTTCGATCTCCAAGTAAGACTTTCTCTTGTTACACCTCATTTTCTCTATTTTAATTCAACGTGCACCGATTACCTCACTATCACTGCTATAATTACATATAGGCCCGATGCTATATAAAATCAAAGGTTTGACTCCCCCCAAAACTCGAGACCTTTCATACTATATCTTTGTTTGAATAATATTAGAATATCCTGTTAAAGTACTTATATAGAAACTCCTAGAAAGCGAACTAATGCCATTCCTAATGAGTTCTGAAAAGGTTCGATCATGCTGGACGGCTAGTTCATGCAAATCCGCATATGTTATCACAATTCACTCCTCTGCATTTGTCACACATCAGCCATCCTCATGTCACCCTCTACTCATCGTCTCCTCTCCTCCAGACCCCCCTTTGCCCCGCTCCCCTTATTCTTGTCTCGTCGGAGAAGGACCTCAGATCACCACCTTCTTCATCTACACGGTCCCCCCATTCACCTCACAACCATCACACAAGCACTACTTCGTCTTTATGTAACCCTTCTTGCATGTATATCTCCTTTATTAGTCGGAGTATGCACCCCCTCTCCATTCAAGAGCACCTTCGTCGGCCACCTTCTATCACCTCATAGGTTTGGACCCTCCCACTGCTTGTCAGAGCTCCGATGGCCGTCATGGTCACCTTGCGGAGATGATCCAATCTTCAACTGAGTAGCTAGGTCCCGATAGAGCTTGTGGGATCGGCGGAGGCCTAACATCGCCACCACCTTTGCGGTGGAGGAGGAGCATCATAGTTAGCAGATATCGTTGGATGACGCATCCTCGGCGACCATCCAATGGTCCTGAAGTATCCACGATGCCTTGCCATACCTGAGACTGAGCCGACCTTCAGAAGTATTGGGCGCGCCACTCATACATCGAACTTTCCCCCGACTGTTGTGCCACCATTCGAGTCAAGCCACGTGCGTGCTATTTGGATGTAGTTGGACTATTTGTAGATAACCCCATGAAACCCCTCTATATTGCAAACATGTCTTCCCAGGCACATGCTCCTCATGTGCGTGCTTGGATAATTTCCAGAGAAGCCCTACCACCTTTCAGAAATTGTAGAAATGCCCTTATAAAGGACCTATTAGCATATTTTTCCATTTTATTTCTCATATTTTTCTTGTATTTATGCTCTTTCACTATTTATTTCATAACTAGAGAACATGAACTCCAATTTGGGTTATTTCAATTTCATTTTGTTGCATATTTTATTCTTTATCTAATGCTATTTATTTCCTGTTTTGACATTAATTAAACATGCTAATTTTTGGATCTTCTATATGTCACTTGTTCCTCATTTTAATACTACTTCTTAGAATATTGACGTATTTTTGTGCTTCAGCTGATAATGAAATTGAGTCTATTTTCATTGTTGATTGATTGAAATATTTTCAGGGCATATTTGTATCTGCATCCTCATGTCATTTTGCATCATTTTATTTTGCTGAAAAACCAAACAAAAATAACATATTGCATGTCTGTCTTTGTATAAGTCTCATGAGCATTTATACATGCATCTTGTTTGCATTATTTTATAAAGAATTTGTATCTGCATATGAATACCTAGATCTATGATTATAATCACTCGAATTAAAGTCAATAATTTTCGATAAATAGACTAGGAGGTCCACATCCTTGTGTTTGACCTTAGTAGACTTACCAAGTTAAATTCTCCACGTATTCAAATGTGTGGTTCTTCATGAATCATTTTCAACACCTATGCTACGACAAAACACAACTATTAATGTGATGAAAATATGATAAATCAAATGGCATTGTTGCTGGAACACACCTCATCCTTATATGTTTATTGAATTTTATTGGATTATTTTAAGTTGAATATTTTCAAAACTTTAGGTATTTAAATTGTGTCTGTTTTTGCATCATTCTTGTTGATTACTTTTCTTGATATTTTTCTGATATGTTTCTTTTGTAGCAGGGCACGTGGAGATGGAGGACACTCTATCATCATGGAGGCGTGGAGTTAGAAGCTCCCGCTGCAAGGAGCCACATGAGAAGATCAGAAGAATTCAAGGATCTTAATTGACATTTTGTTCATTTATCTTATAAGTAATTATATTATCATCACATTTTTAGCGATCCTCGCTTGAGGGCTTGCTTGTGTAGCATGAACTGGAACCTTGTATATGGTGTGTGAAGTCCATTTCACCCCGATCCGGTAAGGCTTCACTTGAGTGTTCGAACCTAGGGCTAGGCACACGGCTCTCCGAGCTCCCCTTTCAAATGTCACCTGTGCTTGCTTCATAGGTTAGGACACACATTATTCATGAGAAGCACATACATCGCTTCACTTAGCCAAATTAATTGAATTATTTCTCACTAATAGAAGCATGTTTAGGGTGCAGTTTCTTCGACTTGCACACACTTAGTTAAAAATTTTCAAATACAGTCTTGCATGTGCATGGAGATTTTTGGAGGCACGGTAAGTTCTCTCTCAAGCATGCATCATGGTTTTCACGAATGCATCGTTGCCTATGATTTATCACTTAGGATATTAAAGGAAATGGAATGGTCGATTAGACGGTCTTTGGTTGATTTGTGCTCACACTAATACGGTTGAACCTAAGCATAAAATTGGGACTATAATGCTAGTCGATAAAAATCATTGGAATAAAATTCACTCTTGGATTATGGGAGAGAAACCTCTGACATTGTACACATGATGTTTGAATGTTGAGAGGTGAGGACGTATCCCTAGGATAGTGTCCAAAACCTAGTCACTAAATCTGCGTAATGGACTTAAATTTTGGATGAATACGAATAAAATGGACAAGATAAATGACCAACCCTTGTTGGTCTTCACGTGTGAGTTGGTGAATCAAGGGTATTTCTTGAATGATTGATCCTTGGATGACTACTCTTCCCAATCCTCCCATAACCCTAGGTGATCCACACCCCCATCATGTCATCTCTGTAAATCCACCCCATCTCTAACCCTAAAACAATCATCGGTTCCCCATCATTAATTCATCATCCAAATACTTAGGCTAATCTCCAGCCTAAGTATAGGGGGATCTTTGTATAGTCACTAATTATTCTCCATGGGTCTCTCCATCCTCATTGCATATCTAATACTTAGGCTACTCTCAGCCTAAATATAGGGGGCCCCGAGTCATTCATTCTTCCCTCTTCTTCTTCTTGAACTTAGGTCATTTTGACCTAACTATAGGGGAGCATCCGAGTCAGTTCTGCTATATCACATTGTATTTAACCTGAGTTATGGCTTCATGTCACTTTTGTGCTATGAGGACATTAAGTATAGGGGGTATACCATATATATTGTATATATACGTTAGCTATAGCTCATATTTTGAAATTTTTGGATTTTTTTGGGGCTGGGGTATAAGTATTTGTGAACCTACTTTCGTAAACTATGTGACATTGTCTTGAAATATCTGACAATGAGATTTGAAAATAGGGTTTGACTAATTTTGAAAATCTTTTGAAAAATGTTTTAAAAATCTCTATATATTATGTGACATGGTTTCAAAAATCTTTTCAAAAATGAGGGACTACCTTTTTATTTTGTAAGTTCTTTTTCAAAATCCATAAAAATATGAAAAATTAAAATCTTCTCTTTGGTAGCGATTCTAATTAGTAAACTTAGAAATGATTAGCTACTTTTCAGTGAGGGAACTACGGTCTCCCTTAGTAGAGTGGGTGGTTAAAAGACAACTCATTTGGCATCAGCTTGAAGTAACACGGGTATCCATCTAACAATCCATTCTTTACACCCATACTGGCTGAAAGTAGATGTAACTATTCATATGAGCTTGGGCCGGTCATTGTTTCTCTAAAGATTTTTTATATAAAAAATCCCATAAGATTGCAAAAATTCAAAAAATAAAAAAAATCACTAACTTCGGAGGTTGTGCATTCCTGACACATTCACTATCACTCAAGACTTAAGTATTTGAGGACACTTGGTTTTTGAAATATTGAGTCTGAGTTAACCAGCCTTGGTCATTATGGTTTAAAACATAATAATCCACACTTCCCTGGTTTGAAAGTTTTAAGAACTATATTTCACTCTTCATATCTACCTTCTAAAGAATAAGACCAACACATCACTTTCAAAACTGCATGATTGATGGAATGAGTTGAGTTGTCACTTGAAGGACTGTGACTAGGGATTTGAGTTTAGACCCAATTTAATGATGCTCGAGGATTGGATAAAGTCAATGAAGGTTGAAAGAAATCTGAATGTCAGCAAACCCTAGACTGTATGCAAAAAAGTTCACATACTATCATTTAATTTTAACATATGTGACAGGGTGTGATGAAACTTAATAATTTTTTATTAGTGTACACCAAATCTTGGTAAAAGCAGTGGAGCTAGCCAAAAAGAAAAGAAAAGAAAGAAACGATGAAAGAAAAGCTTTCATTATAAAGTTAAATTCAAAGAGCTCCAATCAAAGGCAAAGAGTTCCCAACCATTTTAAGTGTCCACTTGGACCAAAGCAACTAGGACCAAGGAGTCGGGCTAGCACTCAAAAAGGGCTCTGTATTATATAGTGATACAAGTTTAGGTGTCGAAGGTATCTTAGTTACTCAAAAGAGACACATCCTGATGTACTCCTAGGAAAAAAAGTGCAGATGACTCCAAGCTCTCTTGACAGACACATTGATCAATAAGCAAAAAATATGCATGTGTCGAGTAATAAGTCACTCAAGAAGACCGTTGTTCCAATGTGAGGGAGAGAAAAATATACACAATCATATGCCCTTCATTTTCTGGCCTTCCATCTACACTTTCAAGTTTAACAAACTAATGAGACGGCGGATTGAATGCAAGAAAAAACTTTTCCCTATTGTTAAAGATTTGGTCTAGAGGAGAGTCTCCTGAACTAGGGCCTTGGGTGACATCTCGACTTAACTCTCATGATTACAGTACACTAAATGTCACATCCTTATATTATATGTACAAACAGAGAGTCTGATAATTAGAAAAGTTGGATTCCTTTTGACTAAAGCATTGTTGAGCCCAGAATTTTAGGATCACTCAAATTAAGAGTCTTTGATGAATTGAGCCTTGAAAATTCGCATGCATTGTCAGGAATTAATACGACTCCTTCATTCTTTAAATGCTCGAGGATGAGCATAGTTTAAGTATAGGGGGTGATAAATATCTGATTTATCATTTCTCTGCTCCCTTATTATCCTCGAAGCACAAGAACTTCATTGCAAATCTTTATTAAATCTACATCTTTATCAATAAATCCTTCACATGTAATTAACCCTAATTTCTATATTTAAATTAATCCATTATTTTATTCCATATTGAAAACTCTCTAAAAATCAGGTTAATTATTGTAGATATTTGTTTTGAACTTTAAAAGAAATTGAAAATAAAAAAAATCTCAAACACATTAAAAGAGGTGTTTTTATCTAGTAAAAATGCTTCCAAAAACATTTCCTTGTGTATTTGACCTCTTTTGATTTTTTATCCAACATGAAACTTGTAGATCTCCTTGAGATCTACAACTTTCATGTTTTGATATTTTTGCTAATTTCTCTTCGATTTATTTATTTTCTAATTTATATTTATTTCCTATTTTCTTAATAATTTAAGTGGGCCATGTGGTGCTCTCTGGAGCTGCCACGCGACCCTTTCTCCACGCGCCACCCGACTTATCTCTTGGTCGTCCATCTTCTCATTCCCGCCTTCTTTCTAGTCGTTCCTCCCCCCAGTCATTTGATCTCACCCTTGATCAAATCGCTACCTCTCATTTCTGCCACCACAATCATCGTTGGATGGCTTTACCATCCAGTGGCTCCGCGTACTCTACATCACCAAAAATCCTTCCACCCTTGGATGAAGCCCTCTGCTTCATCTATGCCGCCCACACCGCTTGTATCTCCAACTTTGGATCATATAAAAGGATCTAATCCTAGCCCTTGCATCATACCCACTTCCTGGCCATTGGATTGCAAGATCCAATGACTAGGACCCCATCTCCTACCTCCAGCGTCCCACTCCTGGCCGTTACTCCTCGATAAGACACCGCCCCTTCCAATTTAAGCTTCACCTCAGCCACCCTCTCCACTACCTAATGCCACTTCCTCGTAGCCCTAATACCCATAACCCTTGCCAGCCATCAACTCATGACCCCCTCCGCTCCAGTCCGTCGTTACAAATCATGTCCTCCACCACTGAAATGGTCGGAGACATACCCTATAAATCCAAGCCCTCCGCCTCACTTCGTCCTCATCCACCTATCAAGGGCATAGACCCGACTTCCCTCGTCTCTCTAGTGACAGCAGATGGGCAGCATAATGAGGTGATGGTGACCTATTATCCATGTGCCGACCCATGGCTTAGGCCATGTTGCACCGCCACTCCGACAACTGCCCGAGCTCCTCGCCATGACTAGCGAGTTGAGTGATGACTGGATGCTCCCAAGGAGCCCCAGCCCAAGACACCTTCGACCACCATCATCATCTTTCAATCTCTAGGTAAGCCTCCCTTGCCTTACACCTCATTTTCTCCATTTTAGTTCTACGCGCACTGATCACCTCATTGTCAGTAATTCACTCCTCCATGTTCATCACACATCAACTATCATCGCATCACCATCCACTCATCCTCTCCTCTAGACCCCCTTCGCTCCACCCCCTTCTTCTTTGGCTCGCTGGCGAAGGACCTTGGACCGCCACCTTCTTTATCTCTATGGTCCCCCCATTCACCTCAAACCATAACACAATCAGTGCTTCAGCTATACGTAACCCTTCTTGCAGGTTTATCTCCTTCATTAGACAGAGTACGCACCCCCTCTCCATTCAAGAGTACCTTCACCGGTTACCTTCCATCGCCTTGGGGGTCTAGACCTGCCCACCGCTTGTTAGAGATCCGATTGCCATCATGGTCACCTTGTAGAGGTGACCCTATCTTCATCTGAGCAGCTAGGCCCCGACGGAGCTGGTGGGAAATCACCGAAGTCCTAACATCACCACCACCTTTGCAGTGGAGGAGGAGCCCTAGAGTTAGCTGATACTGTTGGATGGTGCCTCCTTGGCAGCCATCCAACAGTTTTGAAATAACTGTGATGCCTTGCCATACCTGGGGCTGAACCAGCCTTCCGAAGCATTGGGGCACGCCACACATATCCCGAACCTGCCCCCATCCGTCGAGCCACCATCCAAGCCTAGCCGCACACGTGCTATGTGCCTACGACTGTGCTATTTGCATATAACCCCTGCAACCCCTCCATATTGCAAATAGGTCCTCCCAAGCGCATGCTTCTCACGTGTGCGCCTGGATAATTTATAGAGAAGACCCACCAACCATCTTTCATAAATTACAGAAATGCCCCTACAAAGGGCCTATTTGCATATTTATCCATTTTATTCCTCATATTTTTCTTATATTTATGCCCTTGCACTATTTACCTCGTAACTTGGGCATATGAACTCCGATTTGGTTGATTTCAATTTTATTTTATTGTATATTTTATTCTCTATATAATGGCATCATTTATTCCATGTTTTAACATGTAATTAAACGTGCTAAATTTAGGATATTCTATGTGTTACTTGCTCCTCATTTTAGTATTGTTTCTTAGGGTATTTATTTATTTTTGCGCATCAATTGATAATGAAATTGAATCTCTTTTTCATTGCTCAATGATTGAAATATTTTTAGGGCATATTTGTATATGTATCCTCATATCATTTTGCATCATTTTTTTCTAAAAAGCCAAACAAAAATAAGATATTGCATGTCCATCTTTATATGAGTCTCATGAGCATTTATACATGCATTTTGTCTGCATTATTATGTGAAGCAGTTTTTTTCTGTTTCTGAAGACCTAGATCTATGATTATAATCACTCGAATTAAATCAATAATTTTTGATAAATAGATGAGAATGCCCGTGTTGTTGTGTTTGACCTTGGTATACTTACCAAGTTAAATTCTCCACATATTCAAATGTGTGGTTCTGCATGAATCATTTTCACCACCTATGCTATGACAAAACACAACTATTAACGTGGTGAAAATATAACTTATCATTCATCACCTCACAATAATTAATATGTCTTGAAATTCCAACATGCATGTATACTTGAGGCACGTGGTTTGATGGTTGTGACATATCCCCTTATTCGAGATAAATCAACGGTTGATGGTGTTGATAGCATGCTCTAACAGAAGACACCTCATACCTCAAGCCCAATCCTCATATAGAAGCACAGGTAGGTGTGGTGATGAAGCGTGTATATTCTCGCAAATTCGAGAGCATCATTCTCTTATATCTTCTCCACAACTAGTTAAGATCTTGGATGATCTCCTTGTCTTCCTCACAATAAGGAATGTTAGGAAAGCTCATACTTAATGATATCAATGCATGCTCAACTTGATAAGAACTAGTGAGACAAGATCAAAAATCTATTAAGTAAAAATTCGAGTCAATAAATGACTCATTAAGTTTTTAATTAGTTAATCGAGTTGACTAATCACCGGTTGCTACAATTCCAGCTTGTTGGCTAAATGGGTCAATTACCTTGTGTTTGGGTTGATTGATTGCATTGGTTCACTTGTTGTCTAGGTTCAAAGATTGATTAATCAACCTATACAAAGGTGGTCGATTACTTTTCTTCCCAATTTCTTGTAATCTCTTTACGAATACCATATAGATAAATAACATGTAGAATGTACGACTTGGCTAGCTTTACTAGCGTGCAAATCATGTTTATCAGAACGAACCAATTAACAATAACCTAAATTACACCATACTAACCCGTTGTATGGGGGCAACGAGATCACGATCCATGGATATATTCCACTTCTACACATACTGGGATAAAAAGAAACTCCAACAAGCCATGAGATCGTTTATTGTCTTCCTTTACCACTCTCCATATGAAGAAGTGACTGGTGAGTTTAGTGACAACTGTCTACATATCATCCCACCACAAGTGTTGGCGAAGATCTCTATACATCTCAGTACCTCCTAGATAGATGGATAACCTGGATCTATGTACTTCATCTAAGATGTCTTTGCTTTGACTACTTTCATCAGGGACACAAACACGATCCTCCCTCCAAAGGATGTAAAAAAACAACCCTTCATGTTTGATATGATTATGATCAACCGATTTGGTCATTGAACTTAATATAGGCACATGGAAACCTTGTGAGATCAAATTTATGTGTCATCGATCGACTTTCTACGTCGATCGATCATGCTTGCTCACAACTTTTTAGATTTTTATCTCAGCTTTTGTTGTCGATAATAGGATCCAAACAATTCTATTTGAGGAGAAATCAAATTCGTTGTGAAGTTTATCCCAAACCACTCTAATAGGAGCTTCAAGCAAGATGCCCAGCTCTAACAAAGCGCTACCTCGAAGACCCTATCTTAGAGCCGCTGTAGTCATATATAGTCAAGCCGGGAAGGCAGTGGAGCGCTCCGAGATAGGACTTGCTTTCCATATTCTACTAGGGTGAATGAAAGACTATCTGTAGTCCATCTAGTATTGCGGAAGATCCGCTCAAGTCAATCCGCGAAGATCGAAGGGGCTAGTATCAATCTCCCAGCACATCAGGGTCAAAGTGGATTACCCAACGTGCTCTTGATTAGTCCTTAACCAATTCGACGATGGTTCAAAGAAGGGGCACAGAGAGTATTGGATTGTTCGAGGTAGTAGAGAGGAGCTAAAGTATACTCCAATTCAAATCAGTCACCCCTTAGTCCCTCCTTTTCCAGCCAGAGGCAAAGAGGGTGAGCCCCGAGTTGCCCAGAGATGACCAAACCAAGATAGAACAAAGAGAAAGGAAGAGGGGAATTCGACAGACAAGACCTAGCGCCTAGACAAGCGGCAAGAATAGGAAAGATCAAGGATCAATCATAGCGACACCCCGCTCAGGCTTTTTAGAGAGAATTCCGCTACCCAGAGGTAGTTAAACTCGTATGCTGCGAGGTGAAAGGAAGTGAAACCGCGTGCAACAAATTACCCTATCATGATTCATAAAATTATCCTAGGAAAGAAAAATTAGAACTCAATGCACATATTTGATGTAATGGATATTTTTCCTAATTCGAGCCAGAATAGGTTCTCTACATGTACACACACCCATACAAGTATAACACATGCACATCTTTAGCTTGAGGTCCAAGCATAATTTTATTCTTAGCATTTAAAGATCACAGAGACCAACAAGCTTATTTTGACAAATTACACTACATGAATATCATATGGCTTAAAAGACACCATTTGCATTTTAGAGATTTTGCTTTATCACCCTCCTACCAAATCTAACATGGCATACATGCATAACATATATAACATTTCATTATCATTTTCATCATACTCGATCTTAATCATCACAAAGACATCGAAGGAAAAAACATGCACACCAAAAAGAAGGAAATTATGAATCATTAAGAAGGTTTTCAATTTAGCAAGATTCTTTCTATGGGTTAGAAAAATGTACGTTAGGGCACAAATACACTTCCCTCAAGAGGAATCATGGCATAAAGCACAACCTATGTAAAAATAAGGGAAAGACGGGAAGCCTCTACTATCTTATCCTGTAGAGATCTTGACGACACGAAAATCGAGATTGACTAAGGTGGAATAAATATCAAATGTCATTGTCCTCAATCAATCCAATCGAAGAACATGAAAAATTGACCACTAATGAAAATCAACAATCAATCTAAGCGGTCTACTATTTTAAGTAGTCAAATTTCGAGAAAATAAAATATTTTCAGTGATTTTTACCTTTTCAAATTTTTAGTTTTCAAATAGAGGCAAACAAGCTCAGCACACAAAAGACACGCACAACACTCTTTTTGTATTTTTTTTAAAGCCAGAATGCTCAAAAAATTATACTAAAAATATTTTTGGGTTTTATAGATTTTAAAGTATTTTTGGTATTTTTTGTGGGATTTTTATTTGTTTTTGTGATTTCAAAAATTAAGCAGTGCTAGGGATGCAAAACATAGCACAACCAGGAATAGTTTGCAAATTAATAATGCATAGTACCCAAAATTTCATGTATGATAATTTTATGGTAAAATAAAAGTAACAAGCTACAAACAGAAAACGGAAAACACAATTTTTGGATTTATCCTCGATTTTATATAATTTTTTAAGATTTTAGGTGTTTTGTAAATTTTAGGGGTTTTATAATGATTTATCAAACAAAATTAATATTAGAAATCAAACACAATGAGAAGTATCTATGTGAATTTTATGGTATTTTTAGAATATTTTTTGAATTTTTATAATTTTTAACCCAAACATGGCACATTTTATGGGTTTTTGAATTTTTAATAATATAAAATGCAACCAAATTGGCAAACCAAATTACCACTTCAATATCAAGCTAACATGAGTTAACAAGAATTTTTGTAGAATTTTTGGAATCAATTTGATATTTATTTCAACCAATGAATGACAAGAAGTTAAACACCATTTACAGTAATGTAAATAGTTTAATTTTTAGGACCAAAAGATAACCAATATTAAAGTTCCAGGGCTACAGATGCAAATAGTCCACTTAAAGCATGTACAACACGTGATCTAGACTCATAGGGGCATAAATGCAATTATAAAAACTTAACATTCATTCAATAAACAACGGAAGGTTCAAGGCACAAGTTGCAAATATCCCAACAAAACACGTGGGAGACCACGTGACTCTAACTCGATTGGATTGAAAAGCGAATACAAAAACTAGAGGGTCCAGACCATAAATGTTTTTAACTACTCAAGTTATTTACTGGAATAAACTAAATAAAGCAACATGTAGGATAAAAGCGAAATGTACCTAGGCAGAGGGCATGTGGTGTACGTGGGGCAACTCTCTGATGTACGGTCTGATGACTGTCAGTTGCGCAGATCTGACGGTCTGGAAAGGCTACGACGACGTGCGGCTCAGATCTGGCAAGGTTCTGATCGAACTGCTACTGAATATGCATGGATGCACAGTCACAATCAGAACTGGACGTGAAGGGGCATTAGACGGCTTCGAAGGGTGCTGGAAGAACTACGGCAAGACGAACTTTGATCGAGAAGATCTAGCAGTGTGAAGACACGATCCCTTCGCAATGGGGTTCAACACCTTCGTGAGGTCCCTCCGCATCTGATGGAGAGGTCAGATGCACGTGCCGACAGTCAGATTGGCATGGTGATGGTCTGCCTCCTGGAGCTGCTCCGCTAGAGCAGCTGGGTATCAAAGGGGTCTCCTCGCGCGAGCAAGCACCCGCGAGGGATAACAGATGAATCTCGGATTCATCACTCTAAATCTCATTTATTAAGCTCAAATCCCCCAAAATCAACATCATTTCTTCATTTATTCTTCATAATTAGCATTCATGATGTTTTTCATAAGAATTACATTTTAGCACTAACTTCTGCACAAAATAAGAAGCCAAAAATCCAAGCCAAAAATTGACCTGTAAATAGCCTAAACTTCCTCGATTTTTAACTCATTCATACTAACTCCAAATGACCCAAAAACTCTTCCACCGTACATATCACGAACAAGAATAATGAAAAATACAAAAAATATCACTAACCCAAATAAGTGGACCAAAAATCCAAACCCTAGTTTCAGGATTTCCGGACTAAAAACCCCATATCTTCCTCATCCAGTCTCCGTTTTAATCCTACTCACTTCTGAATTAATGTACATTCAATTACCTTCAAAACAAGACCAAGTTCAAGTGATTCAGAGCCCATATGAGAAAGTTGGGTTTTGGGCCTCCTTTGTACAGTTTGTATTTTGGTGGTTTTTAACCTAATATTTTATGTACATATTTCATCAATTAATAAAAATCCAAAAAAATAGATTAATGTGTAAATATTTATCTCTGATTTTATCATATTTTCTCCAGATTTTTATCTGGTTTAAAAATTACATAAAAATTACAAAACCCAAACATCAAGGTATCCTATGTACATGGGATACCCCAAAAATATCACTTTATTCGTTTGATCGATTTTGGTTTTGATTTCTTCATAAATCTTGTAGATCTCATCGAGACGAGCAATTTTTGTGAAGAAATTTTTTCGATCTGAGGTCATTTGTTATTTATTTTGTATTTTACAAAGTATTTATATTTCGAATTTTGACACGTGGCCGCTCCTAGAGCCGCCACGTGTCAGCCATTTTTGTATATATTATTATATCATTTCTATAATAAAAAATAAAATAAAAGGGGTCGCACGTGCAAGGCACGTGCCTCCCAGGAACGCGTCGCGCACGTGCAACGCCCCTCTCTTCCCCTTTGAGCACCACGTGGCGACCTCCTGGCCGCCCGATCTCGGCCGATCGGACGGCCGAGGAGCATCGTCCTCCCATGCCTCTTCCCCCATTCTGGATGCCATGAATCGGTCGCCGTCTCCATCACCGATCTCACTCCGATCACCCCCAATCCCAAGAATCTCGAACTTCCCCGATCAGCCCCTCTTCGCCCAGATCCCCTAATCTCCATCATCGCAATCCCTCGGCCATCCCTGATGCCCTTCCTATTCCGACCTACGACCGCCCCCTATTTATCACGCCACTGCCGCCACATTCAACCATCCGTCGATTCCTTGTTGAAGAGCATCTCCACCGGTCGTGACAGCCGTGAGACCTCCATCGTCGACGTGATCCAAGGTCGGCAAACCTCGTCGCAGCCCAAGCCTCCGAGCTGCTGCTCCGCTCTGGCATCTACGCCGCCGAGCCCTCCATCCAGGTGCATCCCACTCCTCCGCATCTCCACCTTCTCCTCATCCTTCATCTCCAACCTCTCTCTTTGTCTCTCTCGATCGTTATCTTCTTCGTCGAACACCCACTCCGATGAGCCAACGCTGCCTTCACCGACTTCATCAACGCTGCCATCACCGATTTCGACAACCAGCACCATCAACGCCTCCAGCAGCTCCCTCGCCATCGACTTCAATCATCATCGACGCCTCCGGTCGGCTCCTTCGCTCCGTCGTCATCTTCACCGGCCACCGACTCCATCACCGCCACCGGAGCAGGGCCCCGCCGCGAAGCCACAAAACCACCAGCGGCCGACCACCGGGCGTGAGGCCAGGCTCCAGTTCTGAGACCCCCCGTACGTACGAGGCACGTGCCCGGGGGGTACGTCAGCCGCACGTCATCCCCAGGGGTCACGTGCTTTGCACGTGACCCGCTGGGTCATTTACAGAGACCCCCCTAGTCTTTCACCTTTTTTTCGCCGACGCCCACCGACCAAGGTCATGTGCTTGGCACATGACCTAGTGGTCATTTTGCAGACAGTACCCCCCAACTATAGGTAATTACAAATAGGTCCTTCCTCTGCCTTTTTATATTTATATTATTTATTACAGTTATACCCATGTGTTCCCCTCTGTTTTGAACCTCTTCTCTATATCATTTTATTTATCAAAAATTAGCATTTTGTTAGTCAATTAATTCTCTACATTTTGACACATTGTGGATATTTTTGTGATCATTGGTTAATTAATAATTAATTATTTTGTGAAAAAATTACGAATTTTTCCCATTTCATGCTATTAAATTTGTTATTGATTAACCGTTACTCTAAAAATTCCCAAAAAAATCACATATGATAGAATTAATTGTACTTGACATTATGCCCAAAAAGATTTGCATTTGCTTGCATAATTTGCCCTGTAAAAATCCTTTTGCATATTTCAGTGTTTGATTTTTAATAGGTATTAGATCTCACATTTTTGAGGTTTAGGATTTTTCTGAGATCAATCACCTAGTGAAGATCTTAGATAATTTGTTCCTTGAAAATAATTAGGTTTAATATTTATTATAATTAAATATTGAAATTCATTTTATTTGTATTTAAAAATTTATAAAAAAAATTCATATTGTATCCAAAAAATTCCAAAAAAATTACAGTGCATTCATTTCATCATAATTTACATCTTGGCCAAGTTTCATATTTTTCGGACATCGTTTGAACATAATTAACATTTTAGTCCCTAAAATAGGCCAAAATTGCATATTGCATCCTTTATTGCAAATTGATAGACATAATTTAGGTTGTTCCTTTGCCTCCATGTGTTCGACCTTGGGACTTGTCCAAGTAAAATAAACATAAAACCGCATTGATTAAAATTGACGAATATTTTGTGTGGTTATTTTCTTGACCGATTCCGATTGCCGACTACAACGAACGACAAATCATTATCATTTTTTTTATGCACGATCAGATAAAAACATCTTCTTACACAGCGAATATCGGACTCGTCAGATAGTGCCGTTGTTGGGGAGGCAAACGGCTTATTTTGTGTTTTGAAAATTTTCATTCAGTTTTCCGTATTCGGGTATTCTGACCCCCGAATTTTCCATTGTAATTTCCATTTTTTCTTCCAATTTATTTCATTTTATTTTCAGCATTTATTTTTCTCATTTTATTTTTGAGTCACTCTCTTACATTTTCTCTCTTATTTTTCTTGCGAGGTACCCTACGTATAAGGAGCGATTTTTCGAAACCGAAGCATCTTCACCTACTCCCGAACAAGCCGCAATTAATTTAAGATCGAATCGAGTCGTGAGAGAACATAGAGTCTAGGTTTTCATTTCTGCAAACTCTTAAATTTATGTAATTAATTGCTCATTTACAGCGGTGTCTGTTTGGACTCTCGCGGTTGTAAAAAGACCTTAAACTTTATTCTGTGATGTGTCATGGTCTATTTCACTCTTCGGTGAGGGTGGGGCCCAACTTGAGTGGCGACTAGGTTAAACCTGCACATACGGCTCTCAGAGCATTTTAATTTTTGATTGTGCTCGTAAGATTAAGCCACACTTCACTATTAATCGAGACGCACTTAGATCATTCAATTTAGCTAAATTTAACTCAATTCTATCCCGTTAATAGAACTTTCTGATTAGGTGCGGTTTTTCATCAGCTTGCATTCATTTAGAATAATGCAATTTCTGTCTAGCATCCCACATGGAGATTGCGAGGATTTATTGTAAGTCTTCTAACTGAGCATACATCGTAGTTTTTCCGCGTACATCGGCTTTTCCCGAATTTCTCCCTCTTGTTTTATCACATAATTTTAAAGGAAATATGGACTGGAGAGTATACGTATTTTTTATGCTTATTTAATTCTTCAGTGATCGCCTAATTAAAATTGGGATTGCTAAATATAGTCAATTTCAAATTAATCCATAAAATCAAGAATTTTTGCGGGAGAGCAACCCCGACCTTGGATGTTTTATTTTCTGAGTGAGCGATAGACGACACATAAGGCTAGAGCCCAAACCCGGATCTTCATTCAGAATACTGATTTTAAAAATGATTAGCTACTTCTCAATGAGGAATACAGGTAGCCGGTAATCGGTCCGGACTTCCTTAGCAGAGTGGGTGGTTTAAAGGACACCGCGTAAGGCTCCATCCTTAAGTAACACGGGTAGCCGTTTTACGGTCCGTACTTACACCTATACTGGTTGAAAGTAGATGCAACTAGTCGTACAAACTCGAGACAGTCTTTAAGAAAATTTTAGCACCTAACAGCTCGCTTAAATATTTTCCAAGATTGCCTTGTCACCAATTAAAATTGAAAAGATAATAGACGAACTCTTACGGCTTCATTGTGTGAGTTGGTGAACCCGGGATTTGATTTGTTTTGCATTGGTGTGCGTGAACCAATATTGAATATCAAAAGCCGCACATTTGATAAAATTTCTTTTGACTATCCCATGAAATCATCTCTCTCCTTTCTTGATTTAAATCTCATCATGGAATTTTTTCCAAATCATTGCAGACCTAATCCATCAGATCTTCCAAAAATGGCCAAGAATCCATCAGAACTATACCATGAAAATGAATTCGTATCAGTTAGACCCAAAACACCTCCTCCAACTTCCACAAGAGACTCTCAACCATCAATAGATCCATCACTCTTACAAATCTAATCTCCTCTATGAATAACAACTCTTTATATTCGGATCATACGAACCAACAACCGCCTGAGGTCTCCACCTCTTCATACATCAATCCAATCTATTCCGATCATAAAATTCATCCTTCATATTTGGTAAATGCCAATCCGTCATTCAAGGGAGATTATAACAACATGATCGAACTCAACACTTCTTCGCATCTCTGATAACCCGCAAAATCGGCCCTTTAAGAGTGCTGAATTAGCACTTGGAATCATCATCGTAGTCGGGCCGATTCGATTCATCAAAAAGATCATCTCATTTAAATATGTGTATGATAGATCAAAATGAGATGATCATGATTTTTATTTTTACTTGGTAAGATACCAAGGTCGAACTCAGGGACACGAGCCTGTCTCGTATTAATCGGATTTTTATCTATTTAATTAAGTGTTGAATTAGAGATCTATAGGTCAGATTCATGCAGACTCGACACAAAGCAATGCATTAAAAATAAACATGCATTTTTAACAATTTTTATCATGCAAATAAATGCCAAGAAATGCAATGAAAATACATCACAGATATGCCCTAGATCAAGATGATGAGCCAACTAATGAGCATCAATTTCAGGTTTAAGAAGATATACTTGATTTCATAGTTGAATAAGGCATATTAGACACAAAGCCAACAAAATAATACATAAAACTTCATATGTACAAAATTAGAAATTAACGATGCCATTAAGAAGAACATCAAGCAAGCTTTAAAATTAAATTGAAATCATCTCAATCGGATGTACGTAGCTCAAAATATGTTAAAATGGAAACAAGGGCATAACTGAAAAAAAAACATGAAAAGATAACTACAAAAAGATCCTGGAAAGGACTAAAATGCAAAAGAAATAAATGTGAGGCCTTCCCTGTAAATAAACTACACGCGCGGGGGCATATTTGCAATTACTTAAACCCGCAAGGGTATATGAGCAAATAACCCCAGACGCACGTGGTTAGCATGTGTAGACTGGACCTTTCTGCAAATATGGAGAAGTCAGAGGGCATCTCTGCAAAATTCCCAGATGGCACGTGCCATGCACATGCTATCCAGGCTCGGAATGAGGCACGGGGTCGGCAGAGGCTCGATGAAGGCTCGGGCTGCTTTGGCTAGGTTCGGCATTTGGCTTAGGCTCGGTATAGCTTCGACGGAGGCTCGGAGCATACGAACCTCCAGGCTCTGACGCTAGGCTCGGGAAGCTCGGGTGTCGACGCGTGGCGAACTGGGAGCCGTTGGATCGAGATGATCCACGGGTTGCTGGAGGCGATGACGCGGTCCCTGTGTTGTCTCCTCCACCGCAGGCTGGCGGCGGGTTCAAAGCTCCGGCGAAGGAGCTCTTCCTCCGTCGCTCCATCCTAGGCATGGTGAAGCTCGCCCGAAGCTCCTGAAGAGTTGTTGATGAAGCTGGGAACTCGGGCAAGCTGCGAGGATAGGTGGCGGAGATCCTCTTCAGTCCAGTAGCCGAGATGGCCTTCGTGAAGACCTCTCTGGCGAAGGCTCCGATCATTGAAGCTCTCGAAGACCTGCACTGTTAGTCAATAGCCGAAGCAAGGTGAAGTGTTGTGTGTGCGAAGTGGAGTGCAAATGGGAACCCTGCGAACGGAGAAGGTGGGAGCTCGTAGCTCCTCCGCCGTGGGTGGCGGAGGAGATGGGTCGGAGGCGATATAGGGTTTGGAGGAGGGAGAAGGTGGGCGGAGGGATGCGCGGCGAAGGGGAGTTGAAGGCGAAGCTCAATGAGTGAACAATGGAGCGAGCGAGGAGGTGTAGAGTCCTAGATAATTAAAGGAATTTAAGGTAAAATACAGAGGAAGAAGAAGAAGTGCTTAACTAGTCGGAAGCGGAGCGAGGGCTTGGGCTGGGGATTCAGAAGGTCCCCGGGTCGTCGCTGGACATGGTCAGCCGGTCCATGCAGCTCGGGCGGTCGCGATGGCGCCGCAGCTCCACCATGGAGGTCGGAGGATCTCACCGGGGGCGACGGTCGTCGTTGCTCGATCCAGCCACCTCCCTCTGTCACTGGGAGGTGGCGGAGGGCTGGGTCGTGCCCCGCGTAAAGGTGGATATCGTCGGCAGGCGGGGATAGAGTATATTTAAGGGAGAAGTTCGGAGGTTCAGTTGGTTGAATCGTGGTTTTTGAGGGAGATGTGGGGCGATTGGGAGGAGTTCGTCGGTCGTGGAGTGCAGTGCGAGGTAGAGGGATGATGGGGGAAGACCTTGAGGTGGTTGGAGAGGTGTGATGTGGTCGGAAGTGTTGGCGATAATGGGAAGGGGAAGAAGTCTTCGCGAGGTGGAAGACGTGTGAGAGAGGGTGGCTGAAGGTAGACGACAAGGCGGGGCCGTTGGATCTGGAGATCCAACGGCGGGGATTTGGGCGCGAACGAGCGGATGTGATCAGATCGATGGCGAAGCGATCGAATGGAGCTGGAACGCGCCACGTGTCGCCTTGTAGTTCACGCGCCGGTGGACGGTAGAGATGAGTTATGGGGGATGATCGAGCGGAAGAGGAAAGAGGCGGAAGCAGCGGCTCAGATGCGATCAATGGGAGAACATCAGAGGGTGCAGGACAGTTCCACGTGGCAAACTTTGGTGAGAGCGCCGGCGAGCGGTTGTGATGTAATCTAGAGATGATCGAAAGGCTGGAAAATGGACATGAGGAAAATGGCGGAGATAGAAAGCCGGGATGTGATCGAAGGGCTGCGAAGCGGCCACGTGGCAAAATATGGGAACGACGCTAAAGGACGGTGTGATGAGAAGTTGATGTCGATCGGAGGGCTGAGGAACATAGCAGGCGTGGAAAGCAGCCCGTCGTTGGATCAAGAGGGTGATCCGACGGCTGGCAATAGAGGCGGAATATACAAGAGAATCCGAGCCACGTGGCGCCCCCAGATTGGGCCACGTGGCCCAATCAGATTATTCCGATGGTATTTTTGCTTTTTGGAGGTTCATTTGGCCGAATTTGAGAAAACTCAAAACATGAAAGTTGTAGATCTTGATGAGATCTACAAGTCTCATGTTGGCCAAAACTGGAGATGAAGTCAAACAAAGGCCTGAAATATTTTTGAATGTATCTTTGAGTCTAAAAATACCACGAATTTTTGTGTTGTCATTTTTTGTGGTTTTTAATTTATTTAAGACTCTGTTAATTATAGGACATTAAGTGGGTTTTATTGACACTCATCTTAAGCAAGGGGGTTAATAATGAGAAATTATGATGATGAAATCGGGTTTCATCACCCCCCTATACTTAAACTATGCTCGTCCTCGAGCATCAAAAAGAATGACTAAGTTGGATTAACCCCCTTGTGCATGTGAATACCGGATCCAATACGATCAAGTTGACTCGACTTTAGAGATCCAAAATTCTAGAGTTCATCCCAACCTTAATCAAGAGGTATCCAATTCCTCTACTTCTCCAGACTCCCTCTAATGTACATATAATCTAAAGGATATGACATTTAGTGTTGACTGCAATTTCGAGAGTAGAGTCAAATCTTCACCCAAAGTCTTGGTCCAAGAAATTCTCCTAAGGACCCAATCCTCAACACTAGGGAATAAATCCAATCTTGCATTCAGTCTACCGTCTCTTTAGTTGTCAGACTTAGAAAATGTTGATGACATGCCAGTAATGGAGGGCATGGGATTGTGTCATTTCTTCTCTCCCTTTCATTGGAACAAGGATTCTCTCTAGTGCCTTTTACGCAACATATTTTTTTGGTGTTGATCAGTGCGTCCGTCAAGAGAAGTTGGAGCCGTATGCACTTGTTTTCCTGGGAGTACACCGGAGTGTGTCTCTTTTGAGTACCTATCGTACCTTCAACACCTAGACTTGTAGCATTTACGATGCAGAGCCCTTTTTTTGGTGCAAGCCCGACTCCTGGTCCTAATAGCGGTGGTCCAAGTGGACACTTTGAAAAGTTTGGGAGCGCTCGCCTTTGGTGGAAGCTCTTTGATATTTTGACTTTGTGGAATGAGAGCTTTTCTTTGAATTTCATTGACTTGTATAATTTTTGGCTAGCTCCACTGCTTTTACCAAGAGTTGGCGCACACTGATCAACAATTTTTATTTATATCACACCCAGGCACTTAGGTCAATATCAAGAGATTAGTATAAGAACCAAGTTCTCATACTGGCTAAAGTTGCTGACACTCAGGTTTCATGAAGCCTCCAAAGATTTTATCCCATCCTCGAGCATCATTAGATCAAATCCAAACTTGACTTCCTCATCCCAATCCCTCAGGTGAAAAATTAACTCATCTCAATCAAAAACCGCAGTCGTGCATGTGATGTGATGATCATATTCTTTTTGTCTGAGACTAAGCATGGAATATAGCATGCAAATCTAGAGACCTAGGGAAATATGGATGATTAAGTCTATGACCCTGATGGCTAAGGCTGGTTAACCTAAAAATCTCAAAGACCTCAAAAATCGAGCTTCTTTGAACATTTCAGATCCTGGGTGAAAGTGTAAGTGTAGATGCTTAATCCAACTCCTTCATTCAAAAACATTTTTTTTAATTTTTCTCATTTTTATGGGTTTTAATTTAAAACACATGTTAGAGTCAACTTTCCTTGATAAAAGACTTTCAAAACCACGTCACACAAATAAAAGATTTTCAAAAGATTTTTCAAAACAAGAAAATCTCATTTTTAAAATCATTTCCAAAAATTTTTTTTATCAAAAATAGTGTAACATAGTATAGAAAAGCCGTGAAATCATTTGAGTTCTCTTAGTCCAAAGAGTTTTACTTTAGCCAAAAAGTTTTAAATTTTTCAAATTTTTCAGATTATAGCTAAAGTAAGTATACTTGTATATACGGTATACCCCCTATCCTTAAACTTTGCTATGTCCTCATAGCACTAGATGATACGAGTCCAAAGGTCCATTTAAGTACAGAGAAATATACGGGAGCTAAGAGGGGCTCCCCCTATACTTAGGTTAGAAATAACCTAAGTATAAAGGCAAGGAAAGATGAGTAGAGAAATCACAAGGACTCGGGCTGAGATTAGCCTAAGTATAAAGATGGGAATTAATGTTGGGAGGGACCCAAGTTGAACAAAGAAGAGGAATGGATCTACAAGTGAGCGATTTGAATCTGCGGAGATGAAATGGAGTGACTAAGGTTTTAGGGTGTGTATCGAAGCAAACCTGGCTCAATCCATCAAGCAAACCCTTAGTTTCACCAACTCACTCATGAAACCAACCAAGGTTGGTTTATTATCTGGTCGGTTTTATTGGTGATAAAACATTAGATTTTTACGCAAAGAAAAGATGTGAAGTGAAAATCATTGCGCAAGCGAGGGTATTGCTCTTCCAAAACCGAATTTTACTCCATTTTATGTTTGACTTGCAATTAACAGTCCCAATTTTATTTTAGGTTATCACTGAATTATGGTTAGCACATAAATCAAGAAATCATCGTCTACCGTTCATTCCATTTTCCATTAATCCTAGGTGATCAAGCTAGGAAATGAAAGCTGAGAAAAACATGTATTCGATAAAAACCGCGATCTAGGCTAAGCGAGAAATCATGCAGTGATTTGACGATAAATCCGTGAAAAACTGGGGCTGTTTTGAAAACCAAATTCAACATGTATGCAAGTCGAAAAAGCCGCACCTAATCATGCATATATTAGCGGTGATTGATTTTCATTAATTTTAGCTAAGTGATGCGAGATTATGTGCGTCTAAATTTAAAGTGTGTCCTACCTACGATCAAGCACATAAAAATATGAAAAATAAAATGAGCTCGGAGAGCCGCGTGCCTAGTCCTACGTCGACACTCAAGTGGGGACGATCCCCACACAACCACATTCGTTCGATTACACTCGCGAGTCTTCAATCGAAGACCGTTGTAAAAGACGAATTATTACAAGTCATGCAAAAATAAAATGCGAGACATTTTTTTCTTTCTTCCTTATTTGCTCCATGTATGTATTGCGGCTCCTCGCAGCGGGAAGCGTCCTGCTCTTTGCCTCCTTGATCCATCAAGGGCCCTTCCACAAAGACAATGGTTAGAGATCAAAATAAAGAAGAAAAGAAGATTTTATAATGCAAATTAAATGAACACTTTGACCTATAAAATGAACACTTAATAAAATAAACAAAAAAACCAAAAAATAAAAGAAATGAGTCGTGTCCCCGGCAACAGCGCCATTTGATAACCCGCAAAATCGGCCCTTTAAGAGTGCTGAATTAGCACTTGGAATCATCATCGTAGTCGGGCCGATTCGATTCATCAAAAAGATCATCTCATTTAAATATGTGTATGATAGATCAAAATGAGATGATCATGATTTTTATTTTTACTTGGTAAGATACCATGGTCGAACTCAGGGACACGAGCCTCTCTCGTATTAATCGGATTTTTATCTATTTAATTAAGTGTTGAATTAGAGATCTATAGGTCAGATTCATGCAGACTCGACACAAAGCAATGCATTAAAAATAAACATGCATTTTTTTAACAATTTTTATCATGCAAATAAATGCCAAGAAATGCAATGAAAATACATCACAGATATGCCCTAGATCAAGATGATGAGCCAACTAATGAGCATCAATTTCAGGTTTAAGAAAATATACTTGATTTCAAAGTAGAATAAGGCATATTAGACACAAAGCCAACAAAATAATACATAAAACTTCATGTGTCCAAAATTAGAAATTAATGATGCCATTAAGAAGAACATCAAGCAAGCTTTAAAACGAAACTGAAATCATCTCAATCGGATGTATGTAGCTTAAAATATGCTAAAATGGAAACAAGGGCATAACTGAAAAAAAAACATGAAAAGATAACTACAAAAAGGTCCCTAGAAAGGACTAAAATGCAAAAGAAATAAATGTGAGGCCTTCCCTGTAAATAAACTACACGCGCGGGGGCATATTTGCAATTACTTAAACCCGCAAGGGTACATGAGCAAATAACCCCAGATGCACGTGCTTAGCATGTGTAGACTGGACCTTTCTGCAAATATGGAGAAGTCAGAGGGCATCTCTGCAAAATTCCCAGATGGCACGTGCCAGGCACATGCTATCCAGGCTCGGAATGAGGCATGGGGTCGGCAGAGGCTCGATGAAGGCTCGGGCTGCTTCGGCTAGGTTCGGCATTTGGCTTAGGCTCGGTACAGCTTCGACGGAGGCTCGGAGCATACGAACCTCCAGGCTCTGACGCTAGGCTCGGGGAAGCTCGGGTGTCGACGCGTGGCGAACTGGGAGCCGTTGGATCGAGATGATCCACGGGTTGCTGGAGGCGATGACGCGGCTCTATCTGGACCGTTGGATGGTCGCTGAGAGAAGACCATCCAACGGTCCCTGTGTTGTCTCCTCCACCACAGGCTGGCGGCGGGTTCAGAGCTCCGGCAAAGGAGCTCTTCCTCCGCCGCTCCATCCTAGGCATGGTGAAGCTCGCCCGAAGCTCCTGAAGAGTTGTTGATGAAGCTGGGAACTCGGGCGAGCTGCGAGGATAGGTGGCGGAGATCCTCTTCAGTCCAGTAGCCGAGATGGCCTTCGCGAAGACCTCTCCGGCGAAGGCTCCGATCATTGAAGCTCCCGAAGACCTGCACTGTTAGTCAATAGCCGAAGCAAGGTGAAGTGTTGTGCGTGCGAAGTGGAGTGCAAATGGGAGCCCTGCGAACGGAGAAGGTGGGAGCTCGTAGCTCCTCCGCCGTGGGTGGCGGAGGAGATGGGTCGGAGGCGATATAGGGTTTGGAGGAGGGAGAAGGTGGGCGGAGGGATGCGCGGTGAAGGGGACTTGAAGGCGAAGCTCAATGAGTGAACAATGGAGCGAGCGAGGGGGTGTAGATTCCTAGATAATTAAAGGAATTTAAGGTAAAATACAGAGGAAGAAGAAGAAGTGCTTACCTGGTCGGAAGCGGAGCGAGGGCTTGGGCTGGGGATTCAGAAGGTCCCCGGGTCGTCGCTGGACATGGTCAGCCGGTCCATGTAGCTCGGGCGGTCGCGATGGCGTCGCAGCTCCGCCATGGTGGTCGGAGGATCTCACCGGGGGCGACGGTCGTCGTTGCTCGATCCAGCCACCTCCCCCTATCACTGGGAGGTGGCGGAGGGCTGGGCCGTGCCCCGCGTAAAGATGGATATCGTTGGCAGGCGGGGGATAGGGTATATTTAAGAGAGAAGTTCAAAGGTTCAGTTGGTGGAATCGTGGTTTTTGAGGGAGATGTGGGGCGATTGGGAGGAGTTCGTGGGTCGTGGAGTGCAGCGCGAGGTAGAGGGATGATGGGGGAAGACCTTGAGGTGGTTGGAGAGGTGCGATGTGGTCGGAAGTGTTGGCGATAATGGGAAGGGGAAGAAGTCTTCGCGAGGTGGAAGACGTGTGAGAGAGGGTGGCTGAAGGTAGACGACGAGGCGGGGCCATTGGATTTGGAGATCCAATGGCAGGGATTTGGGTACGAACGAGCGGATGTGATCAGATCGATGGCGAAGCGATCAAATGGAGCTGGAACACACCACGTGTCGCCTTGTAGTTCACGCACCGGCGGACGGTAGAGATGAGTTATGGGGGATGATCGAGCGGCAGAGGAAAGAGGCGGAAGCAGCGGCTCAGATGCGATCGATGGGAGAACATCAGAGGGTGCAGGACAGTTCCACGTGGCAAACTTTGGTGAGAGCGCCGGCGAGCGGTTGTGATGTAATCTAGAGATGATCGAAAGGCTGGAAAATGGACATGAGGAAAACGGCGGAGATGGAAAGCCGGGATGTGATCGAAGGGCTGCGAAGCGGCCACGTGGCAAAATATGGGAACGACGCTAAAGGACGGTGTGATGAGAAGTTGATGTCGATCGGAGGGCTGAGGAACATAGCTGGCGTGGAAAGCAGTCGGCCGTTGGATCAAGAGGGTGATCTGATGATTGGCAATGGAGGCAGAATATACAAGGGAATCCGGGCCACGTGGCGCCCCCAGATTGGGCCACGTGGCGCCCCCAGATTGGGCCACGTGGCCCAATCAGATTATTCCGATGGTATTTTTGCTTTTTGGAGGTTCATTTGGCCGAATTTGAGAAAACTCAAAACATGAAAGTTGTAGATCTTAACGAGATCTACAAGTTTCATGTTGGCCAAAACTGGAGATGGAGTCAAACAAAGTCCCGAAATATTTTTGAAGGTATTTTTGAGTTTAAAAATACCACGAATTTTTGTGTTGTCATTTTTTGTGGTTTTAATTTATTTAAGACTCTATTAATTATAGGACATTAACTGGGTTTTATTGACACTCAGCTTAAGCAAGGGGGTTAATAATGAGAAATTATGATGATGAAATCGGGTTTCATCAATCTCCCGTCTTCCCCACCATTAAACATGAATGAACAACCACCATGTTGGATTGACCATGACAACCCTCTCTTCACACATGATACTCATACAGAGGATTGGATTGACCACATAGAAACACATCATCCTTGTATGTTGACTCCACAATATCAAGGTCCGACCACTCATGATCAAAGAATTGAACTCTACTCGAACCAACTCTACATGCATGGACCATATGAGCAGTCTCCTTCCATAATTATTGAGGAGATATTTTCAGAAAATAATGATCATATATCGGATATTCAAAGAAACCCTCCTCATAGCACATACATGAAAATGGAAGATGAAATTATTAAAAAAATAAAAAACACACACCGACTGCTCCCATGATTGATCATGAACAGATTTTTGAGGATGATATTTCGAGGATAAAAAAGAAATTTGAATTAATGGAGGAAAAATTCAAAATTTTACTGACCGACTTAGTTTATTTTATGGGAACTCGGACATAAAAATGGATGAGGAAAAGAATGGATCTCATGATGAAAATTTTGAGGATATTCAAAAACCTATGAACGATTCCAACATCGACACCTCTGCATATTACTCCCCTAGGAATGATTATACCTTTGACTATTACTCTGAACACCAGAACCCTGCTCATCTGAGGAATACACCACACCCCCACACCACACAGAAAATACCAACAAAATCAGAATATTTGATAACCACGAAAAAATCGAAAATCCAGAAAATTTCATAAAAATTACGACTGAAGAATATTTGAGGAATTTGGATCCGACTGTATGGGAAGCACTGGAAAAGAAATTGATTTTTGAACTTCCCTTTCTTCAGGTCATTGAACACTTCCCCGACCTTAAAGGATTTGTAATGGACAAATTAATGATCAAAAAGTCAGGCAGGATTAGAACAAAGACTGAGAGACATATCTTGTCAATGGCCTCCTCCTTGGTGTTGAGGAGAAAAACCAAAAGCCGCACAGTGAAGCGGTTGCCAAGATTTGACTACGAAATCAAAGACACAATTTTCACCCATGCTCGAATTGATGACGATTCACCGATCAATATCTTCCCGACCTCTGTATTTTACGAACTCAAACTCGGACTGATTTAGAAGATACGAGAGATTATTCAATTGGCTGACTGATCAATAAAGCGGCCGAGGGGAATCATTTCTGTCATCAAGAAATTCCAAGGTGCTCCGCTCAAAGTAGAATTCACGATCATTGATATTGAGCATCAAGGAGAGTTCACCCAATCTCCAATTATTCTCGGAAAGCCGTTCTTGGCATTGGCTAAGGCAATTATTGATTGTGAGACTCGTGAAATCAATTTCACAGCATTGGAAACACTTACATCTGACCCTGTCTTTGAGGAACCACGATATTCCGAGGCAACCCACGAAGTCCCCGACAACCGTAACCATGAAATGGTAGAAGAGCCCTACCCCATGATACACCTGAGATAACGGTTGTTGATGAGACTATTGGTTTAGAGAATCTCCCCCCTGCTCCATTCCCATTTGTTCTCACCATGGAAAATCGAGCATATGAATCATATGATCCGGAGACTTATGTATGGGCACATCCTGGGTCAACCTACTCTGACTACATGGATTACATCAACTCGATACAGGAATGCTCCAACATCAAATCAATTAAGAATGAACATGCAAAAACTCTTCCCATAATTTCAATTCTCGCGGATCTCAAAATAGACAAATCCTTCTTCTACGATCCTGAGACATATGCATGGTCGCACCCTGGAGCAACATTCTCTGAATATCTTGACAGAATCATCCCAAATCGAGAGTGCACCAACATTCAGGAGACTAAGAACAAACACGCAGCCCGAAAACCGACCAAGGAGAAGAATTCCGATGGCTATTCATCTGGATATTCAAGTGAACCGAGAACTTCACGAAAAAAGAAAAAGAAAGTCACCTTTGACCTTTCGGAAGAGGAATCAACTGATGATCCGTCATCAGGTCCGGAAAACGTAGTCTACATGAGTGAAGTCTGTTCGGCAGCTCTAAAGCCATATCTTCGAAAGGATCCAAAATTTGATTCTCGTTGGACAACTCCCGTTTCTAACTACTATTCATCCAAAGCTGATGCCCCTACCTCTACAAGTACACCGGAATTATTTCTTACGAGTTGACTGAGATCGGTGATTCTAAGTATTCATCCGAGGATAAACCGCTTGACCCCAAGAAGGAACGTATTTTGAGGAAACAATTAAAGAAACAAAAAGACATGAATATCTGGAGTGTGTCCACTTTCAAATACTATTCCTCTGAGGATAATTCTGATGATGGCTACCTTTCATCTGACTAAAATGTTTCATCTACTATGCATCATGATTTTTCTGAGGATGACACTGATAATAGTTGGGAATCATATGCTTCATCTCCGTCTTGTTATACCGATATCCCATCACAGGCTCACAAGAAGATCAACCGAAAACCGCCTTAATCATCGGCTACCCACCCTCCCTCCCGAACACATCGATCTCCCTGTACAGCTTCCTTCTCTACTTAGGCCAAGGCCTAAGTATGGGGGGGCCGATGCCATCTATATATACCATTTCCATCATCACACTCCTATCTCTCGATCGCTCCATTTCCACCCTTCTCCTATACTTAGGCTGACCAGAGCCTAAGTATAGGGGGAACCGACGCTCACTTGTATATACTCTCCTCATTAACATATCCCGACCGCTTCATTCTTTTTCCGCCCTTCTTCTATACTCCGACTGTTCACAGCCTAAGTATAGGGGCAGACCTGTATATCTTGTTCTTTTTCTTCTCCTTTTTCACTCTCTTACACTTAGCCCGAGCTATGTCTTCTTTACGCTTCTTGTGCTCTGAGGACACAGCACTCGCTAAGTATAGGGGGTCTGTATATATACTTCATATATATTTTACCCATATCTCATACTTTCACGTAAGTCTATATGTATTTATGGGGTGGGTAATTAATTTGAAAAAAAAACTACAAAACAAAAGAAAAAGAAAAAGAGTATTGCTAGTAAAATGGACTGTGCCCAAAATTTTTGAAAAAAAGGCTTCTTGTTCATTTTTAACAAAAAACCAAAAAAATCCTTGCATAAAAAATCAAAAGAAAAAATGTGTCTGCATTTCACACACCTGCACTTCATCCAGCATTTCATTGGCATCAGTGAAAAGTCATCGGGTTCTTAACCAAGTTATGAGCCGAAACCGAGAGTGGTTTGGACTTGACCTTAATCCATCTAATTTTCAGAGAAACTTCACCGAGAAATAGGATTTTAGAAGCTTCAGGTCTGTGACTTAATTCTTTAAGTTCTACATGACAATGTGCAACGTTTGACTCTTAGTGTCTAACCTGGTCTCTTCATTCTGGGTACAACTCTGGAATAGGGAATTAATTTGTACTCTCGCACTATGCACTTAGCTCAACTCAGACGGGATGTTGGAAGACTGTGTGAGTTTCTTTTCTGGTAGTGTGGAAATCTAAAGACCGGAGTACGGGTTGAAATAAAGCTTCGGAAAAGGGATGGACGGCTGGGCACAATTTTTTCTAAGACCCCAAAAAATGTACGGAAACAAAAATATTCTATATCCGTAGGGGCACAACAAGATCCAAGTAGAACCACCAAAAATTCCAAATACAAAGAAGCATTCTACCAAATAAATATCTGACCAAAAGGTCCAAGCTTCAAGAAAACCTATAGATCTTGGTGGAGACTCGGCTACACTGGCCAGCTTCACAAGGAGAGGTGAGTACACTGGCCACCCTCCAGTTCTATTCTCCTTCTTCTAACTTCTTCCCCCAATTCGATTGTGAACACAGCGCGACAGACCTTAGAAGGAAATACCTGACTCCCTGAGGATGAGTTACTGGAGAGGAGGTTCACGCGGTAGTCTGGCATTCTGGGTGGGAAGAGCTAAAACCTTTCACACACATGAGTCGATTGTTCAATGTTCATAGGGTATGCTTTGGGAAGAGGATTGATCTAAGATGACTTCCGATCCAAAACTGTAGCAATGATTTGTAGAACTTGAGGGTTGTTGATTTTAAAATTCTATGTCTCACAGAAGTTCTGCCATAATAATAATCCAAAGGTCGAATCTAGATTCATTCTCACATTCAGCTCATGGTCTTGGTATGGAACCCAATCTCATTTCACTTCATGACATTTCTTTATGATGCTCAGGGACGAGCATGCTTTAAGTATAGGGGGATGCTGAATCTCGGATTCATCACTTTAAATCTCATTTGTTAAGTTAAAATCCCTTAAAATCAACAACATTTCTTCATTTATTCTGCATAATTAGCATTCGTGATGTTTTCATAAGGATTACATTTTAGCACTAACTTCTGCACAAAATAAGAAGCCAAAAATTGACCTGTAAATAGACTAAACTTCCCCGATTTTTAAGTCATTCATGCTAGCTCCAAATGACCCACTTCCACTGTGTACATATCACTAACAAGAATAAATGAAAAATACAAAAAAATCACTAACCCAAATAAGTGGACCAAAAACCCAAACCCTACTTTCAGGAGTTCCGGACTAAAAACCTCATATCTTACTCATCCAGTCTCCGTTTTAATCCTACTCACTTCTGAACTAATGTACATTCAATTACCTTCAAAACACGATCAAGTTCAAGTGATTCAGAGCTCATATGAGAAAGTTGGGATTTGGGCCTCCTTTGTACAGTTTGTATTTTGGCTGTTTTTAACCTAATATTTTATGTACATATTTTATCAATTAATAAAAAAAAATAGATTAATGTGTAAATATTTATCTCTGATTTTATCATATTTTCTCCGGATTTTTATCTGGTTTAAAAATGACATAAAAATTACAAAACCCAAACATCAAGGTATTCTATGTACATAGGATACCCCAAAAATACCACTTTATTCATTTGATCGATTTTGGTTTTGATGTCTTCATGAAAGTTGTAGATCTCATCGAGACGAGCAATTTTTATGATAAATTTTTTTGATCCGAGGTCGTTTGTTTTTTATTTTGTATTTTACAAAGTATTTATATTTCGAATTTTATGGTGTTGACACGTGGCCACTCCTGAAGCTGCCACGTGTCAGCCATTTTTGTATATATTATTATATCGTTTTTATAATAATAAAATAAAATAAAATAAAAGGGGCCGCACGTGCAAGGCACGTTCCTCCCACACACGCGTCGCGCACGTGCAGCGCCCCTCTCTTCCCCTTCGAGCGCCACGTGGCGACCTCCTGGCCGCCCGATCTCGGCCGATCGGACGGCTGAGGAGCGTCATCCTTATAGGCCTCCTCCCCCATTCTGGCGTCGTCACTCCGTGATTTCCGCTGCAAATCGGCCGCCGTCTCCATCACCGATCTCACTCCGATCACCCCCAATCCCATGAATCTCGAACTTCCCCGATCAGCCCCTCTTCGCTCAGATCCCCTAATCTCCATCATCGCGATCCCAAATCTAATCCCTCGGCCATCTGATAAACACAAATTATCGTAGGTCTAAAGAGTATGTCTCACACAAAGCTGAGACAACCGAAGTCGTTGCGGTGACCCACAATAAGATGTATTTAATCAACAATTAACCCACACTATAGATCAAGGAAATGGAAATAAATGTGGAGTTAAAATTTATTTTTAACTCTGCACAAATGATGTAAAGGGCAAGTATGCAGAGAGTTCAAACACAGGGAGCAAACAGGGTAATTCAAATAAATGTGCACAAGTGATTGTGAGTGATGTCTACACTAAGCAAGCAAGCAAAGAAATTTTTGTGGGTTTTTAATGTTTAATTTTTTTATTTAGTTTTGAATTTTTAATTTTGTATTTTGATTTTTAATTTTCTGATTTTTATAATTTTATATTTTATACTTTTTTTCTTTTTCAATATTGGAATTTAAAACAATGTAATAAAAGACAAGATAAAGTATTTATAAAAATGTGCAAAAATAACCAAAAATTCAGAAATAAAATGTTTTTGATATTTTTAGAATTTTTACTGTTTTTGTGATTTTTGGGTATTTTTCAAACTGTTTTTGGTATTTTAAAATACTGAAATAAGGGAAAACAGTGAAATATGTGTTGGTTGTGAGTAGAATGGGAATTAAAATTAGCAAACAGCAACCAAAATGTTTCACATTAATTTTCAAATAAAGATAATGAAATATAGAACAAACAGGAACTGGGTTTGTATTTTTCTGTGTTTTCTTTGATTTTATAGATTTTTTTGAAGTTTTTGAGTATTTTTGAATTTTTAAGGTTTTTTCTTTTGATATTTTTAGTGATTTTTGGACTGACACTAAAATAGGTTAAAAGACACACTAGGGAATTTTTTTGGAATTGTTCGAGGTCTTTTAATATTTTTTTGGCATTTTCTAAGCTAGACAGTAGACAAAAAGCATGTTTTTTATTTTTAATAAATATGAAAATTAAAGAAAATCAAAAACTGAAATGCTGGCGTTAAAGAACAAGCCTACAGGAACTTAACCCTAATTTTTGAGGATTTTTGGAGGCAAAAATGATAATTTAAATAATTAGAACAAGCATCCAAACATTAATCAGGCCTGGCAGGGGTATAAGTGCAAATAGACAAAAAGTACGGGGCACGCCTGCTATTTTTCACAAAAGTTATAGCTGAAATATAAACTCCTTAGACTAATCACCAATAGCAAAAGTCATGAGGGCCTAAGCGCAAATAGTCCAAACCCACGTGCAGAGGCACGTGCACCTGGCAAGGGTTGTTTCGTAATATTCAAAAATCCAGGGATCAATACACAAATCTCACAGAAAGTTAACACTACAAGTGAATGTTTCAGCACTAAATCTTAATATGCAAAACCCCTCGGTGTTTCCTCGCAAAATACCCAGTCGCACGTGCCGAGCACGTGCGCCAGGCGAGGACAAAAATGCACTATTACAAAATAAGGGGGCAGTGTTGCAAATGTTACAAAACCCAATCAACGACAGATGAAAGATTTAAGTCCTAATATTAAAGACAAAAATGGCAGGGTAATAAGAGCAAAATACCCAACCGATCTGATTGGACGACGGATGGGGCTTGACTTAAGCCACGTGGCAGCACCAGAAGCGTCGATACCTCTTCGTCGTCTACGACCGAGATTAAAACATCCCACGTTGATCGAACGGCCGGGAGTGCTTGGATCGGACGGTTGTTGATGGTTTTGGAGAAGGGCCTTGATCTGACGGCGAGAACGGGAGGAGGACGAACACGGAAGAGAGCTCGCTGCTGCAAGCTTCCACCGACGACTGCTCCTCCCTCCAGCGTGCGATGAAGCTTCAAAATGGCCCACCGTCCTCCTGCAGGTGTTCTCTTGCTGCTGGCGGCTCCAAAAGGGGAAGTCGGCTGCCGGAGCACCACGACGGAGGTGGCGTAGCAAGACGGCCCCAGGTACCTCCGCCCCCCGCAAAATGAACCTCCAGCACTTCTCCTTGCGCGTGCACCTGCAAAACGGAGTTAAGGAGTCGGGGGCAAAATGCCCCGACCCCGCAAGGGGTGGAAAAGAGGCAGCGCGCAGCGGAAATGGAACTCGCCGGAGCTTGCTTCGGCGAGGTGAGCACTGTGATGATCGGATGGGTGCGAAGTGAAATAAAAGTGTGGAAAATGATCCTGGGACTAAGACTAACCTACAGATGCAAAGAAAAGTAAAGATGACGCAATACCTCAAGGGCGAAACCCAAGGTAGAACCTCGACGGCCAAATGGCCGGAGGTGGCTTGGAACGCAGCTCTAGGTGACTCGCCGCACCTCGCCTGAGATGGGGGAGGATTCCCCTGTCACCGGAGATCAGCCCTCGACCCTCACTCGAAGGTTTTTGGCGCCCAAAGCTGGTTCAAAGTCAAATGGGGGTTGAGGGCTCGGTTTTGAACAATGGTGAGGAGGGCTCGCAAATCGAAGGATAACGGGAGGAGCATTGATGCTCTTCCCAAAAAAATCGATGGGCGAGCCAGGTAATTCATAGGGGAAGACTTTTGCAGAAGGGACTTGCGTGAAAAGGTGAAAGGATCAACGTGGAGAAATTCGAGAAGAAGAGGGTATACCATTATCTGGCAGGCTGTGACCTGGGGTCATGGAGTTGACCCCTGGTCAACGGATGGCGTGGCCTGATTGGGCCACGTCATCCGCAAAAAGACGAAACTTAAATAAAGCATTGTAAATTCTATAAAAAAATACTAAATGGTTTAATTAATTTTAGATTATTTAATAAAAAATGTTTATTATTTAATGAACTATTTTATTATGATTTTTAATTTATTTTATGAGGTGTATTTTTATGAGTTCACTTTTTACCCCTTTATAGGTATAATACCTATGTATTTTAGCCTTTATTTTTATTCTGTGTGTTTTAATGTTATTTATTTTTATTTCTTATTTTATAAAATTATAAAATACTTTTATATACACAAATATATTTTTGTTTTATTTGTCTGATATGTTTTGTATATTTAATAAAATATAAGAGTGTATTGTATATGTATACATATAGGTATAATACCTCTATGATCTATATATGTTTATTTTTATTTTGAGTTTTCTGTAGGTTTTTATTCCAATTTTAATGTACATAATTATTATAAGTAATATTTACATAATTATAAAAATATTAAAATACAAAAATAATGAATAAATAATAAATTGAATATTTTAATATGTACAAGTATACAATAGGAGTCCAAAACTCAACTTTCAAACCGTAGCCCCGCCAAATGCGAAACCACCGCCATTAAATAGCTTATTTTCTTCTATATACAATTAAAGTGAGTTTGCTGTATTTGGAGTTTTCATTTGTGAGATACGGGTCTGGGAAGTTGGGATTTTGAAATCTTATTCAGACCATAACTTTTTATCTGTACATTATTTTTCAGTGAAATCAATTTTGTATTTTTCTTTATTAAATTATCTACAACTTTCATGTACAAAGTTTCTTTATTTGATGTATAAAAAGTGGAACCAAAAATAGGTCCCAAAATGAATAAAGAATGAATTAAATAATATAGGTATTTGGCCCTTATCTCCCCCTACTTTATTCCTTGTCGACCTATTCATCAAGATGCCTAGGTCTCGGGGTTTTGGGTCATAAAATATCTACAATATTTTATTCTTTTTCTTTTCTTTTATTTATTCTATAATTTTGGCCTTAATTACAGTAATTTATACACTGTTTAGATGCACATGCATGAATGCTAAGAGGCAGATATTAATGATATTTACAGGCATTTGCTAGGGTTTTTGGTGCCAAAATGATAGAATAAAGATGATGAAATGTGGATTCATCACCATCCCCGATGCCCTTCCTATTCCGGCCTATGACCGACCCCTATTTAAGCAAGCCACCGCCGCCACATTCAACCGTCCGCCGATTCCTAGTCGAAGAGCATCTCCGCCGGTCGTGACAGCCGTGAGACCTCCATGGCCGACGTGATCCAAGGTCGGCAAACCTCGTCGCAACCCAAGCCTCCGAGATGCTGCTCCGCTCGGGCATCTACGTCGTCGAGCCCTCCACCCAGGTACATCCCACTCCTCCGCAACTTCACCTTCTCTCCATCTTTCATCTCCCACCTCTCTCTCTATCTCTCTCGATCTTTATCTTCTTCGTCAAACACCCACTCCGACGAGCCAACGCCGCCTTCACCGACTTCATCAACGCCGCCATCACTGACTTCGACAACCACCACTATCAACGCCTCATGCAACTCCCTCGCCATCGACTTCAATCGTCATCGACGCCTCCGGTCGGCTGCTTCGCTCCGTCGTCATCTTCACCGGCCACCGCCTCCATCACCGCCACTAGAGCAGGGCCCCGTCGCAAAGCCACAGAACCACCAGCGGCCGACCACCGGGCGTAAGGCCATGCTCCAGTCCTGAGACCCCCCACACGTGCGAGGCACGTGCCCGGGGGGTACATCAGCCGCACGTCATCCCCAGGGATCACGTGCTCTGCACGTGACCCGCTGGGTCATTTACAAAGACCCCCCTTGTCTTTCACCTTTTTTTCACCAACGCCCACCGACCAAGGTCACGTGCTTGGCACGTGACCTAGTGGTCATTTTGTAGACAATACCCCCAACTATAGGTAATTATAAATAGGTCCTTCCTCTGCCTTTTTATATTTATATTATTTATTGCAGTTATACCCCTATGTTCCCCCTCTGTTTTGAACCTCTTCTCTACATCATTTTATTTATAAAAAATTAGCATTTTGTTAGTCAATTAATTCTCTACATTTTAACACATTATGGATATTTTTGTGATCATTGGTTAATTAATAATTAATTATTTTGTGAAAAATTGTGAATTTTGCCCATTTCGTGTTATTAAATTTGCCATTGATTAACCATTGCTCTAAAAATTCCCGAAAAATCACGTATTGTAGAATTAGTTATATTTGACATTGTGCCCAAAAAGATTTGCATTTGCATGCATAGTTTGCCATGTAAAAAGTCTTTTGCATATTTCAGTGTTTAATTTTTAATAGGTATTAGATCTCACATTTTAAAGGTTTAGGATTTTTTCTGAGATCAATTACCTAGTGATAAATCTTAGATAATTTTTGTTCCTTGAAAATAATTAGGTTTAATATTTATTATAATTAAATATTGAAACATTTTGTTTGCATTTAAAAATTCATAAAAAATTCATATTGCATTCAAAAAATTCCAAAAAAATTACAGTGCATTTATTTCATCATAATTTATATCTTGGCCAAGTTTCATATTTTTCGGACATCATTTGAATGTAATTAATATTTTAGTCCCTCAAATAGGCCAAAATTGCATATTGCATCCTTTATTGCATAAAGAAATTACAAAAAACGCATCGAAAACCGTGCACGAACTTTGATAGACATAATTCTAGGTTGTTCCTTTGCCTCCTTATGTTTGACCTTAGGACTTGTCCTAGTAAAATAAATTTAAAATCGCATTGATTAAAATTGACGAATATTTTGTGTGATTATTTTCTTGACCTATTCCGATTGCCGCCTACAACGAACGACAAATCATTATCATTTTTTACGCACGATCAGATAAAAACATCTTCTTACACAGCGAATATCGAACTCGTCAATAACTCGACTTGGGGGAATGGCTCCGGTTGTGTTATTACATATCAAAGCACGGGAAAGCGACGAGAGTGGACTTGGGTTTCCGGCGAAGGCAGGGGGAGGAAACTTGACCTAATACTGTTCCAATGAGAATGATCCAAGGGGATAGGTTGCGCTAAAGATGAAGTGTGAGTAGGATGTTGATCTGAGCGAATAAGTGGGTGCTACGGAGCTTCGACTGATTGGCTGGAGCGAATGAACTACAACGGAGATGAAATGGAAAGATGGATCAAAACGGAAAGGAAGGGCGATCTGAGTGATACCTGAGGCTTCTGAAGAGTTTAACTACATTAGGAGGAGATGGATGGCAGGGTTATGGCCTCTACCGAGCTTCGGAAAGTGGGGAGGTTTCACGTGATGGAGCTCCGACCGGGGTGTGAGCTATGAGCTTCAATCATCTCCGACGGGTCCTGAGCTGCTCCTCAGATGGCTATCACTCCACTGATGATATCTAGGAGTGAATGGTCGCACGAGTGACAAGCTGAGGAGCATTGGAGGCGGAGGGAAAAATTTATAGGATCGACCAAGGGCCTAGAAAGATTGGAGCAGAATGCGAAACCCTAGGGCGTTCCGGCTGCACGTAGGGATCCACAAGGATCATGGATCTTAGGGCTTTAATCTTGCATAAAAACCAAGGAGAATGGAGGCCTGACCCGATTGGGAAAAAGTGGAGAAGAAGCTCCGACGGGCATGGAATCGAGTTGGGTCAGTTAGGAGGAGATGTTAACCGGGGCGAGGAATCCCACGTGGCCCAATAAAAAAGCAGACTGTACAAAAATGAAAGAAAATTAAATATAAATAGTAAATGATTTTAAAATAAAAAGTGTATGAATAAAAAATGTTTATTATTTTATAATATATTTTTTGTGATTTTTAAATATTTTTATGAAAAATATAAATAGGATATATACAATATTAAGTATTATATACAGTATATTATACCTATGTATTTTATACAAGTATTTTATTTTATTATTTTTACAAAAAAAAATATTTTATATTTTATTTATTTACAAAATAAATTAAAGAATGACAAATAATTTTTATTTTTTATAAATTAGTTAAGGTTGTAAAGTAAATGGGTATTGTATATACCCAAGTGTCTTTTGCACAAGGAGATGTTGGATTTTATTTTTATTTTTATGAATTTTATTTTATTTTTATATTATTGTAAAATAAATAATATGGTTTTCCTAAAAAGTAAAATTAATAGAAATATTTATATTTACAGGTATAGGGAATTTGTGCAAGGCACACTATCTCTCCATACTTATTCTTTTGCGACCAGGTCAAGACTTGACCTTCTCTTTGGGGAGTAGGCCAATCTGTATTTATTCTAAATACAAATTTCTTTTTATTTTCTCTTTATTCTTTTATTTTTTAGGAATATGTGTTAATTATGCACTATTAACAAAGGCATGCTCAAAGTTAATTTATTATATTTACATGTATTTATAGATGGTTTTGCTAAAAGATAAGGCTAACATAAAAGAATAAAGAATGAGAATCGTATATTCATCAAATATATTATGGATGATAATCTATAGCCTATTCTCGAAAATTCAAGCATTCAATAGAATTACATACATGGGTTTTTTTATTTCAAATAACTCAAGAAACAAAGAATCTACTCAAAAAGGAAAAGTTAAAGGAGAGATGCTTAATTTCTCAAAGTTGTGAACATTTTCTACATTATCCTTGCAAGAACGATATTAAATTTGTATTTTAGCAACTTTCAACAAATCCACAACTAAGATGATGGAGATGGAGGTCAGAGATGATTGGAGGAAGAAGATGGAATCTAATGCCTCAATGACCACCCATGTCATTTCTTGAATATATAAAGACGGATCAATTTTTACACTTCTCCAAAAATTATGTTAACAAAGTGGAATGTATATGTCTTCATTGCCATGGTCATATCTCCCTCTGTTGGATGTTGGGTTCAAAAAAGTAAGTTGCATTTGATTGATAACAACGATACACTTCTACTAAGTCTTATATTGCTAATGTTTTGATCAATTATTTTTTTGCTCCGCCGGATTTTGAGTCAAAAAAGGGATTTTACATGTACATATATCAATTTGTTGTAAATATTTAAAGTATTCAAATAGGATTAAGTTCGAATGAATACTAAATGCGTGATTGGTTGTGTCTTTTATAGAAGGTGATATGAGAAATAACATACGTTTATTCTCGAGTTTCATTGTGTCGGTGAGTTTTGTTTTGATAAGATAAAGATCGAACAAGAAGTATTATTTCCATTTATTATTTATTAGTTTTCTTTGAGATGCAGATACGTAGCTTCTATTATGAGATAATTAATGTCAAATGCTGGATTAATAATAATAAATACTAAAGGAAAAGAAATATAGAGAATGATGAATCCACTAATGATAAAAAATGAGATATTCATCTTGGGACAAAGGGATCCAAAAAAACATCACACACTACACAGTCATGATAGAGCTCAATCGTCATTTCCTTCGAGGTTAAATGCAATTTTTAAGCATGACTTTATAATCTTTTTTTATTTCGTGCCATATGAGATGAGAGATATCCCACCATTTAGTGGAGTCATCGCCGTTCCATCCATGTTTAGCATAATAAATGTTGACAGTTAGGGCCTGTTTGGTAGGAGAATAGGCCCTGTAATAAGGGGCCAATTCTCCTCCCGACACGGTTCCCAATGGTATGACTATTCCCTATTATTCCATCTTATTTCACTCTTATTCCTATCTTTATTCCACCTTACCTACCTTTATTTCACCTTATTATCCTTATTCCTATCCTCCAGCCGAACGCATAATAGATCCTTATTCCCTTTATTCTCCATCTTTATTCCTGCTTATTCTCGTACCGAACGGGGCCTTAGAATGCCAGCATCTTATCCTCTCTCAACTAAATCACATCATTTCTCATCTTCATTCAATAAACTCGTATCATCTATCTTCAATCAACTTACATTAATTCTCTCTTATCTTCAAACAAAAATATACATAATTAAACAAACAACATTAATTATACAATCACAACCTCCAAACCAATAATTAAAAAAATCAAAATTCTATCGTATAAAATCACAATGTACCAAATCATCTTCCATGTATACAACTAGTACATACCCGTGCGTTGCACGGGTGGAATGAATTACCATCGTAGTGTTGAATCGGTCTCTTAAATCGTAACGTGCATAGAGCAAGTAAAGTATAATCGGTATAACTGTGTAGCAATTGGTATTTATTTCATCCAAACTTATGATCTATAAGAAAATTGTGTACGGATAGACTATTTGTTAGATAGAGTATATTTACTTCAACTATACTCGTAAAAATCATAATTTGTCACATCAAATAAAAAAAATCAAAAAGGAAGGATAATAATTTTCTAGTGAAGTTAATGGAAGGAGAACACATGAGGCCATTCATCCTTGGAAACACAGGAGAATCGACGATGCTCGAATTAGCAAAGGTGGTGCAACATTAGATTGACTCGAATGCAAAGATCGTGTTCAAGGAAAACAGTGTCGAATCCATAGCTTGACATCGCGCAGGTTTCGTTGCCGCTCCCCCATCCCGGTGGCAACAGAGAGGAATCGAAGATGGATATTCAATGCTCGACAATGTCATGGTAGTGACCCATGAACTGGAGCAATTCGTATTAGCATTTTCCCCCCAAACTGTAAAGCCTAATTGGGAAACCTATCGGGAGGAGAGTTAGCCAGAGGGATAGGTGGGAAAAGGCAGCAGTCGAGTGGGAAATGTGTCAGCTGCAAGGGTAGGCGGCTAGCGATTATCTCGGGAGTAATGTAAGATGGAGAGCTGAGATTGGAGTTGAGTTTAGATTGGAGAAAGGACAATTTCGAGTAGATACATTTGCAAATCTATATTTGTGGCCCCCTCATCGAGCCAGTTAAGAGGGTGTTCTTAAGAGGGTGTTCTCCGACTTCAGATCGGGAGAGATTTGCATAGAACGATAGTAACTGCAAAATAAAAATTTAGCTATCGAATGTTAGAGGATCGGACGATATTTATTGCATTGTTAATCAATTCAGAAGATGCAAGATTTACCCATATACGATTAACTAATCAAAATTTCAACTTATTTTGAATCTACCTGGAATTCAAATTAAAACCAACTTTTGAATCCTGACTTATATTCTTATGCAGGAGAAGCAACTCCTTACATCATCGTACGAAGATGCCTACGTCAGCACACCATGCATGAAGTTGAAGACCAATGGTGAATCATGGGATTTAGTGAAGGGAGAGGTGGTGCTCATTCCAATACTACATAGAGGAACTGCGACGACGGGTCCCTAACTCATTGTACCACGGCTGAGTACCCCACAAAGGGGAAGTAACGGTTTCGTCTATTGACTTTCTCCTCTTTTTGGTTGAGTAGTGGATCTAGACCCAATAGCAAGGATTTTTTTTAAAAAAAGTACATGCTACATGTTAAAAAAGAAGTAGGAAGACACTTGTCTGGTAGTACTCATAGGGTTAGCCGATAAGGACTTGCTATCAAATTGCCTGAAAAATAATAATAAAATTGACCATATAAAAATATCCTATCTCTGACGGCTTCATTGTGTTGACTTGATGAACTCAATAGTTTGACAACAAGAGCGGAGAACCCAATACTCATGGACGACTAAGACTGTCTTCACTTCCTTAAATTAAAAGGGGGGGATTCGTTACATATATAATCTCACATGGTGAAGTCCTCACTTGCATTCTTTCAACCCTTATAACGACAACAACTCAACAATGGTTATCAGGGTATAAAGTCAAAATTAGAAATGACATGCATTTGCACGGACTAAACCATCAAAAAATTGCATAATTCAAGGATGTGAAGTTTAGTTCAGAACATATGCTGGACTTATTTACTTCAAAAACAACAAAAGAATATTGATATAAACCTGCAGGCGCAAAACATGAGTTAAAGCTTGACCTTAAAATTGCCCCAGGTTCAAAAGGGGCACAACACCATGCGGGAGCATCCTCTCTTAAAGGGCCCTTACAGGGAGACCTATATATACCAAACTGCACTATTTTGAGAAATAGATCTCAGGGAACACTCAATATGTTTCTAGAAATGGATATAAATCCGTATATATACTAAAAAATGAGAACTACAGTTAGACCTCCTTATAGTAGGATACTAGTGCATACCCGTGCGCTGCACGGGTGAATGAGTTGACTTCATATCATTGAACCGATCTCCTAAAGAGGATTGTATATAACATATGTAGAGTATATATGTCTATAATTTTGTAAGAAATGATATTTATTTCGTCCAAAGATATAATCAATATGAAAATTGTGTATAACATATGTAGATTATTTGTTATTTAGATTATATTTACTTCAACTATACTAAAAAAATTTACATAGAATGGCATTGAATAGCGGTATCTGGCCACCGTTCAGCCATGGTGACGTTTCAAAATCCGTTTTACAATTTGATGACGAAGCGATCTAATTTGCGAAGGGTGTAGTGGAGTAGTCGATGAGACCTTCCTAGATATCGGACATCTTTGGAGATGTATCTGTTCTTCGAATTAATACAGAAAAAGTTTACATTTTGTGGCTTTCTCAAGTTGAAACAAACTTTAAAAGATTTCTGAAAAAATAACAAATAACTCGAAAAAAAATCCATCAATTTGTGGCATTTGTATACAACATATGAGCATGATCGTACTCATCATGTATGTTATATACTAACATCATCGAATCATTTGCAATAAGTTGAGAAAAACAATAAGCAACTTGCCAACATGAATGCGTGGTCCAACACCTCCTCGATATTGCTTCCTCTCGGCAATATCCTCGTCGAGTTGTCCCTCAGCCGCTACTCAGCTATCATCGCCACTTCACTGCTCTACAATGGTTAGATTTCATGATTGATGAAATTATCACATTAGTAACTAAGTATTTTCTTAAGAGTGGTAGAAAGCTGCTTTTAAGATTTTCAAATATTAAAGCTTCACATCCGAGATTTCTTCTCACATGATTTACTATCTATGGTTGCAAGTAAAGAATTTTGTCAACCAACTTATAAATTGGGAGAAAATCAATTTCTTCTTACACGACAATGGTATCTAAGAATAATGGGTTATTTAAAGCATCATCTTTTCTTTTCAAGCTCATTAGTATAAAATAAGCTTCTTCTTGGTAGAGATCAATGACTTTATTCACATCAAGAACGATAGCATTGTCTAATATATTATCTATGCAGACCGGGGACATGACATCTATATAGTGAAATATATGTCCTGCCGACAACTTCACGTGCACGGGAGATGCGACAGGATTTCCCGAGCATTTTTGCCCTCGGGGCAAATGGGAAATGCCCGAATCCTCCACTTTGACGGGCTTTAATATATGTTATGGATTGATACATATGGGTAAAGCCCGCGTACCTGCCGATCGATATAAGTCACAACATTGCAAAGATGGTCAAGCTTACCTCTGACATTACAGGTTACCTGATAATTAAACATCAGCATAATAACATCAAAATGGCAAAATTCGTTCTCGAAGAGATTTATTCTTGCATATAAAATTAACTCGTAAGCGTTGAGAAACTTCATCATATGAGAATCTTTTAAGACTTACATTGCAGGACTTTCCATAATCCACACTGTTGATATCATGTACAGTAACTCCCATTCTGGAACATATGTGCAGTAAATTATTGCTATGTAGATGACAAGAATGCAAGCAGCAAATAACCTGAAACAAATATAGAATAGAAAGTGAGAAATACATACATTATCTACAAAGAACAAACATCCCTAACTTACCTCTACAAACATCCCTAACTTACCACTGCGACATAAAAGTGGAATATGGAGAACATATTTCGTTAACAGTCCCCGACCTGGACATTCTTCGTAAAGATCTCCAGGAGTGTCACGAGCAATAGCATACAACAATGCGCGGAAAGCACAATGGGCAGTCAACATTTATTGATCGCCATACGAAGACCTAGAATGATAACATAGACGAGGGGATAACAGGTCTCCATGTAATTCTAATGAAAATTTGCAATTATGCCATAATTAGTACAACATAAATCAAGAAATCTAGGTACATTTTAACCAATCCGTAAATTGATGTCGATGTAATTTTTCATTGAGAAAACAGTAACAAACACTATAGTATCCAAACAGAGCCTACCAGAAGCTCACCCTGGAAAACGATCCCCCGGAGCATGAGCTTCGAAATTCCGATGATGCCATTGCAAGGCTTTTTTTAGAGTTGATATTAATAAGGCAAAAATATAGGAGGAAAAGTCTCTGATATTCAATTTTCCACTTTTGAAGAAATGCGAATCACATTAATAAATTATCTTAAAATCATGAGTATGAAGCACAACAAAGGACCTATTCGCGATCCGCCGTTGCGAATCCGAGCAGGAGGTGACCTACCTTCCTTCTTACAGTGGATTACGGTCCCATCGCGTCGCGCGACGGAGTGCAGCCTCCGGGAGGGGAGATGGCGGAAGGCGATGGAGAGGGAGCGGCAAAGGGAGAGGCAGGGGAATCAGGCAGTGCTCGCAGCCAAACGTTCGGTGGGGGTAACCGTCAAGAGAGAAGGCGGGAAGGGAGGCTGGGGAGACGAGGATCCCCCAGTGGTCGGTATTCTAGGGCATCGACAGAGAGTGGAGCGAGGGAGAGGGTGGGGGTTGCGTCTGGTAAGTTCCCTGAAGGCGAGGGTAAAAATGGAAAGACAATGGGTAGCGAGCGATCACTTGAAATTGAGAAGGGTAAAATGGAGATTTTTTGGCCGAAAATTAATATGTTGACGGGCTTTATATATATACTAGTACATACCCGTGCACTGCACGGGTGGAGAGAACGTGATGTGGTTGTTGTTTGGGCTAGAATCACAGCATTCGTTACGAATTTTTCCGGAGTATGTATTGATAGTCTCGTAATACCATCCTTACATGTATGAGTAGAAAAAAAGGGCCGGCCCTGAGGGTCGTTTAGAAGTGTAATGGCACAGGACCCGCCAACATTAGGGGCCCATATTAAGACCCATCACCAATACTACCCATTTACAAAATCTCTTAGATGTCTTGCCTTCCTCCCTACTCCTAGAAATAGTTGCCACACTCTTTGGTTTCCCTTCCCATTCACAAAGATGTTTCCCATTCTGTCCACCGTTTAAACCGAATCGACGATCAGATTCCAGAGTCCATACTCCAATCCCCCCCTTTCTCTCATGAATTACGGTTTCTTCATCATTTGTAGTGCATATTGTGATGCATCCTCGTCGTATTATCGAGACATCGAGTTATCAGACATCGTCTTTGCTCGGTGGTCTACCCCCTTGGAGTTCTTGAATGTTTAACTCCATTACCGTGATGACATCGGACCGTTGGTGAGTCCTCTCTGCAGCGCTATTTCTGTACCCATTTTCACGTGCATTTAGTCATCTTATTTTACAGTTTATAAGAAAATATGGTCTCTTTTTAACGATTATACTCTCCAAAGTGATTGCCTGGTGCTATTTGGCTCTACTATGGTTGGTGAGTCGTGGCGGTGCAGTTGTCTGGTACTATTTGATATTTTTACCAGATGACATTGTTCTTTTTTTCTTTTCATGATTTTTGGTTCATAAAATTTGTTATTTGATGCTATCAACATCCCTACATCTTTGTAAAATTTTAAAAACTTTCTATAAGAACTTTACGAATTTTAAAAAATGTGTCTATTAAAAAAAGAAGGGCCCAAATTTTTTTCTTTTTGCCTAGGGCCCATAAAAGTCAGGGACGGCACTGCAGAAGTATTCGATAGTATTTCAATAGTTTTTATAAGATCGAACAGTGGTATATTGTGGACACCGTGTTTTAATTTCTATGAATGTGTCGTGCTTAACCGTGTATCTTGATGTGGCAATCTTCATACGTATATGTATGAAAATCTTCGATAGTATTTCAGACACAACCATGTATTATAAGCATGCATGCACATATAAGAAAATCCTAAGTGCATGTGATCCTAGAACGCTGTAGGGGTACAATCTTAATTTTATCATGTGGCATGCTCTATTCATTGGAATTCGATTAATTAAATGGACGAGGCATGTTGTTGATCGGACAACCGTTATTCGTTACTATCGCCTAATCAAATCGTGAACGAAAAATTTGGAGTGAGGGAATGTGCTTTGTGTTCTTCCCCGTTTTCGCTTATGAGGGCAATTGAATTCAAGATGGATTTTTCGGCTCTCATTCTTCAGATGATGAATCTCCTACAAAGGCCCGATCCAAGCTTGGTGGTCTATAGTTTTTAGGGCTTGATGCTATGAAAGATCTTAGATCGACGGGTGCAACTTTGAAGTTTGGAGTTGCTATAGATTGTGCTCTAGATATAGTGCTCAAGTGGTGCAGTAATAATTGAAACGTACGGTCCTTTGATTAATTATCTTTTCCATGTTTCACCATACTTCTTGTGTTACAATCAGTTATTTAAATTCTCAATGAGTACAATGTTCATCGTTATGATGTACCAGCAAATAAATCGTATAATAATGGTTATATATATATATTAACTTTTAGAAAGTTAATAGATAATTGTTATATGACCTATTATCATACTAAATCATTTACTAATGGTTAAGATGCTTGGGGGCAGCATGAGATCGAAGATTTTGCTGGTGTATGGAGATTATAGGGTTGATCTGTGAATTTGGATAAAATCGTTGATGTAAAAGTACTTGAGGACATATGATCCCGAAGCGCAAGGAAGGCAAAATAACATGAATCCAATATGCATTGTTGTTACCAGCTGCCCCTAGTTGGTGGTAGACTTAGGCTACAATTAGAGGGGATGTGTGACATGCATTCGAGGTTGTTGATCAAACTCCGTCGCTCTTCAAGCTAGTTTTCTCGCAGATGTACTGGAGGTCTTCAGAAAATCAACTTTCTGTTTATCTGAACTAAACAACTTCTCTAGGTCTCCTTGTAGTGAATGTAAAAATAGTTCTTTGTTTTTCTCTGGTGGTTTTGTTGCACAGATTCAACTTCTCATCATTCGTTTCTTTTGAGAGGAGAAAACAAAAGATTAGATACCATGGCTGAAACTACTACATATAATTGCTGGCAACAGAGGCCTATAGGTCTGCTCTTCTCTGATATTCTTTTTGGCATATCCGGTTAAATATTACTGGTAAACATTGTAGAACCATTGAATACGATAACTTATTGGAGTGAATATAAACTTATCAGTCTGCGACATAGGTACTACATGGTCTACTCAAGCTAGTCCTAGTAGGTAAACCGGTAATAGTTATGCCTAAGAATAGACTCATTATATAGAACTGATCATAGCAAAGTTTTCAAGCATACCAATAGATCATGGAGTAAAAAATTCGATTGCCTTGAATTCAGTGGAAACACCTTTTGGGTTAATTATCCATTCATTTCTAAATATTCGCAAAGTGTTAATTAGTTAATTTCAAAAGAGCAAGGTAATAACGTCCAAGGTATTATAGTTCATAATTCAATATGCAGATTAATTTTGGAAAACAAATCCTGAAAGGATTTCACCTTTGGCCGCATTTTATGTCATGCATGATACAGGAGCACAAACATGCACATTTTTAACTTAAACTTGTATCATGGTTCTGCACAGTTGCATTCGTCCATTCGTAAAGATGGAGACAAGCGATCTACCATATCCGTATCATATAAAAATTTATAAGTGATCATCTTTTCATAATTGAAGCAACTTTTGCTTGGTTTGGCTTCGTATAAAGTAAGATGAGGACATTAATATCCAATAATTTCCTTCTTTAATTTTCCTGTATATATCATTTCCTTTACATGTTTTTTTGCCATAAAAAACATGGAGTTTGGGATTACCGGTGGATACATACATTATATGTTTGCTGGCTTTAGTGATTCCTTGTTTAAAAATGGTTATGAGCAGAAGGGAAGAAGTGATACAATATAAATTGTAGAGGTGTTTGTCTGTTTTCGTTGGGAGTGGGTATGTATGTTTTCTGATGATTGATATTCTTCACTTGAACGCGGAGTGAGAGAGAGGAGGGAAAGAGTCCAAGAGGGATGGCGGTGGCGGAGGGAAAAGGAAGCAGGGTTACTTGCGGAGTTACAAGGGCTCGAGGATATATTAGAATGAATCAGATCTGCCGAGTCCAAGGGTAGGGGCTTCGTGATTGAGAGGGAGCAGTGGGTTTAGGGGATGCTAACGGGTCAAGGGCTCGTCCCCGGATTTGGAGATCTAAATCCGTACGTTTTTTGTAGCCGTCGTCGACGACCTTACGCCGAGGGGGGAGGGGGGGTTGGAGAGGTGGGGTCACCGGAGGTGAACGGGGTTGGTGGGAGATGTGACATGGCTCAGATTTGTTAGCGGCGACAGTATCCCTAGACGGGAGTCGCCGCTGGGAAGGAGTGACAGATTGGGTTTCGGTAGGATGGTGAGATCAACGGAGGCAAAGGGTAAAAGGCACATGGTGAGTTGTGTAATTCTCTCGAACAGTCGAGGGCAAAATTGGAATGATTGCGGAGGACAGACGGTACATGAAATTGTAAAGGGTAAAATCGGAATATTTTGGTCAAAAATTAATGCTTTGACGCTCTTATATATATATATATATATATAATGGACTAGTAGGTACCCGGTGAAAAGATATTGTCGAAGCAGTCGTGAAATAAGACATCTTGTTGTTTATATAATCACTATATTATCAAACTTTGTATATAAACATTCAACCTTGATTTGATTTGAATTTTATAAGATTTTTATGGTATGTTATTATATATTTTTACTTTATCTTTAGATATTTATTAGTATCCTATAATATGTGCAATATATTTTTTCCAGAATTTTTTACAGTATATTTGAAGTTTTATAATTGTTGTAGATGCAAAGGGTACGGTACTCTCATATATATATATATATATATATATATATATATGATATATTGGGAAGCTTTGTGTATAGACATTCGAGCTCGAATTGATATGATTTTCATAAGGTTTCAGTATTTTATTGGAATTCGTGACTTCTTTTTAATATATAGACATACCCATGTGCGGCATGGGTGTGAGTTGACATTGTAGCATTGAATTGATCTCTTAAAGAGGATTGTATATATATAACATACGTAAGATGTTGAAAAAAATTTGACAGAATTTCCTTTATATTATGGACTCCCAAACGCTAACCTGTATTTGAAATATTGCAGAATACATATATCAAAATACACGCTTCTTACTTTTAACATCTTTTATGCATAACAATATTTATAGTCAAAAAGTGGACGCATATTTGTTCTTTTCATAGAAGTCATGTTTTTCCGTGTTGGCAACTCTTCACATAAAAGTAAGATTTTTCCGAACATCTGAAATATGAAGAAAGATGGTATAATCTCTTAGTAACGAAATAAAAACTTGGATGAACCAGTCAAGAACATGTCTAAGTATAAGAAGTTTACTTACAAAAACATCATTACATGCAAGGTTAAGACAAGTTTCAGTAGTAAGAAAAAGATAAGTAAAAGTGTATATGTACATTATGATGAGTGGGTAGAAGTAAGCAAAACTTTTCTCTGTATAAGCTGGCTGCTGGATGACTGTTATGGAATTATGGGCAAGTACTTACCTAAAAAAGATAATGTTAGTAAAAATTGTTTAGAAGCCTAATTTATAATAAAGATATTCTCACAAAGTACCTGACAAGTTATTTGACATTGTGACTTTCGTTAATGTTAGGTTTTTGGAAGTGTTCTCTTATTGCATTTGCGGTAAAGTCTCCACGAGATGCGTAATGAAGGTTTCTTTCAGTTACACATATTTCAAATATGTACTCTTTTGATAAGCACGCTCCTGTGATATCCTCTAGAAACATTTGCGATGTATCCTGCTTGTGAATAAAAAAACATGTCAGACACACATGTTTTGTGGATACTAATATATCTAATCGAATAAACAATAAGGAATAAAGAACGAACCGAGTTATTTTTTGCTCTCACTCAGCAGATTTGAGAAGAAACAATTAACATAATGTAAATAAGAAGAATGCTTATCCAAGAATAAGAAAATTATTATACAACATGAAGATAATTCTTAAAATGTCCATCAAATATGTCACAGAAGTTGGAACTTAAAAATTTAAATTTTCTGATGCTTGTCACCGTTACGGAAGTCTTGCAGCTCAGATAATTCGTACACACTATCAGCATATTGGATAATAGTATAGGAGCAGTATGGCTTAGATATACGTTTGTGTGGAAGGATTGTTGTACACTAATATGTTTCATGAAGGAATAAGAATTTTTTGGCAATGGAAAATTTTTACGTAATCTTTTCCCATGGATCTATTCATCAATAGGATCTTCAAAGAGACCCCGAGAAAATATTATCCAAATTAATGATCTTATGAAGCAGTTGCAGTAGATCACAGTTCTAATAAGCGTCCAAGAATATGTTTACCTTGCATCTAGCTCTCTGTGCTGAGGTCAGATAATCACTACTAACTATATTGCAACAGAATACCTTACATATATAGATTTTTAATGGCTTAAATGTCCATAAATTCAGCAACAATATTTCTTTTTAACAAAATAAATTCTTTCTTAACAAATTTTAATCATACATGCATAGGTCTACATGGATCTGGATGTGAAATATTTAGCAGCCAATTACAGTTGCCCCCAGTGCTATTCCAAGATGATAGCATGGGACGTAAAGCGTTGCTGATGCCGAGAATATTACGAGGTTAAGGAGGATCCGAAGTCATTGCTGACTTCGGATAACCTTAGAGCAGTAGTATGCATCCTCACAAGCATCACAAGTATAATAAGAGGGAAGAAATCCTCGAATGCCGAAGACTTCATTTGTGAAGTGAAAATAAAACATGAGGTAGATCGGATGTTTGTAAAAGTAATTCATATGGTGCAGATTGCGCAATCTTCACATATCTGTATTCTAAGCCTCGACTCTTGCTCGTTTTTCCCTTGAGCACAATACTCGTTGCATCTAATTTCATTATCTTCAGTAAGTCATATAGCCCAACTTTTTTCTATTTGTTTCTATATTGTGATGTACACACTGCCGAACCTTTGTCATAAAAAACTGGTTAGTATATTCCAAATCACCTTTGTAATCCGTAATCTATAATTGCATTGCCGTTAATCTTGTCTTTCTCAAATCTATTCCGGGTGAACAGAAAAAACCTTCCTGTCCTGGGGGCAATGGACTAAGAGGAGGAGGTCCTGATTATGAAGCTACAGGGACTGCTTCAAGAAAGTGAGGAAGACTTCCTAACAGTGCAAGTGGAGTAAGGAGACTCGAATGATTCTCTTGTGTGGCAAAAAAATGTAAGACTTATCCGATCTTATTGATTCTTAAAATCTTTTTCATCAAATAAATCATGAATTAAATACTTTTTTTAGAAAGGTATTAAAATTTTCATCGAAAACTTACAGCAGCTTGCCAAACAAAGGCTAAAGAAAGAAAAATAAAGGTATGGCAGACATAACATCTACAATTGGATTGAAAATGGCATAAGTCTCAGGCAATTTGGCAAAGAAAAAACTACCCGAATAAGGGGTAGAATTAAGACAGATACAGATGAAACTAAAGATATTAAGCATAATAAATAGTTTTTGCAGATAATTTTTTTATTAAGTTATTGATATAAGGAAAGGAGAAAGTGAAGAAAGAAGGGAGGTGAAAAAATACTTCTTTTTCTAATGTTCTATTCAAGAATCCGGAAACGGATGCTGAAAAGTGGTGTTGAAGACGATAGAAGATAAGATTCAACATTTCAGAAAGATCCACAGCGCTTTGAAGGGAATTCGATAGCAACGGAGGATGTATCTCTGTTTGCAAATATCGACGATTGTCAATTCCGATATGTGGAATTCTGGGTTCAAGTGTTCAGAATACCACCTGAATATCAAAATAGGCGTATGAATGATGGAGTATCCATGTATTATAATGTTTAGCCTTTTACGTTCTTTCTCAAGATACAGATAAGAAAGTACTCGTAAATTTAACATTATGTCTAAAAACTTACCTAATTCGATATCACCATCTATAGAATTGTCATTTCGGATATAATCATCTATGGGAATCTTTAAATTTATAGCAGGTTATTTTTTTAGCATGCTATTCTCAATTGATGGCATTTACGTTTCTTTAGTCGAATCCACAATTTTATAACATAATTTCAAACATTATGGTATGGTTTCAAAAAAATGTAGTAAGATTTGGAACATCTTTAGAATATATGTAGGTTCTAATAATTTACGGTAGGATTTTCAACTTACTTTAAACTTAGGAATCTCGTTATAGTTTTTTGAATATACGAATCTCTTCCCATATACACAGCCTATCTTTTTTTCTCCCCTTTAGTAAACACGAAATGAAGACGGAAAATGGACACGCATGATGGGATGGAGAGACAGAAGTGATAAAGGATAGTTTACTAATTCCTTCTCAAATTCTTAATCTAAAACGTAATCTATGGCTAACTAAAATCAAAAGCAACAGTAAGCATTTTCTCATGATAACTGGGATTACAAACATTAATTCTTTGTTAACAGTAATGATACCTTTTCGATGAGTTCATGTAATTCTGTAATAGTGAATCCCATTATTTTCTCTGCGACATCAGCGAATAAGGTAACATATGCATGAGATGTAGTATCTGCACCTTCAAGTTTCATTTTCATTCTTTTGATAAAATAAAAGAACAAATAAGAGGCAATACAGGAAAGTTAATGTAAAAATTAATGTTGAATGGTTTGCAACCTTGAGATGGATTGTGGATTGTTTGTTCTGCAGGTAATGCATATATTGTCTTATGTTAATTTGTACATGTTGTAGCAAACATTGCAGCAATCATACCATAACTTCATGTTTGTAAAGATTTTAGTGATTGTTGCTTTTATTGCATATGTTATGGGCTATATGAGAAAGAAAAGAAGTTGAGATGGTAATAAGGGTTGTAGCAAGCCAATAAATGAATATGTAAAAATAAGTTTAAAATGTTAATAATAGCAGTGAAGGTGAATTTTGACATGCATCCAAAACGTTTGCAATTGAAATATGGGTACTTTTAAATACGCCGATATCAGTTAAGGGAGTCTGGCAGAAGTCTTCGTTTCTTAAAGTTTTATATGCACGAAACCTGTAATAAAGAATAAGATTATGTTAAACGATGTCTTAAGTTGAAATAGTAACATACAATAATCTTTTGGAGGGGAAAAGGTGGAACCAATCATTGAGGGTTGAAATATCATCTAATTCTGTCGAATTTATTTTGAGTCTCGAGAACCCAGTCGTGGAGAGGACGTATGATCCTAATGTAATGGTAGTGTTGAGAAATAAAGTATAGTGAAAACATGTGTGTGATGAGAGAATGGAACAATGACAATGTTACCTTGGTACATGGAAACCAAAACTTGACTTGCAAAAAGAACATCATTATTTTTGGCACCATTTCTAAGATCTTCCATAAATTCTAATGCGAGATTACCCCATATTGTGAGTTGAGTAGTGGATTCACTGTGAGTAAATGTATATGTAGGCACATTAGAATGATTATTGATTTCAAGTAAGGAAGAAATGAAGTTTACCTTTGATCAATAAGAGAAACATTTGATTTCTTCTGATAACATCCGTCTTTTGTTTTGATGGTTGTCATGGGTCGGGTTTCCACAATGATTCCTAAGATATCTGTGAAGAAAAGTAGTAGGCATCAAAATTTTATTGCAAACGATAATAAGTATATCGAAAGTCCATGTGGTATGTACTTTTATTGAGAAGGTATTATCAATAATGTTAAATATCTAAAGTAACATGTTTACGGACCTATAAGGGAAACTCCATATAGTTCGACCGAGCAAAGATTGTTAAGCGGGACAAAATGATGTCTAGTGTGTGGAAAGAAAGGATCTTCGTCAAGAAGATGAATCACAGATCGACTTTTAAGTACCATTTGATAACGATGATCAACGATCCTATATTTTTTCCTTGCTTCATAGATGTCAACATTTGCGAATAAATATATGTTACCAATTATTAACTTTGCTTTCCATTTGTCTAAGTTGGAATCAGAAACAGAACCTTGCATTTCAATGCCATGTAATAGTAATAGGATATTATATTGAGTTCAATGTGGCTGCCCGCAAGGGGCAGCCAACATGGCTGCCCCCGGCCTTATTTTGATATTTTTTTTATTTTTTTTCAAAAAATGTCGCCATGTATATTCATCCCTATATCCCTCCTATATGTCATTCGAATTTCGTCAGAAACAGAGACTCCTATGGCCTCCATCCAGACAGTCATTTTTTAACGGTAACAGGATTTTTTAAATCGACACCATCTCGATGGAGGCCGTAGGAGTCTCTGTTTCTGATGAAATTCGAATGACATGTAGGAGGGATATAGGGATGAATATACATGATGATATTTTTCAAAAAAAATAAAAAAATTTGACGAAAATAGCGCGGGGGCAGCCATCTTTGGCTGCCCGCAAGGGGCAGCCCCATTTTATCCTATTATATTAGTAGAGTCAAATGAGATGTGACGAAAAAACAAATGAGTTTAAATATGTTACCTTCTCATCTATAACAACAAAGGCAAGTAAGTTTCCATAATTAGGGCCAAATAGTTGTCCATGCCATAGTCGATTGATTCTCAATCTGTAGATCGAGTTACAAATATTTGGATGTGTCACATCAAGCGTAATTGTCTTTCTACTGTATGAGAAGATTTGTGTGCTTGTATTTTTAGCATGCATTTCCTCCATCTTTTCTTTTCCTTTAAATGGTTGTGTTTCTAGAGACAAGTTCTTCTGTATGTGTGACTGCATATCATCTATAAAGAGGAGGCAACATCAGTTAGAAAATCATGTAAGTTTTTGAACATTTGTGTCTTTTCGAGATTTGACAGCTACAACGTATGTTCTTTTTTTAATAACATCCATGTATTCGTAATTGGGAGTTGCATATTAATACATGAGAGCAATTGTTATTGCAAAGAAGATAGGGACATATATCAAATTATAGAATCTCGAAAGAGCACAAGTGCAGAAATTACAATTATAGGTAATGGTAAGTTGAGTATAATTTACCTGGATAACAACACTAACCGATTTGCGTTTTTTGGAAGATGCTTTTTCTTTATCTTCTTCGCAACGTACATTCTCCTAAGCATCATTGATATCTTTTAGTGATTTGACTTGTGTCGAGAATGGTGGTGCAGAGAGAATATGTAGTTGTTCCATATCATCATCTGCAAAATAGGATGAGAAGTTATGCAAGAAAGAAGAAAAAGCATATTGTGGGGTAATGTAAGAATATACATCGGATACATAGGGTGCCAAAGTAAGTTCAGCATGTATAATGGAGAAGGAAATGCGAATTACCTGGTACAATTAAAAGGAAGGGTAGCATCGCAGTCTGACATCATTTAAAATTTCTTGGTAGACAACGTTTCTAGTACAGTTATTGGAAGATTCGGTATCTTTTGATAGTAAAATCTTTAGGCCGCTTCGAGCACTAACCCTTGATAAAGCTACGTAAAGTTGTCCATGACTAAAAACGGGCGTTTGCAGATATAAGCCAACACTTTGTAACGTTTGGCCTTGACTTTTGTTGATAGTCATAGCAAAAGCCAGTTTTATTGGAAATTGTCTTCGTTTTAAGGAGAAGTTATTGGTTGTGTTTGAAGTGATCAGGTCAACTCTAGGAATGTAAACATGGTGACCCGTATAATCTCCTGTTAGTATTTGAGCATCAATAACTCTTGTTTGAAGGCCTTTAATAATAAGTCGAGTACCATTGCAAAATCCAACAGATTGATCAATATTTCTTAAGAGAATAACAGGAGAACCAATCTTTAATCGTAAGATACCTGGTTGCAACTCGGGAAGATTGATAGAGTTCAAATATTCAACTGAGTATTCTGTAAAATTGGAATTTCTACTACCATCTATCGGTATTGATGTATCAGAGCTGTAGAAAGTGTACTCTTTTCCAGGAAGTTTTTTAAGCAAAAGATTATTAATCTCAATGACATCAATGTTTCGAGCTGCTAAGATCATACGATCTTTAAAGAAAGTTGGACATAAGTACTGCTTATCAATCTCGGAATAGATAGCATCAATCAAACCTTCTATGCCTAGTTCAGGTGTAATTAATAAATCGGAAGGGATATTAATCCACGAGTAGCATGTTGAGTCAGTAACACAGTTACAAATGCTGTCACTACCAACATCAAGTAGCCACTTTGCAAATTGAAGATCATTTGGAGCATTGTATTCAGAGTTTAGGGTTAAGCGCTTGTTCTTCGTAAGACATAAGACTTCACAAACTTTCCAAAGATAGCTTCGGGGTAGAGAAGCATTAATGATATTAACACGGTTACCTTTAAAGACAACAGAAAGTATTTGACGAAAGTCCCATCCAAGCACAATTGTTATACCACCAAATGCAAGTCTTTTTGCATTACATCTAGTACTACTTAACAAATCTCTAAAAGTCTTGTCTCCAGCTTCAAACGTATGTCTGTGCATCATTGGAGCTTCATCCCATATAATCAATGATGTGTTGCAAATCAACTTCGCAAGTGCAGACTGTCGTGTAATATGGCATGTTGTAAGCTCATCTAATTGTATATGTATTTTCAACCTAGAATGTGTTGTACGGCCACCTGGGAGCAGTAAGGAAGCAATTCCAGACGAGGCAACAGGAAGCACAATTTTATATTGGGATCTAAGACGAGCGTTTAATGTTCTCCATAAAAATGTTTTGCCGACTTGACCACTACCATGAACGAAAAAGAATGTTCCAATATCTTCATTGCACTCGATGATTCTATCATAGACTATTTTTTGTTCTTCATTTAGGTAGTAGAAAAGTCGAAGGAATTCCATCTCTTCAAGATGCATATCATACTGTAGTTCTTCCGCAAGCATTTGATTTTCTTTTTCTTTTGGATCAAAGGAAGGGTTACTACATGGGATTGAAGGCAATGAGCAATCAGCAAGAGTTTTGCCATTTTTACTTAAAATAGATTGTATATGTGTTAATCTTTTCTCTTGTAATTGAACATCAAGTAATCTAGGACAAACTCGCTCGTTATCATCTGCATGCCTAGGCTGGAAATCATCTGTCAACAATTTCCAATATCCTCTCCATATTTTCTTTGGACTAACTATGCTCATTGTCAGTAAAATAGAAGCAAATAAGTGTCATAACTGCCATCCAGTTGCCCAGATCGATGCCTCCTCAATTGCATTGGCTCATTCATTATCATCGTCAAGGAAACCACGTGTCTCCCAAGCTTTCTTAAAAGTATCACATAAAACATCATTTGTTGTGCGAAGATCGTTGTAATCCATTGAACCCGGTACTCTGAGAAGTAACATTCGTAAGTAGTATAGTTCACCACATGCTAGTTTTGCACTTGGAAGTCTACCTATGCACTTTCCTCAAGTTCGAGGATTCCATTGCATAGTCTGTGAATCCCAAACATAGAATTCAGCAAATTCTATATAGGTTAGTCTTCTAGCTTCGGGACATCTTCTATTTATGTTGAACCATTATGTCAACATTGTATGACCATTGAAAGGATTTTCAATAATAGAGTGTAAGTTATCTTTGTCATGGAAGAATAGATGTTGTTGATCAGGTAGATGATAATATAATATTTGCACAGCAGGATTTCTGTAATGCAATCTGAAGTCGAAAATCCTCCAAGCATCTTCAATTGCGGAAACATATCTTCTATTTAGATATTGAGTGATTTCATCCATATCTTCTGTTTCTTTTTGCAATGAAAATGTTAACTTATCGAAACCTTTATGTACATACTTAAACAAATATTTGATGGCCTGAACTTGGTTACAAATTTCAACATTGATATGAGCATCATACTTTGTCATTAAGTCAACATTATATGGAACAAATCCATCTGTTGTCTATAGTTGTTCCTTTAACATTAATTATTCTCCCATCATCTCGTCTTCTATAAATTACGTAGCCATCACTATCGAAAGTAGTTACTTCATTAAATCTCTTTGGATAGAACTTCGAGCATTTGTTATCAATCATGCAAGGAGACTTGGAATGGAGCAAACCCACATGGACCGTGGACCAAACATCTTGCGACAGTTTCATAAGCATACCTATCATTAGTTGCATCGGGAATTTCTGTTGATACTATTCTATTGATATCTGCAGGAGTTCGAATTTTATCTTCTTCATATAGTGTTATAAGCATGTGCATGTGAGGAAGGCTCCGTTTCTGGAATTCTATCACTGACAAGTCTATGAATAAGATTGAGTTAATCATGAAGGTAAGGGTTGGTAAAGCAATTATAATAAGTATCAAGTATAAGAATAAATCGAACCTGATTTGACTTTTCCAAAGAGTTGCTTCTTTATAATATCATCACGTAATTCCGTTACTTTTAAATTGAATACTCGTGCAACTATATCAAGACGATCTCCAGGTGAGTCACAACCACTAAGTTTCAGCATATAGGTAATTTCCTTCCAATTAGGATTACATGTAAATGTCAAGAATATATCAGGTGTTCCAGCCCAAGCACATAAAGCCATTGCATCATAGTATTGTTGTAACATATATCTAGGACCTCCAGTGAAAGATGAAGGGAGAATAATTCTTTTTCCAACATTCTTGCTCGTCTGTTCTCCAGTGGAAACTGCATCATATATATTTGTGAAATTCTCACTTCTCACTTTATCTTGATTTTTGCGAAACCAATTCAAGCAGCTTTGTTCTATGGCTGCAAATGCGTCAACTATAAATTGCTGCAATAGTCTACCCCCTCTTAGTAAGGCAGCTCCAGCTTTAAAGTCACGATATTGAAGACGATATGAGTAAAAGTCAATTGAAATAGAAGTATTATTTGATCCTTGACTTGTCAACCCCATTCTCCATCCATCCTCACCGTAAGGAAATAATAATGGATATTGTAAGGGCATATATGCAGTATGCAATTCATTTATTCTTTGGAAACTATCACTCTGTTTGCAGATAACAATATCACGATTGTTTATTTCGTCATCTTCCTGACCAATGATAAGAACAACAATTTCATCAGCTGAAGGTGGACTATGTTGTTTGTTTCTTGAGTCTAAAATTTTCAATCGTAGATGGCATTTGCCAGCTTTCTCAATCCAAGAACTTGTTTCTTTGAAAATCTTAGCATAAGGGTTACATGCATGTAACATTAGCTGTAAGTCCACAATCAATCTTTCGTTCACTATAGCATGTAGGGAAGTTGACCAAAATGCTTGACAGTGATTTTCTATTTCATGATGCGGGTCAAAGACATAAAGTTGCGCAAAACATGGTGATGTTGACTCCGGAGGTAATAACGATCCAATTCTATGGTACAGTTGTCCATGAATTCTATAACAATACGGTGAGCGGCCGTCATTTATACTCGAATCAACTGAAGTACCGACAGAAGTGAAGCAGAAGCAAGCGTTATATTGTCGTATGAATGCTCGAAAATGTGAAGAAAAACTATGAGTGCCATCTAATAGAGAATCTAACAAAGGAGGTATTCGTTGCAGTGGAGGTAGCTTTATTGTCCCATTCAAGCAACATAACCGAAATGTTGGTTCTCTTTGTGCAGATCTTTTTCTTCTTTCTGCAAACCACATGACAGCGCCGCAGTGGGGACAAGAACAACTTGGTACTCCAAAGTCCAAACGATCGATGTATTTTCCTAAGTACATTCTCAATTAATTGAGGGGTCCGTATATTTGAGGAAAGTAATGAAATGTAGAAGCATACTTTTTCTTGTTGAGGACGAATCAATTTTTTCCACGCAAATTGTGGAGGAGGTACCTATTGAATAAATTAAGTGAAATTGAGGCGGTGAGATACTCTCACGGATGTTTGAAAGCTAAAGGAGTAGTAAGTAAGCAGAAGATGTTAAAATTGATCAAAAAAGAAAGTATAAGAGCAAAGTATGGATAAGGACGACTATCTATTATCCTCAGCGGGTACATAACAACATTAATGTATATATTATATACCGCAAGCGTAATTATTTTTTATTCTCGTAGAAGCAGATTGTACATACATATCTACATATTATTCATACATTGTCTACTAATTCATGTGGAAGTGTGATAACATAAGATCCACATACGCATCCAAATAACAATTTTAAACATAGATGTCTATCATATAATTTGGTCATTCTATGCTAATATACCTGAAAACGTAATATAATAACATACAAGACATGCATTCATATAACTTGTGAAAATTTAATATAAAGAAGAAATATAGAAGCAAATCTATGAGAAAGAAATGGCATAAATTCTGGTGTAATGAAAAGATATTGTAATGAGTAGCAATACGTCAGTAATGTGTAGAGTATAAAGTACCGGTATGTTGGTGTAATGTGTCCATTTCATTCTCTCTACAGTCCATCTTGCGAGAAAGAAAAGGGCAAGTTATAAGCACAACATACGACCCAAACGAACTAAAGTAAATCTACAAAGAAAATATTACCTGTTTTTAAGCATGCTCGCATTCTGCCAGTTGGACGTTGATCTGGAGGGAAAATTTCAAACTTTCAGTGAAGTGTAAGTTAAGGACATTTTATTGATTAAGTTATATTGGTATGTGAAATACGAAGTGCACAATACGGTAATGAACATATTCGTTTACTTTTTGCATCAAATGTAAGGTGAAATCTATGCTCAAAAACTTTGTGAATATACTTTCAGTAGCTAAGATAAATTTTGCTAGGTCTATGATATGTTGTTACATTGCATCGAAGCAAAAATCTAAGTTGAAGCATATGGTGTTTTAAATCGTGTCTATTATGTAGCATGCCTATTTGTAGATTTGTCAATAGATCCCATATCATTATTCCTTAGGTATTCATTTAGATTAATATGTTGCTGTTAAGTGAGTATTCAAATCCATAGTTAACGGAAGAGAGAACAGATCGACATTTATGCAATACATGTAGTATAGAAGTGCAAACGTACTACATAATTGATGCGTACCATCTTTGTGTTTATCTTGGATGGAATCCATCTTCTTCGGCAAGTAATGCTTGTAGGAAATGAGCCGACCTAATATCAAGCGCGAGTAAAAATTTAACACTGCAAGATGTAGAGGGCATAACTTCCAATCTAATAAAATAATTGTATCATATCATATATTACAAGAATTAAAACGTTGAATTTATGCAGAGTTCACTTGAAATCAAACCTTTTATTCGTTCATGTGAGAGAGATGCTAGGAAGTAAAAATTCTTTTCATAGCACGAGTCGATTTATCATTCCAAACTTAAGAAGATCATGATATTCTTCGCAATTTTAAATTTGGTTTCAATGAATATAAATGTAAAATTACATACAGTTTGGGATGCTTACACGTATATCCTTGTAAAAATATTATATCATTGCCTTCATGCATCATTGGTTGATGTGGGCTATTATCTCAGCAGGAATGCACAATCCTTTGAAGCACGTACTCTAATGAACTCGTATAAAACTCTTCGCATTTATAAAGGGGAAGCAAATCAAACAGTCAAGAATAGAACATGCGAAGGACCAGGGGCATCGACGATGATGACCTGGACATCGTTCAAGAGCACGTCGCCTTATTCGTGAGCAGCTGATCAGTGCGGTCAACAGGAGTCACCACCATAATCACAGCTGCTAGGTAGGAGAAGCATCGCTGCATATAGATGTCGACGCCAAGAAGCGGAAGGAAGATGGTGTTGCAAGTTGCAATCGATCTAGTAAATAATGTTTACGTGCATGTGGAGATAAAATGGGAGGGACGAGCGCCGAGATTTTTTAATTTTTAAGCTCCAACTTGTTCATACATTTGAAGGGCATTTTAAGGAGGACTTGATGTTGGATACTATTCTTGGATAAACATTTTTCGTATTTACTTTATATTAGCTGTTTCTGTCTCTGAAATGTACCCCGTTGTTTATTTGGTCGATGTTTTGGTATCCAGAAAACATGTGTCTGACGTGTATAATTGATTCCACGTATAAATAATTGCTTCTTTTGGAAATACCGGAGCTTTGGTAGGTAGAATCTTGGACAGCTTCCGTTGCAGGGTGTCATACACTTCAAGAACAACAAAGAAGCCGTCAGTCTCTTACAGTTATTCCCTCTCCACCATCTAATTAGCCGCACATGACGATATCTTGGGTGGATTATATGAGTGGTGTTATGAATTTGCATGACCGGATCTACCACAATCAACGAACATATTATCGGCCAACATATTAGGGAAGAGCACAACGAGCAACATACCGGAGAAAAGTATGAAGAGAATATATAAATAAGGGAAACGATGAAAATAATCAAAACGTTACCTAGAAGACGATGCGGAAGCCGGAAGATCTGGCTAGACCATCAGAAATTCTGGAGTAGTAGCAGCAATCCGAAGTAAGATGTGAATATATCTAACTAAATTAAGAAGCAGAAGGTAAGAGAATGAAGGGCACACATGCAGGATTACCTAAGGTCATAGGACTGAAGGTAACGATGGCATGACATGCACCAAGGGTTATAGTAGTTATATATTATATATGAAGTTGTATGGGAATGCCAACGCCGAAGAATGCAAAAAGTACAATGTGATCTTGAACGAACATTCGGGAGACCACGTGTGAAGTATTTATGTGGCGTGCATGGTTATCATCCACCGTCATAATATTTATACACTAAGAAGAGAAGATATTATAATATTATCTGTGCATGGTTAACATCCACCGTCATAATATTTATACACTAAGAAGAGAAGATATTATAATATTATCTATGCAGACCGGGGACATGACATATGTATAATATGTCCTGCCGACAACTTCACGTGCACGGGAGATGCGACAGGATTTCCCGGGCATTTTTGCCCTCGAGGCAAATGGGAAATGCCCGAATCATCCACTTTGACGAGCTTTAATATATGTTATTGAAGTTGTATGGGAATGCCAACGCTGAAGAATGCAAAAAGTACAATGTGATCTTGAACGAACATTCGGGAGACCACGTGTGAAGTATTTATGTGACGTGCATGGTTATTCCGTCGTCATAATATTTATAAACTAAGAAGAGAAGATAGTATAATATTATCTGTGCATGGTTAACATCCACCGTCATAATATTTATACACTAAGAAGAGAAGATATTATAATATTATCTACGCAGACTGGGGACATGACACCTGTATAGTCAAATATATGTTCTGTCGACAACTTCACGGTATATATCTACGTCTCGACCAAATTAACTGGATGTTATTTTTTCCATGAACATTGTCTTTATATACGAACATGTGTCTGGCTTCAATGGATAGATTGATCCTCAAAGCTTTGGTGACACGAAAACGAGATTTTACATGGCATGGAGTGTAAGTGATGCATAATACGAGACTTTCTAACATTTTTCTATTAATTTCTATTATATTTATACGTGTGTTTGCATACACCAATTAAATCTTTTTGCAATGAAAATGTTAACTTATCGAAACCTTTATGTACATACTTAAACAAATATTTGATGGCCTGAACTTGGTTACAAATTTCAACATTGATATGAGCATCATACTTTGTCATTAAGTCAACATTATATGGAACAATCCATCTGTTGTCTATAGTTGTTCCTTTAACATTAATTATTCTCCCATCATCTCGTCTTCTATAAATTACGTAGCCATCACTATCGAAAGTAGTTACTTCATTAAATCTCTTTGGATAGAACTTCGAGCATTTGTTATCAATCATGCAAGGAGACTTGGAATGGAGCAAACCACATGGACCGTGGACCAAACATCTTGCGACAGTTTCATAAGCATACCTATCATTAGTTGCATCGGGAATTTCTGCTGATACTATTCTATTGATATCTGCAGGAGTTCGAATTTTATCTTCTTCATATAGTGTTATAAGCATGTGCATGTGAGGAAGGCTCCGTTTCTGGAATTCTATCACTGACAAGTCTATGAATAAGATTGAGTTAATCATGAAGGTAAGGGTTGGTAAAGCAATTATAATAAGTATCAAGTATAAGAATAAATCGAACCTGATTTGACTTTTCCAAAGAGTTGCTTCTTTATAATATCATCACGTAATTCCGTTACTTTTAAATTGAATACTCGTGCAACTATATCAAGACGATCTCCAGGTGAGTCACAACCACTAAGTTTCAGCATATAGGTAATTTCCTTCCAATTAGGATTACATGTAAATGTCAAGAATATATCAGGTGTTCCAGCCCAAGCACATAAAGCCATTGCATCATAGTATTGTTGTAACATATATCTAGGACCTCCAGTGAAAGATGAAGGGAGAATAATTCTTTTTCCAACATTCTTGCTCGTCTGTTCTCCAGTGGAAACTGCATCATATATATTTGTGAAATTCTCACTTCTCACTTTATCTTGATTTTTGCGAAACCAATTCAAGCAGCTTTGTTCTATGGCTGCAAATGCGTCAACTATAAATTGCTGCAATAGTCTACCCCCTCTTAGTAAGGCAGCTCCAGCTTTAAAGTCACGATATTGAAGACGATATGAGTAAAAGTCAATTGAAATAGAAGTATTATTTGATCCTTGACTTGTCAACCCCATTCTCCATCCATCCTCACCGTAAGGAAATAATAATGGATATTGTAAGGGCATATATGCAGTATGCAATTCATTTATTCTTTGGAAACTATCACTCTGTTTGCAGATAACAATATCACGATTGTTTATTTCGTCATCTTCCTGACCAATGATAAGAACAACAATTTCATCAGCTGAAGGTGGACTATGTTGTTTGTTTCTTGAGTCTAAAATTTTCAATCGTAGATGGCATTTGCCAGCTTTCTCAATCCAAGAACTTGTTTCTTTGAAAATCTTAGCATAAGGGTTACATGCATGTAACATTAGCTGTAAGTCCACAATCAATCTTTCGTTCACTATAGCATGTAGGGAAGTTGACCAAAATGCTTGACAGTGATTTTCTATTTCATGATGCGGGTCAAAGACATAAAGTTGCGCAAAACATGGTGATGTTGACTCCGGAGGTAATAACGATCCAATTCTATGGTACAGTTGTCCATGAATTCTATAACAATACGGTGAGCGGCCGTCATTTATACTCGAATCAACTGAAGTACCGACAGAAGTGAAGCAGAAGCAAGCGTTATATTGTCGTATGAATGCTCGAAAATGTGAAGAAAAACTATGAGTGCCATCTAATAGAGAATCTAACAAAGGAGGTATTCGTTGCAGTGGAGGTAGCTTTATTGTCCCATTCAAGCAACATAACCGAAATGTTGGTTCTCTTTGTGCAGATCTTTTTCTTCTTTCTGCAAACCACATGACAGCGCCGCAGTGGGGACAAGAACAACTTGGTACTCCAAAGTCCAAACGATCGATGTATTTTCCTAAGTACATTCTCAATTAATTGAGGGGTCCGTATATTTGAGGAAAGTAATGAAATGTAGAAGCATACTTTTTCTTGTTGAGGACGAATCAATTTTTTCCACGCAAATTGTGGAGGAGGTACCTATTGAATAAATTAAGTGAAATTGAGGCGGTGAGATACTCTCACGGATGTTTGAAAGCTAAAGGAGTAGTAAGTAAGCAGAAGATGTTAAAATTGATCAAAAAAGAAAGTATAAGAGCAAAGTATGGATAAGGACGACTATCTATTATCCTCAGCGGGTACATAACAACATTAATGTATATATTATATACCGCAAGCGTAATTATTTTTTATTCTCGTAGAAGCAGATTGTACATACATATCTACATATTATTCATACATTGTCTACTAATTCATGTGGAAGTGTGATAACATAAGATCCAACATACGCATCCAAATAACAATTTTAAACATAGATGTCTATCATATAATTTGGTCATTCTATGCTAATATACCTGAAAACGTAATATAATAACATACAAGACATGCATTCATATAACTTGTGAAAATTTAATATAAAGAAGAAATATAGAAGCAAATCTATGAGAAAGAAATGGCATAAATTCTGGTGTAATGAAAAGATATTGTAATGAGTAGCAATACGTCAGTAATGTGTAGAGTATAAAGTACCGGTATGTTGGTGTAATGTGTCCATTTCATTCTCTCTACAGTCCATCTTGCGAGAAAGAAAAGGGCAAGTTATAAGCACAACATACGACCCAAACGAACTAAAGTAAATCTACAAAGAAAATATTACCTGTTTTTAAGCATGCTCGCATTCTGCCAGTTGGACGTTGATCTGGAGGGAAAATTTCAAACTTTCAGTGAAGTGTAAGTTAAGGACATTTTATTGATTAAGTTATATTGGTATGTGAAATACGAAGTGCACAATACGGTAATGAACATATTCGTTTACTTTTTGCATCAAATGTAAGGTGAAATCTATGCTCAAAAACTTTGTGAATATACTTTCAGTAGCTAAGATAAATTTTGCTAGGTCTATGATATGTTGTTACATTGCATCGAAGCAAAAATCTAAGTTGAAGCATATGGTGTTTTAAATCGTGTCTATTATGTAGCATGCCTATTTGTAGATTTGTCAATAGATCCCATATCATTATTCCTTAGGTATTCATTTAGATTAATATGTTGCTGTTAAGTGAGTATTCAAATCCATAGTTAACGGAAGAGAGAACAGATCGACATTTATGCAATACATGTAGTATAGAAGTGCAAACGTACTACATAATTGATGCGTACCATCTTTGTGTTTATCTTGGATGGAATCCATCTTCTTCGGCAAGTAATGCTTGTAGGAAATGAGCCGACCTAATATCAAGCGCGAGTAAAAATTTAACACTGCAAGATGTAGAGGGCATAACTTCCAATCTAATAAAATAATTGTATCATATCATATATTACAAGAATTAAAACGTTGAATTTATGCAGAGTTCACTTGAAATCAAACCTTTTATTCGTTCATGTGAGAGAGATGCTAGGAAGTAAAAATTCTTTTCATAGCACGAGTCGATTTATCATTCCAAACTTAAGAAGATCATGATATTCTTCGCAATTTTAAATTTGGTTTCAATGAATATAAATGTAAAATTACATACAGTTTGGGATGCTTACACGTATATCCTTGTAAAAATATTATATCATTGCCTTCATGCATCATTGGTTGATGTGGGCTATTATCTCAGCAGGAATGCACAATCCTTTGAAGCACGTACTCTAATGAACTCGTATAAAACTCTTCGCATTTATAAAGGGGAAGCAAATCAAACAGTCAAGAATAGAACATGCGAAGGACCAGGGGCATCGACGATGATGACCTGGACATCGTTCAAGAGCACGTCGCCTTATTCGTGAGCAGCTGATCAGTGCGGTCAACAGGAGTCACCACCATAATCACAGCTGCTAGGTAGGAGAAGCATCGCTGCATATAGATGTCGACGCCAAGAAGCGGAAGGAAGATGGTGTTGCAAGTTGCAATCGATCTAGTAAATAATGTTTACGTGCATGTGGAGATAAAATGGGAGGGACGAGCGCCGAGATTTTTTAATTTTTAAGCTCCAACTTGTTCATACATTTGAAGGGCATTTTAAGGAGGACTTGATGTTGGATACTATTCTTGGATAAACATTTTTCGTATTTACTTTATATTAGCTGTTTCTGTCTCTGAAATGTACCCCGTTGTTTATTTGGTCGATGTTTTGGTATCCAGAAAACATGTGTCTGACGTGTATAATTGATTCCACGTATAAATAATTGCTTCTTTTGGAAATACCGGAGCTTTGGTAGGTAGAATCTTGGACAGCTTCCGTTGCAGGGTGTCATACACTTCAAGAACAACAAAGAAGCCGTCAGTCTCTTACAGTTATTCCCTCTCCACCATCTAATTAGCCGCACATGACGATATCTTGGGTGGATTATATGAGTGGTGTTATGAATTTGCATGACCGGATCTACCACAATCAACGAACATATTATCGGCCAACATATTAGGGAAGAGCACAACGAGCAACATACCGGAGAAAAGTATGAAGAGAATATATAAATAAGGGAAACGATGAAAATAATCAAAACGTTACCTAGAAGACGATGCGGAAGCCGGAAGATCTGGCTAGACCATCAGAAATTCTGGAGTAGTAGCAGCAATCCGAAGTAAGATGTGAATATATCTAACTAAATTAAGAAGCAGAAGGTAAGAGAATGAAGGGCACACATGCAGGATTACCTAAGGTCATAGGACTGAAGGTAACGATGGCATGACATGCACCAAGGGTTATAGTAGTTATATATTATATATGAAGTTGTATGGGAATGCCAACGCCGAAGAATGCAAAAAGTACAATGTGATCTTGAACGAACATTCGGGAGACCACGTGTGAAGTATTTATGTGGCGTGCATGGTTATCATCCACCGTCATAATATTTATACACTAAGAAGAGAAGATATTATAATATTATCTGTGCATGGTTAACATCCACCGTCATAATATTTATACACTAAGAAGAGAAGATATTATAATATTATCTATGCAGACCGGGGACATGACATATGTATAATATGTCCTGCCGACAACTTCACGTGCACGGGAGATGCGACAGGATTTCCCGGGCATTTTTGCCCTCGAGGCAAATGGGAAATGCCCGAATCATCCACTTTGACGAGCTTTAATATATGTTATTGAAGTTGTATGGGAATGCCAACGCTGAAGAATGCAAAAAGTACAATGTGATCTTGAACGAACATTCGGGAGACCACGTGTGAAGTATTTATGTGACGTGCATGGTTATTCCGTCGTCATAATATTTATAAACTAAGAAGAGAAGATAGTATAATATTATCTGTGCATGGTTAACATCCACCGTCATAATATTTATACACTAAGAAGAGAAGATATTATAATATTATCTACGCAGACTGGGGACATGACACCTGTATAGTCAAATATATGTTCTGTCGACAACTTCACGGTATATATCTACGTCTCGACCAAATTAACTGGATGTTATTTTTTCCATGAACATTGTCTTTATATACGAACATGTGTCTGGCTTCAATGGATAGATTGATCCTCAAAGCTTTGGTGACACGAAAACGAGATTTTACATGGCATGGAGTGTAAGTGATGCATAATACGAGACTTTCTAACATTTTTCTATTAATTTCTATTATATTTATACGTGTGTTTGCATACACCAATTAAATCTTTTTGCAATGAAAATGTTAACTTATCGAAACCTTTATGTACATACTTAAACAAATATTTGATGGCCTGAACTTGGTTACAAATTTCAACATTGATATGAGCATCATACTTTGTCATTAAGTCAACATTATATGGAACAATCCATCTGTTGTCTATAGTTGTTCCTTTAACATTAATTATTCTCCCATCATCTCGTCTTCTATAAATTACGTAGCCATCACTATCGAAAGTAGTTACTTCATTAAATCTCTTTGGATAGAACTTCGAGCATTTGTTATCAATCATGCAAGGAGACTTGGAATGGAGCAAACCACATGGACCGTGGACCAAACATCTTGCGACAGTTTCATAAGCATACCTATCATTAGTTGCATCGGGAATTTCTGTTGATACTATTCTATTGATATCTGCAGGAGTTCGAATTTTATCTTCTTCATATAGTGTTATAAGCATGTGCATGTGAGGAAGGCTCCGTTTCTGGAATTCTATCACTGACAAGTCTATGAATAAGATTGAGTTAATCATGAAGGTAAGGGTTGGTAAAGCAATTATAATAAGTATCAAGTATAAGAATAAATCGAACCTGATTTGACTTTTCCAAAGAGTTGCTTCTTTATAATATCATCACGTAATTCCGTTACTTTTAAATTGAATACTCGTGCAACTATATCAAGACGATCTCCAGGTGAGTCACAACCACTAAGTTTCAGCATATAGGTAATTTCCTTCCAATTAGGATTACATGTAAATGTCAAGAATATATCAGGTGTTCCAGCCCAAGCACATAAAGCCATTGCATCATAGTATTGTTGTAACATATATCTAGGACCTCCAGTGAAAGATGAAGGGAGAATAATTCTTTTTCCAACATTCTTGCTCGTCTGTTCTCCAGTGGAAACTGCATCATATATATTTGTGAAATTCTCACTTCTCACTTTATCTTGATTTTTGCGAAACCAATTCAAGCAGCTTTGTTCTATGGCTGCAAATGCGTCAACTATAAATTGCTGCAATAGTCTACCCCCTCTTAGTAAGGCAGCTCCAGCTTTAAAGTCACGATATTGAAGACGATATGAGTAAAAGTCAATTGAAATAGAAGTATTATTTGATCCTTGACTTGTCAACCCCATTCTCCATCCATCCTCACCGTAAGGAAATAATAATGGATATTGTAAGGGCATATATGCAGTATGCAATTCATTTATTCTTTGGAAACTATCACTCTGTTTGCAGATAACAATATCACGATTGTTTATTTCGTCATCTTCCTGACCAATGATAAGAACAACAATTTCATCAGCTGAAGGTGGACTATGTTGTTTGTTTCTTGAGTCTAAAATTTTCAATCGTAGATGGCATTTGCCAGCTTTCTCAATCCAAGAACTTGTTTCTTTGAAAATCTTAGCATAAGGGTTACATGCATGTAACATTAGCTGTAAGTCCACAATCAATCTTTCGTTCACTATAGCATGTAGGGAAGTTGACCAAAATGCTTGACAGTGATTTTCTATTTCATGATGCGGGTCAAAGATATAAAGTTGCGCAAAACATGGTGATGTTGACTCCGGAGGTAATAACGATCCAATTCTATGGTACAGTTGTCCATGAATTCTATAACAATACGGTGAGCGGCCGTCATTTATACTCGAATCAACTGAAGTACCGACAGAAGTGAAGCAGAAGCAAGCGTTATATTGTCGTATGAATGCTCGAAAATGTGAAGAAAAACTATGAGTGCCATCTAATAGAGAATCTAACAAAGGAGGTATTCGTTGCAGTGGAGGTAGCTTTATTGTCCCATTCAAGCAACATAACCGAAATGTTGGTTCTCTTTGTGCAGATCTTTTTCTTCTTTCTGCAAACCACATGACAGCGCCGCAGTGGGGACAAGAACAACTTGGTACTCCAAAGTCCAAACGATCGATGTATTTTCCTAAGTACATTCTCAATTAATTGAGGGGTCCGTATATTTGAGGAAAGTAATGAAATGTAGAAGCATACTTTTTCTTGTTGAGGACGAATCAATTTTTTCCACGCAAATTGTGGAGGAGGTACCTATTGAATAAATTAAGTGAAATTGAGGCGGTGAGATACTCTCACGGATGTTTGAAAGCTAAAGGAGTAGTAAGTAAGCAGAAGATGTTAAAATTGATCAAAAAAGAAAGTATAAGAGCAAAGTATGGATAAGGACGACTATCTATTATCCTCAGCGGGTACATAACAACATTAATGTATATATTATATACCGCAAGCGTAATTATTTTTTATTCTCGTAGAAGCAGATTGTACATACATATCTACATATTATTCATACATTGTCTACTAATTCATGTGGAAGTGTGATAACATAAGATCCAACATACGCATCCAAATAACAATTTTAAACATAGATGTCTATCATATAATTTGGTCATTCTATGCTAATATACCTGAAAACGTAATATAATAACATACAAGACATGCATTCATATAACTTGTGAAAATTTAATATAAAGAAGAAATATAGAAGCAAATCTATGAGAAAGAAATGGCATAAATTCTGGTGTAATGAAAAGATATTGTAATGAGTAGCAATACGTCAGTAATATGTAGAGTATAAAGTACCGGTATGTTGGTGTAATGTGTCCATTTCATTCTCTCTACAGTCCATCTTGCGAGAAAGAAAAGGGCAAGTTATAAGCACAACATACGACCCAAACGAACTAAAGTAAATCTACAAAGAAAATATTACCTGTTTTTAAGCATGCTCGCATTCTGCCAGTTGGACGTTGATCTGGAGGGAAAATTTCAAACTTTCAGTGAAGTGTAAGTTAAGGACATTTTATTGATTAAGTTATATTGGTATGTGAAATACGAAGTGCACAATACGGTGATGAACATATTCGTTTACTTTTTGCATCAAATGTAAGGTGAAATCTATGCTCAAAAACTTTGTGAATATACTTTCAGTAGCTAAGATAAATTTTGCTAGGTCTATGATATGTTGTTACATTGCATCGAAGCAAAAATCTAAGTTGAAGCATATGGTGTTTTAAATCGTGTCTATTATGTAGCATGCCTATTTGTAGATTTGTCAATAGATCCCATATCATTATTCCTTAGGTATTCATTTAGATTAATATGTTGCTGTTAAGTGAGTATTCAAATCCATAGTTAACGGAAGAGAGAACAGATCGACATTTATGCAATACATGTAGTATAGAAGTGCAAACGTACTACATAATTGATGCGTACCATCTTTGTGTTTATCTTGGATGGAATCCATCTTCTTCGGCAAGTAATGCTTGTAGGAAATGAGCCGACCTAATATCAAGCGCGAGTAAAAATTTAACACTGCAAGATGTAGAGGGCATAACTTCCAATCTAATAAAATAATTGTATCATATCATATATTACAAGAATTAAAACGTTGAATTTATGCAGAGTTCACTTGAAATCAAACCTTTTATTCGTTCATGTGAGAGAGATGCTAGGAAGTAAAAATTCTTTTCATAGCACGAGTCGATTTATCATTCCAAACTTAAGAAGATCATGATATTCTTCGCAATTTTAAATTTGGTTTCAATGAATATAAATGTAAAATTACATACAGTTTGGGATGCTTACACGTATATCCTTGTAAAAATATTATATCATTGCCTTCATGCATCATTGGTTGATGTGGGCTATTATCTCAGCAGGAATGCACAATCCTTTGAAGCACGTACTCTAATGAACTCGTATAAAACTCTTCGCATTTATAAAGGGGAAGCAAATCAAACAGTCAAGAATAGAACATGCGAAGGACCAGGGGCATCGACGATGATGACCTGGACATCGTTCAAGAGCACGTCGCCTTATTCGTGAGCAGCTGATCAGTGCGGTCAACAGGATTCACCACCATAATCACAGCTGCTAGGTAGGAGAAGCATCGCTGCATATAGATGTCGACGCCAAGAAGCGGAAGGAAGATGGTGTTGCAAGTTGCAATCGATCTAGTAAATAATGTTTACGTGCATGTGGAGATAAAATGGGAGGGACGAGCGCCGAGATTTTTTAATTTTTAAGCTCCAACTTGTTCATACATTTGAAGGGCATTTTAAGGAGGACTTGATGTTGGATACTATTCTTGGATAAACATTTTTCGTATTTACTTTATATTAGCTGTTTCTGTCTCTGAAATGTACCCCGTTGTTTATTTGGTCGATGTTTTGGTATCCAGAAAACATGTGTCTGACGTGTATAATTGATTCCACGTATAAATAATTGCTTCTTTTGGAAATACCGGAGCTTTGGTAGGTAGAATCTTGGACAGCTTCCGTTGCAGGGTGTCATACACTTCAAGAACAACAAAGAAGCCGTCAGTCTCTTACAGTTATTCCCTCTCCACCATCTAATTAGCCGCACATGACGATATCTTGGGTGGATTATATGAGTGGTGTTATGAATTTGCATGACCGGATCTACCACAATCAACGAACATATTATCGGCCAACATATTAGGGAAGAGCACAACGAGCAACATACCGGAGAAAAGTATGAAGAGAATATATAAATAAGGGAAACGATGAAAATAATCAAAACGTTACCTAGAAGACGATGCGGAAGCCGGAAGATCTGGCTAGACCATCAGAAATTCTGGAGTAGTAGCAGCAATCCGAAGTAAGATGTGAATATATCTAACTAAATTAAGAAGCAGAAGGTAAGAGAATGAAGGGCACACATGCAGGATTACCTAAGGTCATAGGACTGAAGGTAACGATGGCATGACATGCACCAAGGGTTATAGTAGTTATATATTATATATGAAGTTGTATGGGAATGCCAACGCCGAAGAATGCAAAAAGTACAATGTGATCTTGAACGAACATTCGGGAGACCACGTGTGAAGTATTTATGTGGCGTGCATGGTTATCATCCACCGTCATAATATTTATACACTAAGAAGAGAAGATATTATAATATTATCTGTGCATGGTTAACATCCACCGTCATAATATTTATACACTAAGAAGAGAAGATATTATAATATTATCTATGCAGACCGGGGACATGACATATGTATAATATGTCCTGCCGACAACTTCACGTGCACGGGAGATGCGACAGGATTTCCCGGGCATTTTTGCCCTCGAGGCAAATGGGAAATGCCCGAATCATCCACTTTGACGAGCTTTAATATATGTTATTGAAGTTGTATGGGAATGCCAACGCTGAAGAATGCAAAAAGTACAATGTGATCTTGAACGAACATTCGGGAGACCACGTGTGAAGTATTTATGTGACGTGCATGGTTATTCCGTCGTCATAATATTTATAAACTAAGAAGAGAAGATAGTATAATATTATCTGTGCATGGTTAACATCCACCGTCATAATATTTATACACTAAGAAGAGAAGATATTATAATATTATCTACGCAGACTGGGGACATGACACCTGTATAGTCAAATATATGTTCTGTCGACAACTTCACGTGTACGGGAGATGCGACAGGATTTCCCGGGCATTTTTGCCCTCGAGGCAAATGGGAAATGCCCGAATCATCCACTTTGACGGGCTTTAATATATGTTATATTATATATATGTTATATATATATATATATATGGATGGATGGATATGGATATAATGGAAGTGACTATCCACAACGTTTGTTTAAGAAAGAGAACTGTCCATAAGACCCTCCACCGCCTTTTGTTCCAAAAGACGGCTGAAGTTGCTGCCTCGTGTAGCCGTAAGGTGGGAGGGTCAGAGAAAATCATAACCCGGTGCTTCCCTCCCACAGCAAAGCCTCTGCGCGCCTTCGCGAGAGGTCTCGCCGCTGTCCGCAATGGTGAGGGAGGAGGAGCGGCGCGAGGCTTCCACACGGCAGCAGATGCCCGATGCCTTGGGAAGGTTCGGGAAGTTCGGGGGCAAGTACGTCCCCGAGACCCTCATGTTCGCTCTCTCCGAGCTCCAGTCCGCCTTCCACTCCCTCTCTCTCGATGATGCCTTCCAGGTCCATTTCTCTCCCTCTCCCAAGAAATCTTGTAGTCCTCAAGCTATCACTAATAGGCGTCATTAAGTTCGAAGTTCTGGTCTCATTTGATCAGAGACTACTAATTTTTTTATCATGGTTGAATCTATTTGAATTACATTGTTATGTCCTTTATGTATGCCTAAGTGCCTTGATCGAGTGAATTAGGGCTGGCTATCGAGCCCAATGAGTCAAGCCAGGTTCGGGCTCGATAAGCCCATATGGGCTGGGACTCGAGCTCAGACTTTTTTGAGCCCAGCTGAGCTGTTTCGGGTTTGATAAGGCTCGAACCGAGCTAAGGCAAATATGCATGTAGACCGGGCACTCCCTCTGCTTATATGGACTCCCTGCTCCCTTCGAGTTCAGCTTTACCGATGCGAGACTAATGTAAAGTCTCTTATCGAGCCCAAACCCCTTATCAAGTCCTTGTCGAGTTATCGAGCCGAGTCCTTATCGAGCCCCTTATCGAGTTATCAAGCTCATCCTCTTATCGAGCCCTTATCAAGTTATCGAGCTGAGCTGGGGTTGGCTCGTTAAGCTATCGAGCCTGGTTCAATAACTTCATGAGCCAGACTCACAAGTCCTTATCGAGTCAAGCTCGAGCCTGGTTCATTGAGTCATGACTCAATAGCCAGCTCTACGAGTGATTCACATACCTCATCATGGTTGCCCTTGATGCTACGGGGCTTTGGAGTTTTGGGAAGATATTAATCGAAGTGATGGTTCTCTCATACATTGTTAAACTAGAGGTCCTTGTCGAGATTAGTAGAGTTCAAGGATCTTGTCACATAGATCTTGGAATGGCCATCTCGAGCGTTGGTGTAAGGATTTTTTTAGCAGGTACATACTTGATACGAGGTTTGATATCCCAATCATCGTTCCATATTGTTGATCAGGTGTAAGTCTGTTAAGAACATGTGCCTTATTTGGCCTATTGATCTTTGAGTCTTATAATGCCTTTGGTTATCTTCAGAGTTCTATCCTTAATAAGATGATGATGATAGATATACCTAAAAATCCTATTATCTGAGGATATCCAGAAAGAATCAGACAAATTTAGGCCGTGCTTGCTTGGATGTTTGTCAATGCAGTCAAGCAACCTGAGTTGCCGTTGATTCCAATCCGACCAAGTCACATAAACTATAAAAGAGTCTGAACTCAGAAATTACTCGCACCATGAAGAGAAGATTGTTATCCTCCATCGGAACTACATATGATAAAAATTAATCAGTAGCCTCTATATGAAACTTGAAAATGATAGAAGACAAATATCCCTGATTAATAAGGCATGTTTGATGATGACATTTGTGGAATGAAGATAATGAGTTGCTAATTCATGAAGATTTGGGGTTCTCTTATATAGAGGAAAAATTTGTTGGGAAAACTACATAATGGAGACAGGAAGACAAATAATGCATAAAAGAGATAGAAGGTAACAAATATCTCATCACTCTCCCTCAAGATAGAGCGTAGATATCAATCATGCTCAACTTGGAACAATATCTTTGGAATGACCCTCTGGCTAGAGCCTTGGTGAACATGTTCGCTGTCTGATCTCCTAGCTAGAGCCTCTTGAATTATGCTCTTGGATTGGGCCATAGATAACCTTATGAAGTCTGCAAACCTTCTGACACTCTCCCTCAGTAGCGAAACTCGGGTGGTTGCTTCATGTAAAATTCCTCCTACACGTTAGCATAGAGAAATGCATTCTTCACATCAAGCTGATATGGGAGTCAGTCTCGTGTCACTGTAACAAATAGAATGATCCCGATGCCGAGTCATTAGAAGGAAGGTATCCTGATATTCCACACCATATGCCTGGATGAACCCACAATCCACAAGCCTTACCTTGTAGTGATCCACGTTGCCATGTGCTTGATGCTTCACTATGAACATCCACTTGCATCTCACAACAGATGCTCCTATAGGAGCTGTAACAATGCTCCATGTGCCACGTGATTGTAACACAACCATCACCTCCTCCATGGCAAGATGCCACTGATTATTCTGTTTCACCTCCTGCTAAGTCCGTGGTATCTCCACGGGTGATAGTTCCACAACAAACCTCCTGAAATCCTCTGAGAGTCGTCCCAAAGATACATGGACTGCAAGAGGATATATAATACAAGTACATCTCTTCAGCAGAGCAATAGGCATCAATATTACTTGCCTCCTCCTCAACCTGTAAACCACCCTCTTGAGAGGGCATCAGCTTATCCTGTAAAGATTTCGTTGTATGGACAAATCACTAGTGCCATTAGTAGAAACAATGTACTCAATATATACTTGAGGCATGCTGGATGATGGGGAAGGCCTTTGAGCAGGGGGACCGTGTGAAACCTGCAAATATAGAAACATTGCAACGGTTGGGCCAAAGTACTATGTGGTGGTGTAGGGGTAGCCACATGAGCAGGAGTATGTGTTGGAGGTGGTGGTGGTGGAGGTGGTGGTGGTGGAGGTGGTATAGGTACTGGAGGTGGTGGTACCAATGGAGGAGGCACATATACCTCCTCACCAGAGTCAGACGGAGTCAACCTGTCACATATAAGAGAGAAATATATAGTTGACTCAAAGAATGTGACATCAGTACTGCCATAGTTCTTCCGTCGAAGCGGATCAAAGCGACGATGCTCCTTCTGGGTACGAGAGTAACCTATAAAAAACAGGGAAGGCCATATCGATATCGTTATCGTTTTGATACCCGTATCGATACGATATTTCGACAATATATCAATGATATATCGCTGAAATATTGGCCATGTCGACAATCTTTTGTGAAAGAAATGCCTGAAAATTGGGATATATCGACATATCGGTACACATATCGGTCGCATCTCAATATCGATATATCGAGATATATCATCGATATATTACGAAATTTCCTTCCATGACAAAAACACACTTGACGACTTTAGCAGAGAGGTTCTCACGACCATGCGTCAGATGGTGAATAAAGGCATTGGAGCCAAACACTTATGTTATAAGGGACAACAAGTACTTCTTAGGAAACGTAATCGAGAAATGAACTTTCTCTCATAAGACGGAAGATGGCATGCGGTTCACCAAGTAACAAGCAAATCCAGGTGGTTGTTGCATGTAGACTTCCCCTTGAAGGTCACCATATCAAAATGCATTCTTGACATCTAGCTGAACTAACGACCAGTCTCGAATGACAATGATAGAAAGAAGAATCCGTAAGGTGGAATGACGAACAACTGGAGAAAAAGTGTCAAGATAATCCACCATGTATGTCTGAGTAAATCCACGTGCAACCAGACGTGCTTTGTATCTGTCTATGCTACCATCTGCATTCTGCTTAACCTTAAACACCCATTTACAGCCATGGAATCAAATTTTGTTATATTTCGATGAAATTTCGTCGAAATATCGGTTTCGACGGGTCTGGGCTTTCAAAACTGCTATATATATCGATATCCACGGTTTCGAGCGAAATCTTTCGAGATCTCGGCGAGATATCGGGTCAACTCGAGATATCGGCCGACCGATGGAATCTTGCTTTAAAAAAGTCACGGAGATGTCGATATATGGTGAAATTTCGGTCGAAAGCACCCCATTTCGACCTAGTTCAGGCAGGCTTCTCTCCAACTTCTTCCAAGCCCTTCTTCCTTCAAGGTAAGCCAAATTAGGCTAATTCTTCATCAAATTCATAATTTTTTTAGGGGTTTCACTCTTAGGATGTTGATATAGCTTGGCATGGTGTTTATTTTGAGAGATTTCTGAAATATAGCTTTAAAATTGGAGACGAAATTAGGGCTTTTGTGTTTTGATTGCACAACAGTGGTAGATATGAACATGGTATCTCGGATCTGAAGTTAACATGAACTAAAACATAGTTTGAGAACATTTTGTTAGATCTATGTAAGAGGAAATCGGGGCTTTTGAGGTTTAATGTGGAACGATAATGAGTTGGGTTATTATAAATTCGGATCTTAAGTTATAGAAGTAGAAATCATAATCCGGAATTTTTTATTAATAAAATTTTAAAAATAAGAAAATCCGAAAATAATATGTTAAATATTTAGGTTTTTGTACATATTTTTTTTGAAGTCTAAAAGGTAAGGGGAAACACTCAGTGGTGTCCACCCCATAATATTATTAAAAGGTAAAGTCGGAAATACAAAAAACAACAAGCGGGCCGAGGGCCGAGCCCCACCCCTTACAGGTTCCAATCAACCAGTAGATGATTACCTAACGCGCACACATTTTCCTTGTAAAAGCGCTGACCCGAGAAAAGAAGATCATTCCTTCCTCTCCAAATCGCCCAAAGGATGGCCATAGGAAGAGCCCGCTCCCTCCACGTTCTCAGGATGTTCGCATGGACGGATTCCCAAAATGAGTTGAAGTCGCCGCTGTTGCACCAAGCCGGACCCATTTCCAGCCAAACTTGAGCCACCACAGAGCAGGTGAAGAAAAGGTGCTCGACCGATTCAATGGCCGCACTACAGAGAGGACACGTATCTGAAATTACCCCGAGCAGCCTCGTGCACCTATTCCTCGTCATCAAGCGCTTACGCCTAAGGAGCCACAAGAAAAATCCAATTCGCTCCGAGAGCTTCAGAGCCCAAATCATCGAGCAGTCTCTGTAGAGCAAGTCCGAGCCAGTCGATGAGGGTCTAGAGATTGCGCCATATGCCCCTCTCACCGAGAAGGAGCCCTCCCTCCACTCCCAGTGATCCCTGCCCCCGCCAGGTGGCCGCACCTCCCGAAGGAACTCCAGTAAAGATAGAAAGTCGTCGAATCTCTGATCAGAGAGGGAAGCCGCGATAGCTGGGCATCGAAGGCCATCTCTCCAGCAAGACGCGACCGAGCAAGACTTGTCACCTGCAATTGCATACAACCGGGGGAACCGAGAGCGCAACGCCCCACCCCCCGACCAATCATCAGACCAAAAAGCGAAGGACTCCCCCTGCCCGAGAACATGCCTAAAAAGAGCGAGGTTGCTCACAAATGTCTTCACAACGCTGCCCCAAAAAGGGGACGAAGAGTTGCTGCCAACGATCAACGTGGGAGGGGCGTCGTTAACGTCGTAAATTTTCCGAATCGCGGCGCAAGCGAGGTCATTACCCGGACCCCAGATCCTGCTAGCCCATTTGAGGAGAAGAGCCTCGTTCATTTTTTCCAGAGATTTCACCCCCAGGCCCCCATCCTCCTTCCGATGCAATACGTCCTTCCAACCCACCAGGTGTATCCCCCTATTCCCGGCCGACCCTTTGGCCCATAAAAAAGCGCGCATGCGCTTCTCCAGCCGCTTCCGCAGCCCTGTTGGCATCTTGCGATTAGAGAGGAGGAAAATAGGAATGGAGGAAAGGACAGATTTCAATAGCACCAGACGCCCCCCCTTCGAAAGGACAACCCGCAAGCTTCGCCTCAACCTTCTCCACCACTCTCATCCAATCGCGAATCCGAGTTCTCCCCAGAGACAAAGGAGTCCCCAGATAATCAATACTCAATAGGAAGGGAGGATCTCCCCGATCCCAACACCGCTTCCAAATTTTCCGATGCCAGCTCCGCCTGCCCGAAAGGGATGAACACCGACTTCGTGTTGTTTTTCGTATGGCTCGATAATTCCGAAAATAGTTCAAGCGTCATTGCCATGCCCGTAGCCTCCTCAATACCCCCCTCGATGAAGAAGAGAGTGTCATCAGCGTATTGGACGATCGAGACCTCCAACCCGTTTTTCGAGAAGCCTCTGGTGAGATCATGCGCAGCAACACCCTCCGCCATGTCGAATAGGACATCAACATCGATAATGAATAACATAGGTGCGAGAGGACAACCCTGACGAACCCCCCTGCGGGGTTGATCTAGCCCCCCTCCGGGTTCCCGTTGATCAGAACAGAAAATGACGCCGTAGAGATGCAGCGTCGCATCCAAGTGATCCAAATGTCGGGGAAGCCCTTTCTCTTGAGCACGCTCCACAGAAATCTCCAATCCAATGTATCATAGGCCTTTGAGAAATCCACCTTCCAAAGGATGCTGCTAATGCCCCCTCTCTTCCACTCGGTGATAATCTCAGAGGCAAGCACAATGCAATCAGAGATTTTGTGTCACTTAGGTAGTCTGTCTTGAAAATGGTCCCCTAATTGGTTGATCTAAGACCCTAATTTATAGATCTAAGGTTATTTTTTTGAAAATTGGAATATTAGGCCTTAGAGAAATTAAATATATAATAATTTCAAAATTTAAAACATAAAATAATTTGCATATTCATAAGCGGTTGCATTGTATGCCTACTTAATGATTGTTCTTGAATTGCCTCGCAGATTTCGACGATCATCACCATGGCACATTCTGGTTCTGGATCTGGATCTGGCAGTTCTGATGATCAGAGGGCGATTTCAGTGGGGACATTGGCTGGAGGTATGCCTCCGCTCCTGATGGAAATAAGGCGAAGCCACAATGCAATTTATGTGGAAAGAAGTTGGGAGGAGGCGGGATCATAAGGATGAAGCAACTTCTTGTTGGCAATAACAAGAATTTTGCCAAGTGCACGCATTATCCCCAAGATGTGAGGGACAAGGTGAAGGCATGTTTGGATGGAAAGAAGGAAAGGGATACAGAGAGGGTAAGAAGGGAAGAACAAATGAAGGAGTTCATGTTCGAGAAAGAATTCAATGTCCTTTCTGATTCAGATGATGATGATTTTGTGTACCACCGACATTCAGACTGCACTGAGAGGAGGGCATATAGAAGGGCTACAAAAGATTCATTGAGGAGCGATTTCGAGAGGAGAGAACTCGGTGGTGTATGGGGCGACTTCTATGGTGCAGGTGGGAGTGGGAGTGGTTCTGGAGGCGCACCAGTACCACCACCCACCAAGAAATACAAGGGGAAGGGAATTGAGCCCTTCTTGACGAGGAGCGGATCCATGCAATATAAGGCAAGCAAGGATCCAAGGCAGAAAACGGTGAGGGTATGTTCACCAATGCACGAGAAGGGTGGGAAAAGCCATCAGCAAGCTCTTCTTTGGGGAGAGCATTCCTGGCCAACATTGCAGGCGGGCCATTTCTGCAGCATGCCATTGATGAGATCGCTGCAATGCGGGAACGGGAGTGAAGGCTCTTACATCCTACAAGATCATGAACAAATATATGGGGATGGAGAAGGAGGAGATGAATGAGTACATTGCCAGGTTGAGGAGGAGAAGGCCAGAGTACGGGGTGACATGATGTGTGATGGGTGGACGAGCTACACGAGGAAGCAGATCATCAACTTTCCTTGTCTATTGCGATGGGAAGACAATCTTCTTGAAATCTGTTGATGCATCCGAGCATGTGAAGGATCACAAGTACCTGCTGAAGTTGATGAAGGATGTTATAAAAGAGGTTGGGAAAGAGCACATTGTGCAGATTCTGACGGATAACGACAACAACTTCAAGAAGCGGGTGAAACAATAATGAAGTCGAGCAGCTACGGAATTTTTTGGACATCGTGTGCTGCGCATTGCATTGATTTGATTCTCAAGGATTTCAGTAAGAGGAAGCTCGTCTCAAGGATGGTCGAGAAAGCCACGAATGATCACCACATTCATTTACACCACGACAAAGTGCTGGCACTGATGAGGCCGGATGTGCAATGGGGAGCTGGTGAGGCATGGCATCACACGCTTTGTAACCAATTTTATAGCGTTGCAAAGCCTCAAATAACATAAGACATGTTAAAAATCATGTGTTGCCAAGATGAGTGGTTCGAGATACCTGAAGCTTGAACTGAAGGAGGACGGAAGGTGGAGATATTGATCAATGATATCTCCTTTTGGGATGACGTGACTCGGGTCACAAGGATCATGGATCCAGTTTTTGCATTGCGGATCGTGGATGGCGATAAGAAGCCCGCCATGGGAGTCATCTACGAGGTAATGTGTTGCATGAGAGAGAAGGCCAGAGAAGCGGTTGGGAATGGATCCAAAGCAAGGTTGGACATCATAGACGAGCGATGGTCCAAGATGCTCTCACATCCTCTTCACAAGGCCTAATGTATTATGTACAAAATCTAATTTCTTTTTCATAATTTTTTATAGATCTAATTCGTGACTCTGTGTTCAGCTTATTACTTCAATCCTAAGTACGGTACAAGAATGGACTTGGTACAAATGCTGACCTTCTATCAGCCGTACAAATTGTGGTGGAGAAGCTCGTCAAGGACGAGAAGTTACAGATCTTGTGCATGAACGAGGTAATCCTCAATTTCTAGCTAAATTAGGAGTCACAAAAAAAAGTTAAGATGGATTACGACTTAAACCTATGTGTGCAAGTTAAGTACTTCCGGGATGCGTTGGGTTCCTTCGGTTGGATTACTGCGGTAAATGGACGGGGCAAAACTCTTCCTGGTAGGGACGAAGACAAATAAAATCATTGCTTGTGTGTTCATTTATTCCTACTATTGATTTCTCTCGTTGTATTTTTTGCAGCTGAGTAGTTGTTGTTATACGGGTTGGAAGCTCCCAACCTTCGAAGTGTGGCAGTGAAAATGTTGTCTCAAACCGCATCTGCTGGTGGTTGTGAGAGGAACTAGAGCACGTTCAATTTGATCCCATTCCAAGAGACGGAACAGGTTGGGAGAAAAGAAGCTCAATGACCTTGTTTACGTGCATTACAACTTGAGGCTGAAGTTGAAACATGCAAGGGAGGGACAAGACAAAGAGGACTACACAGACCCTATTGATCTTGCATACATTTTCAAGATGCACGGTGATGATGCTGATGAAGACATTCTCCAGAGGCGGATGGATTCCAATGGTGCCCTAGTTTTCGATCAACCAGGTGGAAGACTAAATGAAAATATAAGCCAGCAAATGGGAGCAGACATAGGGGACTATTTGCAAGATCCGGGCGAATTACAGATCCTGTTGGAGGGTTGGAGGGCGAGATTGATGCGGCTGTTGATGAAATTCTCTCCAGTAGCTCCAAATCCAAATCGAAGTCAAAGGATGACCGTGGAGATGATGATGATGTTGGTCGTGGTAGAGCTGGTGATGGTGGGGAAACAAACTCAGGTGGGTCAGGATGGGTGGTCGTGGACCGCAAGATACCATTTTGAGGAAGGGCTACAAGCAGGACGTGAATATATGGAACGACAGAGGAACACACACGGACAGTTTGTTCCAAGTCCGAGTCCAGGACCTATGGATTACGAGTACGGTTGAGGCCATCGTCCAACCGACAGCTACATGGACGATTTGATATCATATGTAGGTTCTTTGAGCTGCATGGACATTGACAGCCCATATCGCGGAGGAACACCAAGTCCTTTAGCGGATATGGATCGTCGCACGATGAGAGATTATTTGGCGTCTTCCCGGAATACTTTCATGCTCCTCCTTGAAGACCTCCTCCTCCTCCTCAGTATGCACTCCATTCATATTCATATGGTTATAGTGGGTATGGGGGATACAGTAGCTACAACGGAGATAACTACCAAGGTAGCCACCTGAGCAGAGCCAGGGCAGCTTCTTTGGGGGTGACAGTTACGGTTTCTTCCCTGAGTACACGCCAGTTCCTCTTCCTCCGCAGAGATCTTCTCATACTCCGTCGTCGTCGTCCTGAGGATCTCAGGCCAGTAGTTCGCAGCAGCCTCGTCGTGCCACTCGTAATACCGAATCCAGTGCTGCTTATCCTCGTCTCGGGATACTCATAGGCATCGATGACCACCAATACAGGCAGTATGTGATGGATTGCAATGCCATGTATTCGTACATGACATGGAGAACTACTGCGATTTCATTGAATCTGCGATGCGTTATGAGAGACACATGGAAGGGGCGGCCATTCAGATCCACTGCGGAACTCTTGATTTTAAACCAAGCATATCAATAGGTAATATATTTTAAATTTTTAATCTTTGATTGCATTGATCATTAATGTCCATGTTCTTAATAATTTTCACTTGTTGTAGCTGGTAAGACTATTACTCTGTTATTATGTATCAACTATTAACAAGTAACAACGATAGATAAAGACAATTCCCGTAGTAAGTGAGAGAGGTTCATGTTGGTTCTTTGACTAGCTGGATATTACCAAAGAGACTAGGGCTGTTCGATATGGTGTGTGACTGTGACATACCGTCAATAGTCATACATGATAAAATGATTGATATGTATAATGTACGCTGTAAGCCTATAGGTGTACAACTATTGTTTGTTTCATTATTTGAAATCCATTTGCAATATCTAAAACAATGTTACAATATGACCGATATGACCGATATGGCCGATATGTCTATATGAGGGGTACAGATGACCAAAATGTGTGAAATAATTGTGTATTTCTATGTTATTTATTGTTCTAATAACTTGGAATATCGAAATTTACAATAAAATTTGGGAAAAATCGGATTTTTGAGCCTTTTCCGACTTTTCCACCGAAATCGTCTGAAATTTCAGCGAAATTTCGGTATTCCAGGTCACCGAAACGAGATCGAAATCGAGATTTCGAACCTTGTTTACAGCTCACAGTAGATACTCCAGGAGGAGTAGGAACAAGGCTCCAAGTGCCTCTTGACTGAAGAGTGTCCGTCTCTTCTTTCATAGCCAACCGCCATTGGCTATCCTTCAGAGCATCTTGCTAATTCTTTGGAATTGCCACTGCTGATAATGCCACTGCAAAGTTCCTGAAATCGCCAATCAAGCGATCAAAGGAGACCACGGAAGCAATAGGATATGATGCACAACTACACTTTTGCTTCCGAAGTGCAATAGGTAGGTCCAAATCTGTAGCATCTACATATGTTTCCTGTGAAGAATCCTGCTCAGTTAGACCATTAGACCCATCATTAGAAACTGTATTATCAGAGCATACCTCATGCGTGCCAGATGACAAGTGGTGATCATGAGCAGACGGGGGCCGAAGGTGTATAGTGGTGTGGTAGTGGTGGAACTGGCACATGTACAGGGGGTGGTGGTGGTGGTGTGGGAGGTGATGGTGGTGGTGGTGTGGGAGGTAATGGCGATGGTGACATATATATGTTATCATCATTATCTATGGATATCAATCGATCTCCTGTAGGAGTAAAATACATCATGACCTCAAAAAAGATAACGTCGACACTAACGTAATACTTCCTGCACATTGGATCATAACACTGGCAACCTTTCTGTGTCCTGGAGTACCCAACAAAGACACATTTGATAGCTCTAGGAGAGAGCTTGTCAACACATGGAGAGAGCTGATGGACGAATGCGACAGATCCAAACACGTGAGTGAGAGAGAACAACTCTTTTTTCTGTAAAAGCAAGTGAGAAAGGACTTTTTTACCTAAGATTGAAGAGGGCATGCGATTAATAAGATAGCATGCCGTTAGAACAACATCACCCCAAAAGAATGAGGAGCATGACTCTGAATGAGAAGTGTCCTAGTAACATCAAGCAAATGACGATGCTTCTTTCTGTCATCCCATTTTTGTTATGAAGTATAGGCACATATTGTTTGATGAATAATTCTCGTGGTTGAAAAATAACGTAGAGAGATTATTAGTACATAATTCCAAGTCATTATCAGTACGCACGATCTTCACAAAAGCATAGAAGACATTCTGGACTTCAGTCAAATTTTTTTTAATAACATCTCCAGCTTCAGATTTATTCTTTAATAAGAAGACCCAAGACAACGTGAGAAAATCATCTACTGCAACTAGATAAAACTTGTGCCCCTGATGATCAGGAACACGATTGGGACCCCAAATATCTATATGAAATAACTCATATACGGAGCTACTACTCCGACACTGACGACTGGGAAAGGTAGAGTGATGATGCTTTCGCAACTGACATGCCTCACACTGAAAGGACTCGTGAGGCAAAATTTGAGGCAGAACACGACACAATTTCTATAGCGGGAGATGACCAAAGCGCAGGTGCCAAGTAAATGGTGAGACGGATCCAACAGATATAGAAGAGTGTCCGGCATAGGGAGTATGGATGAGACGATAGAGACCGCCTTGCTCACGGCCACAACCAATCACCTTACCCGTAAGGATGTCATGAAAAACAAGAGAAGATGGGTCAAAAATGGCTCTGCAATGTAAGTCCTTCGTAATCTGACTAATAGACAACAGATCATAGAGAAATCTGGTGCATGCAGCACATTCTGTAGATGTATGGATGGTGTCAAGCTAATCTCCCCCTGTCCAGTAATCGGGGAGTGCGTTCCATCTACAATAATCACAGTCCTTTCTAGAGGAACCTGTCTGTAGGTCGTGAGTTGTCCCCTATCGCCACACAAGTGATGCGTGTCACCAGAGTCCATAATCCATTCCATAGTTTCATGTCTACTACTAGTGAATGCATAAGTGCTACTTGTATACTAGAGAAGGCTGAGGCAGCTACATCTGAATGACTCTTATGAGCTAACGAAGACGTCACAGGGGCCAGATGGACATATAATACCTCTCAAACGTGCCACAAGATCCTTAAAACGCCGATCTAGAGAGGAAGCTGCTAGGGGCTCAATCTGTTCAGCTACTCGAGCAGAGGCAGGGAATCCATGCTTGGAGTAGCATGTATCCTCTGTATGTCCCGGACGATGGCGGAAGGTACGTGGCTGATGAATTCGACCTCCTCTCTGATGCAAATGAAAAATAACCCAACGGTGACAAATAAATTTTATGGTGAAAATATCGGTGGAGAAGAAATTAAAGGATGAGGGAAGAGGACATGCCAGGTGCGTGGGATTTTGGAGAAGAATCACAAAGACCACGTTGAGAGAGAATAACGAGAGAGAGATAAAAGAGATAAATCTCAATTTTTCATATAATCTGAACTGTTCGTTACTATATACTACCAACCCCTTTATACAGGAGGGGTGGAATTACAATAATGGAAAGTGAATCAATTTTGAATTCAAATAAAAATCACATTCGACCCTAATTTTGACTATAACTGATTTGAATCAAAATTCAAATCTACCTTATTCTACTCGACTCTAATTTTAAATTAGAAATTCAAATTTAAAATCGACTAACTAATTTTGAGATCACACGTGATCTCTTTTATTTATATAACATTATAATGACTCAAATAAAATTAGAATCTAATTAAAAAAAACAGATGCCATATTTATCAATTTTGTGTTGCATCAATTCCCTTCACTTGAAAATTCGTCTGGATTGGTTGAGCAGACATCCCCAATTTTGATCCTTTTCTGTGTTACATTTGTAATTTCTTTGCACCGTGGGGCATGGCTGTAAATGTTCTACCCCTCATTTAAAATATACCAATAACATAATTTAACCTTCACTTGGTCCTTTAAATAAAAAATCTTGTGAGGAGGGAGTTGCTTGTATTTTTTCCCAAATATCTCACCCATTAATTTAGGAGAGTCGACAGGAGAGAGCTCTCCAACTCCCGTTAGGTTTTGGTTCACTCTATTCCAAAGATAACAACGATGCACAAGGGGAGGATCGTGGCGGGGGTGCGCTGCTAGGGCAATGCGGTCGCGGCCCGCGATCAATGCGTGGGCGGGTGGCTGCGTTGACGAGATTAGGGGCCGCGGTGACGATGTTGGGGTTTGTGCCACATTGGGTGTGCGGGTGGCGGGAGGGGGTATGGGGTATGGGGGCTGGGGGATGCATCGCAAAGGGTTCAGGGGCTGCGGGAGGGGGCGTTGTGGTTGGGGCTATGAGGGTCGTTGGGGGTGGGAGGGTGGCTGTGGAATGTGGTGTTGGGGATGCGGGTGCAGCGAGAGGGGGTCCTGGGGTTGCGGGTGCAGCGAGATGGGGTTCTGAGGTTGCTGGTGTCACGAGAGAGGGGCCTGGGGATGTGGGTGCTCTCGTCGTGGGCGGACCCAGGGTTGAGGGCTCGACAAGAGAGGATGACAACGCTGGTGAGGTCGTTGGCGGTAACAATGTTGCCGATATTGGCGGCCATGTTGCGACGGTCTCCTACACAGAAACTTCACCCATGAATAGATCGAGGTGTTCGACCTCGCTATCCGCACAATCTTCATCGAAGATGGGCCCTTGGTCCTCCTTTTCTTCTTCCACAATAGTTGTATCAAATAAATCTTCATCTAGAATGAAACCTTCGTTTTCTTGATCAAAAGTAGGTTGCACAACAAATTCTATGATCCTGATTTTTGTTGTCGATGTGCGAAGTTTCATCGATTAAAGCGTCCGGCCATGCTTGAACCTTGAGGCTTGATATAAGGCGTCGCTTGAACATTTTTTATTGCAAATGTGAGCCATTTTCGAGGCGACATAAATTGAATTGCAAACGCCAATACTCGATCGAATCGTCGAATCGTAAGAACGATTCGGTTTCCATGCTCTGATACCACTTAATGCAAATGAAAAAAATAACCCAACGGTGACAAATAATTTTGATGGTGAAAATATCAGTGGAGACGAAATTAGAAGATGAGGGAAGAGAAGAACACGCCAGGTGCGTGGGATTTTGGAGAAGAATCGCAAAGACCACGTTGAGAGAGAGAATAACGAGAGAGAGAGAGAGAGATAAAAGGGATAAATATCAATTTTTCATATAATTTGAACTGTTCATTAAAATAGACTACTAACCCCTTTATATAGGAGGGGTGAAATTAGAATAATGGAAAGTAAATCAAATTCGAATTCAAATAAAAATCTCATTTGATCATATTTGACTCTAATTGATTTAAATCAAAATTTAAATCTACCTTATCCTACTCGATTCTAATTTTAAATTCGAAATTCAAATTTAAAATCGACTAACCAATTTTGAGATCACATGTGATCTCTTTTATTTAAATAACATTGCAATGACTTGAATAAAATTAGAATCTAAATAAAAAATGGATGCCCTATTTATCAATTTTGTGATGCATCACTCTCCCCTGGGTCCACGACCACGAAACTGAGAAGGGCCTCCTCGACCTCGAGAGGCAGCCATCGCTGAAGAGGTCTGACTGGCAATGGACGATGGAACCGTGATCCGATTGAGCCTACGAAAGGCTTCCTCCATTGGAGGAATGGTAGAATCTGAGGACGGGCCGCCTCATACTCAGGATCAAGGGCTGCCAGAAACACACCAACCATGGTGGCATTCCGATAGGTCTTCTGCTGCTTAGGGGTGGAGTTCAGAGGCATGAAGCTATAGAGCTTCTCAAACATCCCACGCAAAGATGTATATTGCGAGTGAAGAGGACGACCATTCTGCGTGATTATAAATATATCATGCTGGAGTTGTATAATCTTCGTCTCATTCTTTGCTTGTGAATAAGTGGCAGCGAGAATATCCCACATCGCATTGATTGTGGGCTGATGAAGTATATCATTGGCGATCTCCAATGCCAATGTTCCTGAGAGTCATACCTTGGCATAAGCATCATCCGCCTCCCATGAGGTATTAACTCCAGTTTTCTCAGCCGGTTCTTCCTCGGTAAGAATGTGTTTCTTATCAATAGACTTCATCATACTCATGAACTGCATAGCCCACAGTTTATAGGCGCAGGACCTCTGAATGCGCTTGTAGAGGGAACCTCAACCTTGCTTTCTGACATGATGGCTCGAGAAGACTAGGAATGACTAGACACGTTCTTGTCTACATGGAAATAGAGAGATATGGTTGCATGTATAAACTCATGCAACCAAACTCATTAAAGGCAGAGGACCTCGACGACGACGTTCAGCCGTGCTAGGGGTCCGGCGAGTAGCTACAAGGTGCCTAGGCGTGACTGAGGAGGCAGGAGTCACGTGAGATGCGCCTGCAAGGTGCCTAGGCGGTGAGATGGAGCCCTAGCAGAACCTGAGGGGCCTGCTGTGCAGCTGCGAGGGACTCGGCGCGGCTGGCAGGGTGCCTGGGCGAGAGGGGTAGAGCCCTAGCAGGTTTGGCAAGCCTAGAGAAGGGTCGGCAACGCCCTAGAGGGGCCTGAGAGGGACCTGCGGCGCCTTGGTAAGGGCCGCTGGAGCCCTAACCTGACTGGCGAGGTCCCATGCTAAGGTCTGGTGGGGCTGTGGCGCTAGAAGGAGGGCAGGTGGGGCGGGCTGGGCCCTGGCGGCGCTATGGCCTTTCGGGGCTTGCTGGGTCGTGGCGGCGCTGACAGGGGCAACTGCTAGCCCAGGCAGAGGCGACTGGAAGGTGGAGGGAGGGGAGATTAGGGTTAGGGTTTCGGAGCTCTAGTCTAGGACCGCCGCTCTGATACCATGTTGGGAAAAACAAAAGAGTTGTTTATTCCATGAACCCTAGGCTCACATATAGGAGAGTAGCCTATAAGTAAATTACACAAGATAATCATAAGTACAGGAAATTAAGAAACAATGCGAAACACGGAAATAAATTATGTAAACAGTTATATCTCTACAACTCATACATCCATCCTCATCAATCTCCATTGCTCTCTAGGGTCAAAAAACACGATTTATAGGCCTGAAATCACGTTCTCCGGTCAAAATCAGACCAAATCGAACAACAGTTCAAGCTGTAGGAGTGCGCAGAGGAGCACGGGAGGGTCTGCGATGACCTGAGATGACCGGGGATGATACCTTGGTGTATGTTATTCATGATGAGATACCTTGGTGTATGTTATTCGCTGATGATATTGTGTTGATTGATGAAACTGGAGATGGAGTAAATGAGAGGCTTGAGGTTTAGAGACATACATTAGAGACTAAAGGATTTCGTTAGTTTGGAAGTAATTTCTACAATGAGAGTTTGTAAGTTTGGACATAGATCTTAAGTAGGGTGAACATGTATAAAACTTTTTGTGTCGTGTTTACTTGTTTTTGTGCTTGTGTTTTGCTTATATTATTGTTGATTACAAAGTGCAAGTTTTTCAATTTGTTATATAACTTCGCTAAGCACCATTCACCCCTCTCTAGTGCATCTTCAACCATATAGCATGATATGCATAAATAGTGTGCACAATCTGAGCCATAAGGTCATTTCTAAGGAGTCACGGAAGATATGGTAACCTTCAATATATAATGGCATCAGAAGGCAGAGTGGGATAGTGGAGTTAATATATTTTGCCTACATAAAGAGAATTGAAAATCCGTAGTCATAATTCTTGAAATATTAGTTATCTTTACTGTCGTTTTTTATTTATTTTCTATTTCTTTGTTATTCTTCTTGTAATTTGTCCAATAGGTTCCTCTCGTATATAAGAGAACCCTATGGCCTATCATAATACAATTCAATCTTTTCCGTCAACATGGTATCGGAGCGACGGTCTTAGATCGAAGTTCCCATATCTCACCCTAACCCTAACCCCACCCGCTCCCCCCTCATCCCCTCGTGAGCGCGCGTCAGCAACCCTTCCTCGCGTCGCCACGTCAACAACCTTTCATCCCAGGTTGTCGTCAAGCCTCAAGGCTTTTGTCGATGTCGTCTCCAGGCCATCCATCCATTGCGCGGGGCAGGGAACTAATCCCAGGCTGTCATCAGGTCATCGTCGATCCCTAAGGCTGCAGCCGGATCCCTCTCGACTCTCCCCAGCTACCGCACGAGGTGCTGGAAACTCAATTCAGGACACCACCTGGTCGTTCCAGGCTACCAAAACCGGAGGTGGTCGCTTAACGACCCTCCCACGTCGTTCTAGTCCCTCCTGTGCATCTCCACGCACGCATGTGACTTGATCTGTGGATTAAATCAGTCTGATTTTGACTAATCCCGGCCCTAGCGAGCAACAACAATTGATGGGGATGGTTGTATGAGTCTACACGTACAACCAGTTCTCCGTATGGTTTTGTATACTTGTTCATATCGTTCTACTCCTCGGTTGAGTTCCGTTGTTTGGCTGTTTTTCCACCATGTCAGAGAACAAGGGTTATATTTTTTCGTTTGGAGCCTTCAAGGGCCCGAATCTCATCGTTAAGATGGATAAGGCCAACTACGAGTTGTGGTCCATGCAGTTTCTCACTCTGATGCAGTGCAACAACAAGGAGCACATCTTGACAAATCCAGAGCTAACGGATAAGACTGGGGCAAATGCTTCATGGAAGCAAGATGATGCATATGCACGTGTTTGGCTTTGCGGGATGCTCACCACAAAGATAGTCAATGATATTCTGAATCAACCCACTGCCAAGGCGATATGAGACACTTTGGCATCCACCTAATGCTTCTCTCGCTTGTCTGCGGCCATGGGATCGGATAGTCTAGTCTAACTCAAAGGCTCACTAAGTATAAAGAAAGACAGAGAGTATGCTATATTTGATTAGCTTGAATAATATAGTTAGTAGTTGTGTAGGTTGGATAGATCCTTTTCCGATCCTTTCTCTACTTCTTTACGAGAGGTGTCCCTAATTGCATGTTTTTTGGAGTTTATCCAAGTTTTGATAATATATTTCTTTCTGACCCTTGTTTTAAACTTCGTAAGGTTTATGTTCTCACTCCTCCGGAATCTTATAGTAGTAGTTTGACCCCCTTATCAATAGTCCAATCTTTGATTTATTCATTCCATTATTTTATCTAGGTTATGAATTTGATCCAGCTATGCTCAAGCGAAGAATGAGACCAAGATTCTCCAGCTTCAATTTGATATCTACAATGCCAAGCAGAATGGTCACCCTTTGCATGTCTACTACTCTTCGATCTGTGGCGTGTTTGAGAAGCTTCTTAGCTACATGCCTATTACGACATCTATTGAGTAATAGAAGCAAGGTTCAGAAATGCGGTTCATGCGGCCGCATATGCGTATGCGGTGGCCTATCCGAAGCGCATTTACAGTATGCGGTCATATGCGGTCCAGCTGCATATGCGGGCCACCTAAACCGCATATACGACCGCTTAGTCGGTCCATATGCGGTGTCGTTTGGGATTCGATTTAGGATCCGTATATAAAAAAAACCCTTTCACTAACCCTCGTTTTCTCTCGTTCCCCGCATTAGAATTGCCCAAAGTTTCCTCCATCGCGCCTCCACGCTCCAGCGCCTCCGCCCTCGACGCATCGCCGCCTCCACGCTCCAGCGCCTCCGCCCTCGACGCCTCGCCGCCTCCGGGCTCCGGCCTCTTTGCCTTCCACCAGCGACTCTACCCTCGCCACCGCAGCTCCTTTTGGATTATAGGTAACAAATGTCCCCTTTCCCTGTAGTTAAATTATGACGATGACTCCAACAACTTGGGAAGAACCTTCCGCAACAACGATAGCAGCAACAAACCGTCCTTGTTGTTGTCTAAGATATTCGTGCTTGACATTCGAGTCTTTCTATTTATTTCTTTTAACCAAGTTAACAAAAATAGAGTTGATTATGATATTGTCAGCATCATTGACCTAATTTGACGGTCAAAATTCTCAATTACATGTAAAGAAGCACATCGTAATTTTGAAGTATAAGCTCTGCTTACTCCAAGAGATTCGAATTCTTCCTTATTATTAGATTATGGGATATGCTTTCAAAATCAAATGGCCATTTAATGTGGTTTATTAGTTTTTGGAATGAGATAATTTTATATGATTATGGACTTCCGTCTGTTATTGACGTTTATTGAAGTATGCTGGATTATATACTCCGTTATTTATGTTTTGTGAAGTTATATTTGTGGAGTTGTGTTTATGTAAAAAAATGGTAGTTTTTCAGAAAGATTATGACAATATTTGTAATATAAGAAGTCTCCTGGAGATTGTATGTAAAAGTCCTGGCAAGGTACAAAGATCTTATGGTAAATTAGAAATAACCCTAATTATGCCTTGATTTTCAATTATGAGCTTAATTTATGAAATGTGACACAGAGAATCTTTTTTCTATCTTAAATACAATTTTTTGCTTCCATTGCTTTTTTATGTTTGAAAGTTTAATACTATCCTTGTTACATTTTAAAAATGAGACCAGTGATTGAGAATTGGGGTATATATTGATTTTAATGGTCATCCGTTATCTGTATTTCATCTGTTATATGTGGTCAACTTTATTTATAAATTCTGTAGCTTCATTTAATTTTTTTGTATATGTATAATGTAATCATGTTACAATGACACATCATTTTTGGATAATCGGTTTGCAATTTGCACTTCTTATTTTCAATGACACATCATTTTTGTACCATGTTTAGGTCGGTCATTATGACTACCCCTTCCACGCCTACAACGACAGAATCCACATTTCATGTTCCACCCCGTTCTACCGATCCAGGGTGGAAATATGCATACCTCATCGAGAGGACCGATTCGAATACGGTTGGGTGTCGCTTGTGCGGTAAGGTCATAAAAGGAGGCATCAATAGAATGAAGCAACATCTCGCACACATCAAAGGAAATACAAGGGCATGTCCAAAGGCTGATGGAGATGTGCAAAAGGAAATCAGAGATTATGTGGAGGATATTATGAAAAAGAAGAATGAAAAAGTTGTTAGTATGAGAGAACTGCGGGAGGAAGTAACAATCAAGGTATCTAATGGATCTTCTAACCATCCATCAGAAGGAGGTGCTAGTACAAAAAGACCATGTGTATCTGAAGATGACGTGTCTTTGGGCACAACAATGCGGCAGACAGTGATTAAAGATGCTTTAGCCAAAGAGGAGCGTGCACGTCTCAACGAATTCGTCGCCAAATTATTTTATGATGCTGACATTCCCTTCAACGTGGTCACTAAAAATTCCTTTATCCGAATGTGCAAGGCAATTGGACAATATGGAAGCGGATACAAGCCACCTATACTATGAAATTACAGAAGCTTTGTTGAAGGAGGAAGTGGATGAAACAAAGGAATATTTAAAGAGTCATAATGAATCGTGGAAAAAACAATGGTTGTTCAATAATGACCGATGCATGGACTGACATGAGGGGAAGGAGCATTATGAACTTATGTATGAATTGTGACTTGGGCACAACTTTCTTGAAGTCTGTTGATGCATCTGCAGATTCTCACACGGCTGAATACATCTCTTCTCTCGTAGAGGATTGTATAAAGGATGTTGGAGAAGATAATGTTGTACAAGTTGTTACAGACAATGCTTCTGCAAATATGGCAGCCGGACGACTTCTTAAGACTAAATATTTAAGGATGTTTTGGTTTTCATGTGCGACCCATTGCATTGATCTTGTTCTTGAGGAGATTGGAAAGGAATCAAAGATAAAAAATTGCATCACTAAGACTAGAACTCTCACTCTCTTTATCTACAGTCATGCAAAGACTTTGAGCTTGATGAGACAGTTCACCCAGAAGGGTAAAATTGTTAGGCCAAGGCAAACAAGATTTGCCACCACTTTCCTTACACTACAGAGCGTGATGGACAAGAAGGAAAAATTACGGTTGATGTTCTCTTCTGACGAGTGGAGGGAGTGCAAGTGGTCAAAGACCAGAAAAGGTGAGGGTAGTTGCATCCATTGTCCTCAGTTCATCGTTTTGGAGCCAAGTGTCTTTGACGTTGAAGATCTTCTCTCCACTAGTCTACCTCTTGCATGTGGTTGATGGAGAAAGAAGCCCTCAATGGGCTTTGTATATGGAGGATTGGAGGATGCAAAAAATGAAATAAAGGCTATTTTTAAAAATGTTGAACATTCGTACAAGCCATTTATAGATGTCATTACCTTAAAGACGAAAGGAAGATTGGATAGCCCCTCCATCTTGCAGCTTTCTATCTCAATCCCTATTATTTTTACAGGGATAGCGATGCAATTTCTAAAGATAGCTTCGTCGTTGATGGTTTGATAGAATGCATAGAAATTTTTTATCCTGAGTTGGAGATTCAAGATGCCATGACGAAGAAAGAGATTTATATTTACCGAAAGGGAGAAGGAGCATTTGGAAAGCCAATGGCTGTCAGACAAAGATCCACCAATGATGATGATTTCAATCCTGGTTATATATCTCAAGCTTATTATCGGCGTTAAAGTTCTTAAGTTAGATTTATTATTTTACAAGTCATTAAGTATGCAATCTCTTGTAGCTCATTGGTGGATGTTATATGGTTCTCAAACGCCTTGTTTGAAAGAAATGGCTTTGAGAATTCTGAAGCTGACACCCTCTTCTTCTGCCTGTGAGAGGAATTGGAGCTCATTTGCAGCGGTATAACTATCACTATTTGGATGTACAATTGTATATATTCATTGAGTCATTATAATTTATAATTGATCAATTTTATATATTCTTAATGCAGATTCACACCAAAAAAAGGAACAAACTAGAAACCAAGAGATTGAATGATTTGGTTTTTGTGAAATTCAATTCAAAGCTGAAGGAGCGTCAATCACTAACTGGGAGAGATCCATTTGTTTCAAAGGATAGAACACATGTTATGGATTGGATTGGTGCCAGTGAAGAAGAAGAAGAAATCTTTCAAGAGTCGGGGCTCACGTGGAACTTTGTTGCAGAAACAAGTGGGGCAGAAGAATTTGTTGAGAATAGGAGCCAAAGGAATGCGGAAGCTTTGTCAACTTTGGGCGAAGAAGAAGAATTTATGAGTGATTCGGGAAAGCGATGAAGATATTCCAACAATCAATTTTGAAGATGATTTATATTAGAATTTAGAAGCCGATTTGTAATTTTATATATTTGAACATTCAACATTCAGAAACATATTTTGATATCTAAATGAACTATGTAGCTTTTTATTGTGGTGCCATTTTTATTTTTAAAAGTATGTTTTTGTAGGAATCTAAAGGAAACATGTATTTTTTTGTCTCTCACATCACAATTAAATGTATATCTTTAATATTTTTATTTAAATAATGCAAATCGCATAATCCGCTTATACTTCCGCATATCCGCTTACTCGCTCGGGACCACCTGACCGAACGAATACCGCATACCGACTTTCTGAACCTTGAATAGAGGACGTACAGGAACTCTACGATGGTTGGAGTCTTCATGGCTGGACTTGATACAGAGTATGATGCTGCACGTACTCAACTTCTTACAGGTACTACCATACCTCCCATAAAGGAGGCCGATATTCATCTCATCCGGATCATCATGCCTTCGACAACCTCTTCTCTTCCCTCTTTAGTAATGGCCGCTTCTCATGGCTGAGGTGGCGCGATCCAGTCCAGAGGACACCCCCTAGAGGCAGAAGCGGTGGACGATAGTGTGGTCCTTGCACCTATTGTCGTAAGCCAAGGCAAGCGAAGGATACATGTTACCAGAAGCATGGATATACTGCTTCTGGTCGAGTAGCAGAGCAGATTCTGTCTTCGAAGACTTTTGCTTCCCAGGCCGATCCTCGCTTAGATGATATTGTCTCTCATATTCGAGAGATCATGACTCCTATTGTTGTCACCACCGCTACTGATACCATAGCCGCAGCCAGAGCTTCTTCGAGCTCCTCAAGTATCGCCTACGCTTTTACTGGTAGTACTGATGCAGACATGACAAAATGGATTATGGATTCTGGTGCTTCTCACCACTTGTATGGAGACAGATCGCAACTGAGATCCTACAGGACTATACTACTTGGCAGACGGGTTGTCATTGCTTATGGCGACCGCTTACCCGTTACAGGACAGGGAGATGCGCATTTGACACAGTCTATGCACCTTCAGAATGTTTTATATGCTCCTGCCTTTCAGATGAATTTACTTTCTATTAGTTAGATCATTAAGGATCTACATTGTCGTGCCATCTTTGACCCTCCGTCTCTTGTATTTCAGGATATATTCACGAGCAGGATGATTGGATGTGGATGTGAGCAGTAGGGGCTCTACAGACTGGTCCAACCTCCTCATGCTGGTGTTTCTACTATACATACTGGACCAGTCTCTCCATATTTGTGGCATCTTCGTTTTGGTCATCTTCCTCTGCAGAAGTCATGTTCTCCCTCAGATTTCTACGAGATCATCCTTTCAGTGTGAGGCATGTCAGCTTGGGAAGCATCATCGTTCCTCCTTTCCATCTCGTCAGGATCAGAGCAGTTCTCAATTATTTGAGCTCCTTCATTTAGACATTTGGGGTCCGAGTTGTGTTCCTGATCACCAAGGACATCGTTTTTATCTAGTTGCTGTCGATGGTTTTTCTAGACTTGCCTCTGTCTTTTTATTGAAAAATAAGTCTGAGGTTGGATCTATGATCAAGTATTTTATTAATGAGATAAAGAATATTATTTTTGCCAATGTCAAATATCTCCGTTCTGATAATGCTTTGAACTTCTGCACCTTGCAACTTTCTGAGTTTCTTTATCTCTTGGTATTATTAACTAGATCTCATGTGCTTATACTTCACAACAGAACGGTGTTGCCGAGTGCAAACACCATCACTTACTTGATGTAACTAGAACTTTGTTGATACAGAATCGTGCTCCTCATGCTTTCTGGGTTGATGCTCTCCTTATTGCTTGCTATTTGGTGAACCGCATGCCCTTTTCTGTGTTGAGAGAAAAGATTCTTTTCTCGATTGAGTTTCCCGAGAAGGATCTTTTCTCCCTCACACCTTGTGTATTCGGATTTGTTGCCTTTGTTCATGATCTCTTCAGGTCGTGACAAGCTCTCTGCTCGAGCTGTCAAATGCATTTTTATTGGCTACTCTAGTACCCAGAAGGGGTACTGTTGCTTTGATCCGCTAAGCCGGAAATACTTTGATAGTGCTGATGTCACTTTCTTTGAGTCTGTCGTGTATTTTTCTCCTACATGTGACCGATTTGCTACATCTGGCTCTGACAATGGGATCTACATGCCTCCACCTCCTATTGTCAGTCCTCCATTTACCCCTACTCCTGCTCCACCACCACCTCCTCAGCCACCACCACCACCTCCACATGCTCCTATGGTTCAGTTTTTTTTGAAGCTTTGAAGAGGGGGAAGCACTCGACGGTGTTCACCCCAATGTATTAGAAAATAAAAAGAAAAGAGAAATTACAAAGAAAACGAAAAGAGAAAATACAGACACCAGAGACGATGTATAAAAACCGGCCTACCCGAGAGGGAGGCCACTGACAATGGAAACCCCCCAATAAAACCACATAAATCTACCCTTGGCACCAATCCTCCAGAAGCCGCATTGCACGTATAATGATATTCTCCCTGTAGAACCGTTGAGCCGAAAAAATTGCCTCATTCCTCCCCAACCAAGTACTCCAAATCCTTGCGATAGGATCGAGAATAAACTTCCGCTCCCTACCCCGAGAGTTAACCAAGCTCTCGCACACGGCAGGAAAGGAGACCGCATTAAGCCAAGGAACATCATCCCAAAGAGAGCGAACAAGAGGGCATTCGAAGAACAGATGTGAGATTGTTTCCCGCTCCGCATCACAAAGACCGCACATCGGACTAACATTCGGAAAGATTATTGCACATCGATCACGTGTCAAAAGCCGGCCACGACGAAGAAGCCATAAGAACATACCAATGCGCTCAGGAAGCTTGAGGCCCCATAAGAATCCACAGTCGCGGGGCAAGATATCGTCATCGGCAATCAGGGACGGAGAGAGAGCAGCATACGCCTTACGCGATGAGAAAGACCCGTCCTTCCAGGCCCAATGGTCACGCCCGCCAGTCGGCCGAGGAGCATCAATGAGTTGTGCCATTAAAGAAAGAAAATCATCCAACCGAGGGTCCGAAAGGGTCGCAGCGATCCTAGGGCACCGGCAACCGTTCTCCCAACAAGAGGCGACTGACGCCTCCTTGTTCTCGACCAAAGCAAAGAGACGCGGGAACATCAAGTTGAAAGCACCCCTTCCGGCCCAATCATCGGTCCAGAACTTGAAAGAGCACCCGTTGCCCAACACATGCATAAAGAAAGAGCGATTTTGCCCAAACACAGTCGTTACACCGCGTCAGAAAGGAGTAAGGGAGCAAATTGAGTTGCCCCTAAAGCCGCCAATCATGTCCGCACCCAACAATTCCCGCAGGACATTAATCATAAAGTTCTCCTCTTTACCCCATACACGAGCAGCCCATTTAAGCAAAAGAGCTTCGTTAACCACCTCCAGCTGCCTTACCCCCAAGCCCCCCAACCGCTTAGGTGGAGTGACAACCTCCCATCCCACCAAGTGAACCTCCCTTCTCCCATCACCCTTGTGACCCCACAGGAACCCACGCATACATCTCTCCAGCCTCAGTCGAATCCCTTTGGGCATACCACGGACCGATAAAAATAAATGGGAATAGAGGAGAGAAGCACTTTAAGGAGTACCAGCCGCCCGCCCCTGGATAGCAGAACCGCGCGCCAACCCGCAAGGCGGGCCTCCACCTTTTCCACCAAAACCTTCCAATCGCGAAGACGCGAGCGGCCAACAGTAAGCGGGATGCCAAGATAGTCGAACGGGAGAGAAGAGGGGCTGGACCCCAGGAGTAGAGCACATTCCAGAACCTTAGCCTGCGGCATGCCAAAAGGAACCACTTTAGACTTCGACGCATTAATCGCCAGACCCGAGGCCTCACTGAAAAGTTGCACAGTCGTGGCCATCCCGGACACCTCATCGGGACCCCCCTCAACAAAGCATAGGGTGTCGTCAGCAAACTGAATAGAAGGGACATGGAGCTTCCCAATATAGCAACCCCGAGTCAAACCAGCCGCAGCCACCCCCTCAATCATACGAGGCAGGACATCCGCCGCCAGCACGAAGAGAAGAGGTGCGAGAGGGCACCCCTGTCGCACCCCCCGACGGGGCTGGAAAAAACCCCCCATAGGGCATCCGTTCAGCATAACGGAGAGAGAGGCCGTGGAAATACACCGACGCATCCACGAAATCCACGTCACCGGAAAACCCCGCCGACGCAGGACGGACCACAGAAATCTCCAATCAAGGCAATCATACGCCTTGGCAAAGTCAATCTTCCACAGAATCCCCTTAGCATTAGACCTCCGCCACGCCGCAACGAGCTCCGAGGCCACAGCATAGCAATCAGAAATATGACGTCCACAGATGAATGCCGCTTGCATAGGCGAGACAAGCGACGCCAGAAGGGGAGCAAGCCTCCTTGCTAAGGCCTTAGCGATGATAAGATATATCCCATTGGAAATAGAGATCGGACGAAAGTCCTCAATACGACTAGCCGGATGAGCCTTAGGAATCAAAACGATAAGGGCCTTATTTATTTTGTTGAAACCACGGTTACTGGTTGAAAATTCGTGTGCTACCTCCAACACATCGCCAGCCACCACTTCCCAAAAATCGCGGTAGAAAGCCACGGAGAACCCATCAGGTCCCGGCGCGGCGTCGACATTAAGATCCCACACCGCTTCTTTAAGCTCCGCCACAGAGAGAGGCCTCACCAAGGCCGTGGCTTCCGAGTCAAATATCGAAGGAGCCCCCCGCCCCAGCCAACGCCAGCGGCGAGGCGATCTGGAGCCGAAGGCATTCTTGAAATGGTCAACGAAGGCATCGCCAATCTCCTTGTCGCCAGTAATGTGGGAGCCATTCACCATAACAGAGCGGATGGAATTGAATCGCCGACGACCACTAGCCACCCTGTGGAAGAAGGCGGTATTAGCATCCCCCTCCTTAATCCATCTCAAACGAGAGCGCTGCCGCCATTCAGTAGTTCGCTTTTTGTCCTCAGCTTTGACAACATCAAGAGCCGTGGCACGCTCCGCGAGTTCTACCGAAGTCAAATTGTGGTCATTCTCGACACGGTCCAGCCGCACAATAGTATTCTCCGCCGCATTTCTGGCCGCCACACGAGCGAGGCGCGTCTCCTTCTTGAAGAAGCCAACATCCTACGCAGCGAGGTAAGTTTTTGATCTAGACGACAAGCATCAGAGCCCGCACAGGAAATCTGGGACCAATGATCTCTCACCATGTCTTTAAACCCTGGCTCCAAAAGCCAACACCTTTCGTAACGAAAGAGACCCCGGGGATGAAGCTCTTCCCCAGAGTCCCAAATAATTGGATTATGATCCGAAAACGATCGCGGCCGAGAAGCCACCCAGCACAACGGAAAGAGTTCCATGATCTTACCATTCGCCAAGAACCTGTCAATTCTCGATCCGGATGTGTTATTTCGTCAAGTGTAGGAAATATCAGTGGGCACGAGCCCCTCCAGAGCCAAATCCGATATGAGCGTCATAAAGTCCTCCGAACTGGGGTCCCGCCCCCCGCGGCCACGCGGTCGATCCGAGGAGAGTGCAGTAACATTAAAGTCCCCACCCAAAAGCCAAGGCAAGTCCGCATATGCAGAGGCCATGTCCTTCAAATCCTCCCAAAGTTCCCTTCGCAGCAAGTGACAAGTAGGTGCGTAGATAGCCGAAAAAGCAATGGAGACATTGGAATCGAGGCGAGACAATACCACAGTCAAGGAATGTCTCCCCACACGCATGGAATCGAACTTAAAAATCCCCGACCGCCAAGCCAGAATAATGCCACTCGAGGGGCCGATGGCATCCACAGAACGAAAATCATCGACCTCAAGAGCTCCGAAAGATCGCCATAATGATTCATCGACACCAGAAAGCTTTGATTCTTGAATAAAAGAACATCGCATTCCCATTCAGAGAAGCGCAAGCCCAAGGCCTGCCGCTTGAGGGGATCCCCGAGTCCCCGAACGTTCCATGACAGAACCTTCATTAAGAACTAAGGGATCGTCCCCCAATAGGCGAAAGTCCAGCCGCCTCCGCCACCGAGTCGCGCGGAGTCGCGCAAGAAGAAATCATAGGGACACCAAGACGAGGATGAGTTCGCCTACTGTAGCTTTTGCCGAATCTTGAGGAAGCAGAGGCCCCTCCCACAGATGTGGCACCCTCAGCCTCTGAGGATACAACGATTTGCAAGGCCTCGTCCAACGGAGTGATATCAGCATCACCAAACAAAGAAACAACCAGAGGCGTCCAAGCAGGCGGAGGTAGAGGAGTCTGAGCCATCACAACAGAGGAGTCAAAGTCCTCGAAGAGAATCCGCGAAGTGACCACCACCGAAACATCGGGTCCCAGATGGAGACCCGCCAGTGTATCCGGAGCCGGAACATCGGACCCCAGAGGTAGATCAATCAGGGGATCCGGAGGCATAAGTGGATCCTCAACAACCCGCATCCGAGGCCATGATCCGAATCTCACGGATCCGATATTGGAGAACTTAGAATGATTGCACACGTGCCCCGATAAGGAAATACGCTTGCAGATAGACGCCAGTGGAGGCGGTTGCGTGGAAGGTGAATCGACCTGAAAAGAGCCCAAGGAATACAAATCGTGCCTGATAGATTCAGGACACGTCTTCCGAGAATCAATGAGAATCGGGCCAGAGGGGATACGCATAGCAGGCGACCCCTCGTAAACCCCTTTAACAACTGACACGTGTCCAGCAGGAGACGAAGCGTCCACCCCCACGCCTGGGGTAGGAGCGGCGACAATGTCCGTCGGGAATGACGAAGCAGCCGCCGGCGCCGCCGTAGGCGAGAGAAAGAAGAACTCCACCTTAAACGTCCATCTTCCGATCTTCAAAGACTCGAAGAGAATCTTGTCCACCGCAGTGGCCAGGAAGGAGGAAGAGCATTCCAGCAGGATTTTAGTACACTCCCAGTCCGCCCCCGGCGATAGCCCATCATCAAGAACAGCAAGCACAGTCCCCCATGCGCCGACGACCCGCGAGAGAACCGCAACTGTGCGAGAAAGGAAAGGAACTCCCTGTACTTCCACCACACAAACCTCCGTAGCAAATGAAGCACCGTCAGCGACCCTGAAACTTCTCCACACCACGCCGCCATCACCTTCATCGGAGAAGAGCCTTTCCCCTGCTCCCGGGAAAGGCCACGAACACAGCAACGGGCGGAGTCAAGCACCACGAAGTCCCCGCCGAAGAGAGGCCCCAAGAGCTCGAATGTGTTGGTCCGAACCAACTCCCAGGCCAACCGGGGCCGCTGCCGGACCCCCACCGCTACGAAGGAGCTCCCAGCAGAGCGAAGACACCCCACCGGAATCGGCACCCCACCACCCGCCACTCCAGGCTCCTCCACTCCAGGCTCCTCCACCCCAGGCTCCTCCACCCCAGGCTCCTCAACCCCAGGCACCTCCACCCCACGCGACGGCTCTCCAAGCATAGGCTTCCCAACTTCCATCCCACCACGCCTTCCCAACAACGAAGCCGACCTTTCTTCCACAACGACATCCAACCCCTCGACTTCTCCGTCACGCACCTCCTGCGCAAAGGATCGCGATACTCCACCAGCGAAGTTCACACGAAGGCTTTCGTGCACTCCAATCGCATGCGACGGCTTTGAACCTGTATAGAAGCCACGAGAACTCGAAACATGTCTGCATGAGAACATGCGATGGCCCACAGCTCCGCATGCATAACATCACGGAGGTTGAGGACAGGAGGACGCCAAATGACCATGCACGCCGCAGCGAAAACATCTCTTCCCCTACTTCTTGTGCGATACCTTCACCCAACCATCTTCCCTATCTACATCCCCGTCGGCCCGCTCCGCGCCCGATCCAACCACCCGGTTCACACCACCACCACCAGGCACCGAGAGAGCGCCATCGGCTCGCTTCGAAACCCCCCCAGAGCCCCCCATCGGCCTCGAGGAACTCGCTTCTCCATCGCCCTTTACGCGCCAGAGCGCCTTCACTCGCTTCTCCATCCCTATGGTTCAGTTTTTGCCACGTGTTTTTATTCTCTGGTCTTGCTCTGTTCCCCTTCTCACAGGACGTGCCATCATCCAGCACATCTCAGGTATGTAACGAGCATATTTTTTCTACTGATGACAATACTGAGTTGTCTGTGCAGCAATATTCTATACAGGATGAGCAGGTGGCCTCTCCAGAGGGAAACTTACAAGCTCATGACATGGCAGATGATCTTGATGTGTCAATTGCTCTGCGTAAGCAGAAACGAACATGTGCTACTTACCGTCTTGCAGTGCAGATTTCCTTGAGCATACTATTGGAGGATTTCAAAAGGTTTACCTTGGCAATATGAGTTGTGGAGATACCAAAGACATATCAGGAGGCTCTTCGAGACAGCTAGTGGAGGTTGGCCATGGAAGAGGAGATGGTCGCACTACAGTCACGTGGTACATGGAGTGTTGTTTCTACTCCAGTTGACGCATCTGTTGTGGGATGCAAATGATTGTTCATTGTGAAACACCATGCACCTGACAATGTGGATCGCTATAAGGCGAGACTTGTGGCACGAGGGTTCACCTAGACTTATGTAATCAGGATACTTTCTCCTCTGTTGCCAGACATTCTACACTGCATATTCTACTTTATATTGCTATGACACGAGATTGGCCCCTTTACCAGCTTGATGTGAAGAATGTCTTCCTCTAAGGTGATTTACAGGAGGAGGTCTATATGCAGCAACCACCTGGATTTGCTTTTGAGGGGGAGTGTTAGAAGGTTTGCAGGATACACAAGGCTATTTATGGCCTTAAGCAGAGTCTAAGAATATGGTTCCAGAAGCTCTCAGATTTGATAGAGCGACATGGGTTTGTGCGATCGAATGCGCACTACTTCTTGTTTGCGCAAAGGACCCAGAGAGGTACTATTGGTGTGATAGGGAGGTACGCCAAACTTCTGCCAGCATCGTTTGGATGGATGGTTCCACCGACCCCAATGAGTGTATTGTGGAATATGAGGAGCGGTAGAATCTCACCCAAGGCCACGACCAAAGTCACATCCATGATCATGGTCTGAGTCACGACCATGTCCTCCTCAAAAGCCATATCGGCCTCCTCTCCCTGATGAGGTTGTGTGCAGAGCTCTCTGCTGAAGGTAAGGTGGGAGATTGGGCAATAGTTGTCCCCAATTCTTCAACGATCAAAAATGGCCTTCACCATTGGGAATGTATCTGATTCAAGAAATTGCTCCTTCGTCGTCTGATACTTGCAATGCAGCCCACGAACACGATATACTTGCCAGTTCTTATACCTGTTAGGTACAACATAAAGGCTGAAATATTGCAAGCTCCTCATACATGCTAGTGAGATGTCTGTAGTGCTCAACAAGGGTGGAATCACCCTGAAATGCATACCATATCTGTCTATAAATGTCTGCAACACTTAATATAGTGGGGTGGGCACCAACACATGTTTCCCCCTTTTTTGGTCTAAAAAAAATGTCTGCAACACTATTGGTCATCCAGTTGATGAATAACTAATTATCTAATCTACTAGATGTTGTATTCTTTGTCCTTTTCATCTGGAGGATCTTGAGTCTGGACGTAGAGTTTCCGTTGATCATCAATGAAAGGCCGAGACCAGAGCACACTTTTTTTGTGCCCTTAAGTTTGATAGTAGTGTCTTGTGCTATCATGTTTATGGCCAATGGTTTTGTCTCAGTAGAAAAAGTAGGTACCATAATGGTATTTAAAGATGAAGAAGTTCATGTGATCAACTAAGTATGCATACGAGGGCTAAAAGATGGCCTAACACTCATGTTTGGACGTGCAAGAGGTCTGGAAAAATGCGATCCACAGTAATTTAAGAGAAAAAACAAGGACCTTACGGCAACAACAGTGACCCTGGAGGGCTAGCGACTGCCTAGGAGGCTCCAACGATGACCTGGAGACCCTGGAGGGCTGTTGGAGGTGCTAGTGGGGGTCCCTAGAGGGTTGTTGCAATGTCAGCAGTGACCTTGGGAGTTGCAACGACTGTTGGCAGAGGCCTCGGGGCCGGGGGTGTAGTGGCGGCCCTGTTCTGGGTCCAGCTGCTGCTACGATGCCTTAATGGCTGCTGGTGGCAGTCCTGGAGAGTGTTGCAATAGGATTGGACCCCCTACGGGGCTGGCAACAACCTTAAAAAAGCTTGTGCGGTGCCCTAGGCGAGGAAGAAGGGCCCACACAGGCACGGGAAGAGGCTTGAAGGTGGTGGCAGACAATTTAGGATCGTTTCTCTAATACCATGCGGAGAAAAGAATGAATCATTGTCTTTATTCCATAGGTCTAGGATTTCTTACATAGAGAGAAATCCTAGAGAGAAAAAGGAAAAGTACATAAAGACCTCGAAGGGATATACTCTAACAGTTTTATTTAATCATAACTTTCTAGATTGCTTCATAGAATCGAATTGAGATTTACCCCTTTTTGAAAGCATGTCAACTTGTCCTACACCTCAACCATCTTAGTAGCACCATTCACTTGTGCATAGGCAGCCATTCGACGACCTGAAGCACTGTCCACTTCTACAGTGCGCCAACGATGATCATCAACCTCTAACAAAACTTGAGTTCGAGTACATCTCCTCTATCTTCAACACTTGAAGCATTGCTACCATCGTTTTTTTCCGAGTGCAGCACATACATTCGATCAGCATCAAGTTCCATGATTCCATCATTGAGCAACGTTTGTAGCTACACAAAACAACAAGATACGAGTAGTTGTTTATCAGAATCACAGCATCAAAGCCACCACCTTTCTGAGCGTAAGATCACCATCTTATTAGCTAACTAAGAATCACTTGAAGCGGAACTGCCTGAAGCATCGAGATGCCAACATCCCTTTGCATAAAAACTAAGCATGCATAAAGCATAAACTCCAATGCCTTCCTACACCTGGCCTGCTCAAGACACCATTCACTGTCATTCTTTGTTAGGCACCATGGGTTCATTCTTTACTAGGAGAATCACCAAAGAAAGGCGAGTGCATGCTCAGTTGATAGCAGAAAAGTGAGCAGAGCACTGGCCACCATGTGCCGAAGGTAAAGGAGTTGTTGGGTTACAGATACATAGATAAGGGTGTTGAGTTGGGTTCTTAGCATATCAGTTCGTTCATTCACGCGCAACCTCCTCCTCCAGCTCCCTTTTCCTCCGCCTCGAGCACTTAGCCCCCTCCTCCGTTGCGTGCCTCGAACCATCCTCCTTAGCCACCCAACCTTTGTTGTCCCCACCACCTCCTGCCCCTCCTCTGTCGTTTCGAACTCTCCGCTCCCTCGTCCACCGCCCCACCTCATCCGTCCCTTACTCCTTTGCCTTGAGCCCTCCGTCTCCTTAGAAACCCTAAACCCCCATCCTCTGACCCAATCCACACTACACCAACGCAGACGACACCAACAAAATCGAAGTAATTGCCTCGTTCTGCAACACGTTGACAATGCACCTCTTTGATGTGAATGATGGCACGAAGATTTTCAAGCAAGGTGGCAGGCAGAGGAAGACGTCGGGATTGGGGAGTTGGGGCGGAGGAAGGGGAGATTTTGTTTTAACTTTTATGTTATCTTAAATCAGACCATGATTTGAATAAAGCATGGCTTAGTTAGACTCTTTGACAACCAGTTTGACGGAAGGGCACAAGTGATATAGAAGGAAGTTTAGGGCACAACTGATATCCCAAGAAAGGATGGGGCGTAACTGATATGGAAAAAGTTAAGAAGGGCACAAGTGATAAAAACTCAAAATATTAAATTAAAGTAGTGGATGAAAGGAGAAGGGACTTCAGTGAAGGGGTAGACATATTCCATTTAAGCTTCTTGGTGGAAAAAATACAAGAATGTTGAGAAAAATGAAAAATTGGCTGGAAGTTGATGAAATTCCTCAAGAATCCCAATGAATTCTCCAACATTGTGCTCAATTAACGAAGCAATTCATTAGGAGTTGAATTTTCAAAATAGAAAAGAATTGATGCACACACTGGTTAGGATATTAGGGTTTCCTATCAATCGTCGATTTTATTTTTTGTTACATAAATTGATATCAATTTAGGATCTCAAAATATTTGGAGATTTTATTTGCTTAATTAAATTAGAGTTATTTTAAGAGTCTATTAATGTTTTGATTTGATCTTAATTTTATTTTATTTTTCTAATTCTGTAACTACTGTAACCCCGCCCCTACCTTTAATATAAAGGGGTATTAGGCTATTATAAAAAGACAAGGTATGAAGTTATGAATTATTTAATTGGGTTTTGGTTTGGAGAGTGCCTCCACTATTATTGTCATCTCCCTTCTAATTTTCTAGGGTTCTACTTCTCATCTTTGCTCCTCTCTCAACCCACAAGTTTTTGTCGTGTTGATTCATTCCTCTTATTCCCTTCCTGTTTTCCTGATTGCATCATGGATGCTTGATGCACATCAATCGTGGATGTAAACCTTTCATGTCAATAAAAAATCATTTCTATTGCAAATATCCATGTTCTGTTACTCTCGTAATTCATTTGTATATTTGCGTTCTCTGATAAGTATTAATATACTCATTTGTATATTTGCGTCTGCTGATAAGTATTAATATACCTTCTTAGTGCAGAAAGAATTGGATGGAATTCTAAAGAACTACGTTGGCCGAGAATCTCCTCTCTATTTTGCAGAGAGGCTCACAGGTCGCTACAAAAGGGAAAATGGTGAAGGACCACATATATATCTGAAAAGAGAAGATCTCAATCACACTGGTGCTCACAAGATCAACAATGCTGTTGCCCAGGCATTGCTGGCAAAGCGTCTTGGAAAGAAACGCATCATAGCTGAGACTGGTGCAGGACAGCATGGGGTCGCTACAGCCACTGTGTGTGCTAGGTTTGGCTTGGAATGTGTCATCTACATGGGTGCGCAAGATATGGAGAGGCAATCACTAAACGTTTTCAGGATGCAGCTTCTTGGTGCAGAGGTTTGCATAAAGATTTGTACTTGTTTTTGTTTTAGTTCTGACTGTTGCAAATTTAAATTTAATATCCAGAAGCATTATGTGAAGCATTTTATAAAAGTAAATAGTGTGCATTAGTGTGTGCTAACTCCTGTTTGTATAAAAGTGTCAGTTGCAGAGGTTGATTGCTTGAGTAACCACCTATGTCAGAGGACCTAAATCTAAAATTATATGACTTACATGTAATATGACGTTTTATAAAATAATACAATATACCCAATAATACAATATACATAATAATTCTCAAAACACGTACAAAAAATATTAAAATTGGACAAGATAAAGTCAATAATAAGTTAATAACAGAGCAAAGTTGGGAAGCAAACCTATTACTATTAGCAGAAAAATACAACAAAACCTCCCCCCATTAAGTAGGTTCGGGTAATTAGCAGAAAACTAATGAGATAAAAAACCATTACAAGTTGCTAGTAAAAACGCAACTATCAAAATAACCTAAAATAATTAAATCGATCATAGTATATACTAGCAATAACGTACCAAATTATATCGCAATTGCATCTATATATTATTGTAGTAAATCTAATAAAAATCACTATAGAATCATATGAATCAAATTAAGGTAAATAAAAATAGTAGAGCAAGCTAACATGTATGTAATAGATGAATGCAATTATTTAAATTTTAGCAGGAAAATGATCAAATCAGTAGGAAAAATAACCAACACATTACAAATCTTAAAATCGATATTGAATTAATCTGAAAATTGATACATAATAAGAGAATATAGATTAAGTACATGATCGATTTAATAACAAGACACTAAAGCTATGTATAAAAAATACTGTAGAATAATATCTAGCATAAAAAAACACAAGAACATCAACTAATAGAACATGTACTTGTAATATTTGGAAATCTTGAATATATCCTAATATGATATCACATAGAGATAAAATGGCATTACCCAAAAAGTAGCTATTGTGTGCTTAGCTTGTCTGAGGCGACCCTTAGGAACCAACTCTGATTCTTGAAGTGTACGGCTCTCATGGGGCAATCTATCGCGTGGGTGAAGCGTACGCCTCATCCGTGGCATACGCCTTAGTACCTCGAGCCGTGATTTTTAAAATAATGTGCACAACTTGTTATGGCAAGGGATATCCTCTTGCTAAAGAGCAGTTCCATTCTTGGTGAGGACTTCATGCACCTAAGGATCATTATGATTGCATGCATGTGGGCTTGTCGTGGTTGCTCCATGAATTGGCTAGCTTTGCTTATAGCAAAGGAGATAATCTAGTATGTTGATGGTCACATAGAGAAGTTTACCATTAAGCTCTATGTACCTCCTCTCGTTGACTTCCTATGTGTCATGATTACGGAGTTTGATACTGGTATCCAGGAATAGTGGCAGGTTCTTTGAAAGCAGATCAGTCACATACTTTCTTCGACTCATCGCAAGTTCTATGTGATTTCTGATGAACTCTAGGCTAAAGAAGTATTAGAGCTTCCCAAGATCCTTGGTGATGAATTGCTTCCCAAAGATACCTTTTGTCTCATCAATACCTTGCATGCCATTTCATGTAACAATGTTCTCATCTACACCAGTGTTGCAGAAGCTGGTATTCGTTATTCAGTCGGAGGGGTCACTGAATAAAGAATAATCGGAATTCAGATGACTATTCATGTTTATTCAATTTTGTATTTTTTATTATTTTAAATATAGAAATTATTTTTAATATATATAAATATATATGTTGAGATGTTTGCTACTTTTTCTTTAATCTATTCTCTTTTCTTTCCATCTACTTTATGTAATTTGCCCAACATGTTTCTCCTCTGTATAAGAGATTCCTAGGGTCTCGTGAATAAGCAATTCATTATTTTCTCTACATGGTATCGGAGCGACTGTCCTAGACCAGAGTTCTTGTACTCTACCCGTGCCCTAGCCCCACCCACTACTCTCTCTCCTCTCACGTGTGTCGCCAGCCTCCTCACACACTGCCACTGCCCCTCTCTGAGCTCCTTGCGTGCCTCCCAAGTGCCCGTCGGGGCCGCTGCGTAGCAAAGGATCCAACCAGACCCACATGTGCCCTCATTAGGCCGTTGCAGGTGCACTTTAGCCCTCCGGCAATGTCGTTGGACAACGATTACAGCTCCGACGTCGTCGTAACCACCCAGGATGGTTGTAGGGCCTTCCTTTGCCCCTGTGAGCACTCCATTCCTCTCCGTCATTGACCGGCGGTCCAAAACAGTCCATTTTTTACCGTAAAAGGTGTTTTCAGACCTATAAATCACCTTCTCAGGCCTAGCGCGAATCAATAATTGACGAGGATGATTGTATGAGTCTACACGTACAACCAATCCTTTATATGATCGTGTAGACTTGCTCGGATCGATTTACTTCCCAAGTCGAGTTCCGTTTCTACGTTTTTTTAATCATGTCAGAGAACAAGTGACACATCTTCTCTTCGTCTGGTGCCTTTGAGGGCTCGTCTCCCATCGTAAAGATAGATGCGACCAACTATGAGTTGTGGCCCATGCAGTTTTTGGCCCTTATGCAGTGCATTACCAAAGAGTAAATTCTGACAAAGCCAGAGCCGTCGAATAAGACCATAGACAATGCTTCGTAGAAGCAAGATACATACACGCATGTTTGGCTCTCCAGGACTCTTACCACAGAGATCACTAACGACATTGTGAACCGATCCACCGCTAAGGTGATGTGGGATATCCTGGCAGCCAAGTCTGTACAAACAAAAGACGAGACCAAGATTCTTTAACTACAGTTTGATATATACACGACCACGCAGAATGGTCGTTCTTTGTATACATTCTACTCTTCGCTTTGCGGCATGTTTGAGAAGCTTCATGCCCGTTACCACTTTTATGGAGCAACAAATGGCATACAGGAGCTCCATGATGGTTGGAGTTTTCTTGGCAGTCCTGGATCTGGAGTATGAGGCTGCACGCACGCATCTTCTTACATGCATGACCATACTTCCCATGGAGGAGGTCTACAGTCACTTCAGCATGCCTCTTATCCCACCACGTGTCACCACACAAACCTCCTCAATGATGGTTACATCTCGCAGCAAATGAGGTTACTTCTATACAGTTAATAGGACGTGATGCCTATGGTAGAGGATGTGTACGTTAGTGTGGCCCCTGCACCTATTCCCATCGTGTAGGCCACTCTGAGCATACATGTTAATGGAAGCATGGATACCCCGCATCTGCTCGTCTGGCCGAGCATATTGAGCCTTTAAACAGTTCGGCTCCTCAAACAGATTCACGCATTGATGGTATTTTCTCCTATATGAGGAGGATAATGACTCATGCTGCCTGCACCACTATAGGTTCCCTAGATGTTGCAGCCGCTGCTAGAGCCTCTTCGAGATCCTCGGGTATAGCCTATGCTTTTTAGCAACTGTAATAGGGCAGATATGACAGAGTGGATCATGGACTCTAGTGCTTCTCTCCATTTGTGTGGAGACAGAGCACAATTCAATTCTTACGAATCTATACCCTCAGATAGATGGGTTGTCATTGCAAACGGGGTTTACTTACCCATTACAGGATTGGGGGAGGTGCATTTAATGCCATCCATGCACCTACAAAATGTCTCATATGCTCCTGATTTTCAGATGAATTTGCTTTCTATTAGTTAGATAACAAAGGATATGTATTGTCGTACCATTTTGACCGATCTTCGCTTGTGTTTCAGGACATACTCACATGCCGGGTGATTAGATGTGGCTGTGAACATCGAGGGCTCTACAGACTGGTCCAATCTCCTAGTGCCGGTGCCTCTGCAGTTCCCATTGAATCAATCTCACATTATTTGTGGCATTCGTTTTGGCCACCTTCCTTTACATAAGCTGTGTCATATCCTCCCACCAATTCCCACACACTTTTCCCTCCAATGTGAGGCTTGCTAGCTTGGGAAGCATCACCGCTCTTCGTTCCTTGGTCGTCAGAGTCGTAACAATAGTCATCTATTTGAGCTTATTCATCTAGATATTCGGGGTCCCAATCGTGTTCCCTTCTAGGTTATCATTTTATCATATTGATGTGGATGATTATTCTAGATTTTTTTGGGTTTTCTATTGAAAACAAGTTTAAAGATGGGTATGTCATTAAATCTTTTATTAATGACATAAACAACATTTTCTCTACTAGTGTCAAGTTTATTCTCTTTGGCAATGCATTCAGGTCTCTTGGCATCGTACAACAGACCTCGTTTGCTTAAATATCTCAGCAGAACAGTGTTGCTGAACGCAACACCATCATTTACTTCATGTGACTAGGAACTTTTGATCCAGAGTCGTGCTCCTCACTCTTTTGGGGTGATGCGATTCTCACTGCTTGCTAGTTGGTGAACCACATGCCATCTTCAATCCTTGGAGAGAAGGCTCCTTTCTCGATTGTGTTTTCCAAGAAGGACATGTTCTCCCTTACACCTTGTATGTTTGGTTATGTTGCTTTTTTTCACTATCTGACGCCTGGTTGTGGCAAGCTCTCTCCTAGAGCTATTAAGTGTGTCTTTGTAGGCTACTCTCGTACCCAAAAGGAGTGTCTCTGTTTTGATCCGGTTTGACAGAAGTATTATGTTAGCGCTGACGTCGCCTTCTTCGAGTTTATTATATATTTCTCTCTTACATGCGATAAGTTGACTCCGTCCGACTATGGAGACGAGGTATATATGCCTCCTCCCACGGCTGCACCACCTTCATTACCTACACCACCTCCATTACCTCTGTAGAAATCTAGAATGCAGAAGCATAATATCATAGATAATAGAATAAACACGAAGAATACCATGATTTTATGTTGAACCCTACTCTGTGAGGAGCGAGATGAAACTACGAGAGAACGCTTTAAAGGGCTTTTATTTTCTATTCACTTTTTCTCAACTAATACAATGGGTGTGGAACTTCTTGTATAACCCCATCAAATGACCGGAGTCCCACTAACAATAGATGTGAGACTAAATATGTGGTTGTGGTAATTGGACCCTGCAGGGATCCAATTACCCATCTATATAATGACGCATACTCTAACACTCCTTCTCAAGCTAGAGTATAAGGTACTCATTCTGGGTAAATAGAAAGAAATCACTCTCTCACACAATACAAGACATTACAAACAATACCAACTCGTCGCAAAATCTATTGGCTGCCTGCTGAGGGCATTGCTTCTTATACCGTACTGGTGAGAATGAACTGAAGGGTTGGAGTGTGAACTCAACTGGGTCTCCTCGTCGGAGAAAGTGTGCTCTGCACTGCGTTTGTCAGAGTCACTGAAACTGGAACGCGTCTCTTCATTAGATTACTCCGTCTCGCAACTACTCCATCTCATTGAAGGGCCGATCTGGAAAAAGCCTGGAAACATCCTCATCGAAGTCTACGGTCACTGGGGAATGGAGTATGAAAGTCTCCTCATTAGAGAACTGGGTCTCTTCCATACTGTCTTAAAGAATATGATATCCACTCTAGAGTCCATATGAAACCACATAAAAAATCTAGCCCACAATGGCATAGAGAATGAGATCTCTACTCTGGAGTCCCTATGGATCACATGTAAACCCTGAGCTGACTAGACCAAATATAAGGACCTCTCAAATAAAGAACACATACATTTGCACCTGGAATTGAAGGCTCTGAACCATATGTAGAGTTTGAGCCTGACCATCTATAGAGTCTGAATCTGGCCTGGAATCTGAACTAGAGAATCTGAATCTGACATGTAGAACTCTACATAATACCCCCCCTTTATCCCATACTGGTCAGAATAGATGACATCGACCAAGTTGGGAGAAGACATGTAGGATGCGGAGAAAAAACCACATAAACCATCTAAAAAATTAGTATTTTTTTCTTATTATTTTTCTCTTGCATACGAATTTTCTCCTTTTTTGTACGCACCTTTAAAAAAATCTCCCCCTTTTTTAGATGCAATAACGCCACCCTCCTTTTTTAGGCCCTTTCTCTTGTTTTTTTCATAGCAACCACAACCCAATTGGGCCCAAATATATTCCTCTTGTTTTTAAATACCAGAACCAAGCCTTCATTTTTACTGGTCACGAACTAATTGGGCCCTCTTGGTTTTCAAATTGTAGCAGAACAAAGCCCCTTTAAATGATGGGGCTTTGCGACAAATACTGGCTAGAGTTCCCATGATGGAAGAACCCATCCATGTCATCGCTATTGTTGGATTTAAGCATGAGAGAAAGGTTTTGTAAGGCATCGCCTCCGCCTGGGTTTCTGTGTCTGTTGGACGATCAAGGCTCACACAAGTAGGGCTGCAGGTGCACCTATGGAAGGGAAGGTGCCCTTGGATTATGGTGAGGCAGTGCTAGAGATCAGGGGTCTCTGATAAGGTGATATCGTCTGGGAATGCTGACAATGATGATCTCGACTCAGTCTGAAGCGGAGAAGAGATGCACAAGCGATACCAGAAGAGGCGTGAAGATTCGTGGAGTAGGCCTGCAACAAAAGAGGCATGGATAAGGAATTCGAGGGTTCATTGGTAAACCCTTGATCTTCAACCATATTTCCTGGAACATATGGAGGTGCAATAGCCTGGAGATGGATTCTTGCTGCGACGAATACGTGTCTACATCGCCCGTTGGAGAGTCTGTTGCCTTGCGAGATGAACTGGGACCTTAGGGTTTGAAGGTCTGGAGAACATGCCACTGATTGTGGCTTGAAGCACAACTGTGTAGGGTTGCAAAACCCTATATATTATGGAAATCAACGTTGTTCTTCTGAACTCCAACAAATTTCGAACATGAATCAAATCTTCAAGATCAAAACAGAACTATAACCACTCTAATTGTTTGATTGGGTAGTTCTTCAGATATTCGAATATAGAACTAATAGAATTGTAGATGTCTGGGATAGTTACTGCACTGCAAGTGCAGAACTTCTTCAATCAACTTTAGGGATTCATGAAGAAACCCAACATAATCCGAAGACGATCAAATCGACATCGACTGTGAAAATTAAGGTGTCAATAAATACTAGAACTTAATCTTGAACTTAATCCCGAACATGAATACTGAATAATAATCTTCAAATCGAAATCTTCTAGAACAAAATTCGAACAAAAAATATCATCGAGAATTGAACCCACTTTAATACCATAGAAATCTAAAATGTAGAAGCATAATATCAGAGATAATAGAATAAACACGAAGAATATCGTGATTTTTCCTGGAACCCTACTCCGTCAGGAGCAGGATGAAACCACGGAAGAATGCCTCAAAGGGTTTGTATTTTTATTCACTTTTTCTCAACTAATACAGTAGGTGTGGGGCTTCTTATATATAGCCCCATCGACTGATTGGAGTCCCACTAGCAGTAGATGTGTGACTAAACATGTGGATGTGGTAATTAGACTCTGGAGGGATACAATTACCCATCTATACAATAATGCATTACTCCAACAACCTCCATAACCACCACCGCCTACAGTACCTACATCTGCTCATGTGCCTACACCTGCCCCACCACCCAATACGTTGGCCCATTTGTTACCACATTTGTATGTTCACAAGCCTCGCATGGTTTTTCTTGCTCATGGGCCTTCCCCATCATGCAACGCACCTTGGGTATGTAATGAGCACATTTTTCTACTAATGGTATTAGTGATTTGTCCATGCAACATGATTCTTTACATGATGAGCAGGTGCCCTCTTAGGAGGGTAGTCTACAAGTTGAGGCATGTGATCTCAATGTGCCTATTGCTCCGCGGAAGCAGATATATACTTGTGCAACATATCCTTTTGTAGTCAGTATTTCCTTGGGCAAACTCTCAGAGGATTTCAGGAAGTTCTCGTAAGACTGTCAGCCATAGAGTTACCACAGACATATCATAAGGCGATACAGGTTAATCAGTGGCATCTTGCCATGGAGGAGGAGATGGTCGCATTACAGCCATAGGACACATTGAGCAATGTTACATCTCCTACAGGAGCATCTCTTATAAGATATAAGTGGGTGTTTACGGTGAAGCATTGAGCATATGGCAACGTAAATCGCTACAAGGCGAGACTTGTGGCTCGTGGGTTCACCCAGACATATGGGGTGGATTATCAGGATACTTACTTTCCAGTGGCTCGACATTCTACACTGTGGATCCTTATATCTGTTGCAGTGACACACGAGTAACTCGTATATCATCTTGATGTGAAGAGTGCATTTCTCCATGGTTACTTGCATGAAGAAGTTTACATGCAGCAACCACCGGGGTTCGTTGCTGAGAGGGCGTGTCAGAAGGTTTGCAGACTTCACAGAGCTATCTATGACCTTAAGCAGTGTCTAAGAGCATGGATTTAGTAGCTCTCAGATTTGATGGAGCAACATGGGTTTGTGAGATCAATTGCAGATCATTCACTGTTTGTTCAGAGGTCTTAGAGAGGTACAATTTTCGTACTTGTTTATGTTGATGGTATCATTGTTACAAGGGATGATGAGCATGACATCCATGCTGCTAAGAATTTCCTGGGTCAACAGCTTGTAACCAGGGACCTTGGCAGTTTATGTTACTTCATTGGACTGGATTTTGCCAGGAACCAAGGCCTTAAATATCGGTTTCGGCTACCATTTCGGTGACCCACCGAACGGAATTTCGATGGAATTTCGGTCGAAATTCGATCGAAATTTCGGTCATTTCGGTCATTTCTGGTACTGGGGTCCCCATATTCCGGTCATTTCGACCATTTCGGCCGAATTTCGATTTCGACGGGATATCGATATTCGACAGAAATTCGATCGAATTTCGCTGAAATTTGAGGCCATGCCAGGAACCATTGAGGTCTTGTGATGACTCAAAGGAAGTATGTTACATATCGTCTCGTTGAGACAGACATGACAGATTGCAGCATGCCACTACTCCCATGGACTCAAGCATGAAGCTGCATGATGTCGACACTGAGGAGGTAGACAAGAGGAAGTACAAAGGAGCTCGTTGGAAAGTTCCTATATGTGACCATCACTAGGCCAGATATATCCTTTGCAATGAGCGGAGTGAGTTAGTTCGTGGAGCAAGCTAGACATTCACGTACAGATGCAATATATATGATTTTAAGGCATCTGAAGACCTCACCTAGCATTGATCTTCTATTTAGCAAAGGCATGTCCATTACCATTACAACTTGCGCATATGCATATTATGCGAGGTGCCCCAATGATAGGATTTCCACCTATGGCTTTGCAGTATCCACAGGGAGTTCCTTGGTATCATGGAAGAACAAGAAACAGGTGGTAGTTGTTATTCTAGTGAAGAATTGAAGTACATAATCATGGCATATGAGAATATAGAGATGATATGGGCCATATCTATTCTTACTGACCTAGTAGTTGAGGTGCCTCTTCCCATGCACCTCCAATGTGACAACCAAGCTACTTTATTCATTGCTAGCAACCCAGCCTTTCATATAACCAAGCATATCTAGGCAGATTGTCACTACATTTAAGACATGATTCAGAAGGGCTTCATCTCCACCACTCATGTTAGCTTAGGAGATTAGACATCATACGGGTCACCAAGGCCCTAGCCAAAGGGCCATTCCATATATGTTCCCATTGTTGTAAAAATCCCTCGACTGGTCCGACTAATAGGTCTGACTAGTCTAGTCGGTGGGGTGGCCGACCGAGTACTAACTAATTCTAACTAAGGCCAACTAGTCGATCGATTTTTGCTTGGAGATACCATATTTTTTATTTTTTTAAAGCAAACTTATTCTAATATGCTTATTGTTTTATTTAAATCAATTTCTTCTTTTCTTTCATTATGATTATATAAAAAATGTACAAATCTATGTAAATATATAAGAATATACATACAAAAATGATTTATATATTTAAAAAAATTAAAAAATTAAAGCTGATTAAAGCCCGACTAAATCCGATTAGTCGTCCGACTGCCGATTAATCATTAATCAGTGACCCAACCGACCGAGTACCGACTATTGATTTTTGCAACCTTGTATGTTCCAAGCTTGAGCATAATTGATATCTACGCTCCAACTTGAGGGGTGTTGAGATATGAGTTATTTTTTTATTTCTTTTATGTATTATCTATTATTTTTTCTACTTTATCTAATTTGCCAACAAGTTTCTCCTTTATATAAGAGAACCCTAGAGCATCATGAATAAGCAATTCGTTATTTTCTCACAGTAATATATACATATATTTTGAACACATATTGTCATCGATTAACATGAATCCAAGATAACAGTACGAATCAATAATATATATATATATATAATTTGACATTTGTGGTAATATCATTGTTGAAGAATGATCTTGTATTCTTGTGTGGATTGTGTTTAGTGCCACATCTTGGTGTTGTGACTTTTGGACACATTGATGGGGCTATATAAAGAGCTCCACACCCATTGTAACCTAAGAGAAAGATTAATAGAATATCAGCCCTTTGAGGCGGTTCTCCCGTGGTTTCTTCCCGCTCCTTAGGGAGTAAGGTTCCACGTAAAATCAAAGTCTTCATTTTATCTTGTTCTTTGATCGCTTACGCATTTCATATTTCAACATGATATCAAAGTTGTTCAATTCTCGAGGAAATATTCGTGAAGATTTATTTTGTCCATGTTTTCGAGATTCGATTTATTTGTGTTGTATTCTTATCCTTGTTCGAGATTTATTCAAGATCTCTAGGGTTTTTTGAAACCCTAGATTTACAATTCGTGAAGATCCATCGTTTTCCATCTCCATTCTCGTTGGCACAATCACCTTTCGCGATGGCACGATCCTTGCGCTGGCGGCGACATCCTTTTTCTCCAAATGGTGGCACCAGGCCACCGCCCTTGCAGCTCCTGTCTGGATTCCTCCTCCCAAACTTGGAATTTCGCCAAACGGTGGCACCGGGCCACATCGCTTGGGATTTCTCCTCCCAAGCACGCTACACCTTCTCTTGTGGCCGGAGACGCACCTCCTCTTCTGCGGCTAGAGCCGCATCTCCATGGCCCGATCCAGGCGGGTCCTCTTCTATCTGCGAACCGAAGCCGAAGCCAACGAACTGGAGACGCCCCTCCTCCCTTGCGAACCCGAAGTCGAAGCAGCTCCTCCTCACCTGCAGTCGGCACCGCCCACCTCTCTTTCGAGCACGCAGAAAGCACACATGAGGCACAAGGAGGCGACGTCGTGAGTTCGGATCCTCATTGGGAACCTTAAGTTGTTGCAGAAGGTGAGGAGGTCGATACCCTCCTTTGTTGTTTTTTTTAAAGCTTAAAATGCTTGGTTATTATTAGCTCGAATGGGCCCATAGCTGTACTCCAACAAAAGAGAAACAAGAAGCATGATAAGAGAAGGGAGCTGTTGTGAGAATGGAGGAAAATAAGGGAGAGATGGGCCTGTGAAAAAAAAAGGTGAGTGCCATGTCAAACAAAAAAGGGATTGCTTAAAAAAGGGAAGAAATATTGAGTGGCTGAAAAAATAGAGATTGCAATTGAGCGGCTGAAAAATTAGAGATTGCAGCTACGGTTTGATTGGAGAATAGCATGACGTGAAAGCTTTGGAAAAAAAGGAGGGGCTGAGTTTTACATCCCAATGGTGGGTCGTATTAAAAAAAAGAGGCATTGAAAATGATTAAAAAAATTAATGGAGGTCCGAAAAAATAAAAAAAGATGACAATTTGAGGAGCTATGATGAGAAAAATGTGAAAACAATGAGATTAAAAAAAGAGGGAGAGGCATGTTTGTGAAACAAATACAGTCCAAAAAAACGTATGTTGGGACTGCAAAAAAAGGAAAGAAAAAATTATTGTTTATCCTTCATTGTTCTCCCAACTTGGTCGTTTCTGTCAAGTTTGGAAGAAAGGGAGAGTGTTGGGTAGAGCATTTCTTGCTCTACCATTCTTGGCAGTAGTGTCTTGCCCTACTATTGTTTAAAGTGTTGTTAGAGGTTTCTGAGCCCTACCATTGTTTGAGACGCTCTATTTGAGTGACCTATTTTTTGTGTAGTTCTCCAGAGGGAGACTCATTGTTTGAGGCGCTCTATTTGAGTGACCTGTTTTTTTATGGAGTTCTCCAGTGGGAAACACATTGTTTGCTCCATCCTCTAGCGGTCGTGAACTCCATTATGTATGGATATTCCCACGTCATGTTTTCATGGCCGTGAACTCCACTATGTATGGACATTCCCACGATGTTCTTATTGGCCTTTCGGAGTGATGGAATAGTCTTCGGTGAAGACACATTGCATGTCGGAGTAATCCATGATGGCGACTCAATTGTTAATCGGATATCGTTGTGGATCACTATTCACACTCCAGTCTCTAGTTCCTCTTCACCAGAATGGCATGAGAAGCAACATCCTTGACAACAACCGTTAGCGTGCGTTGAGTTGATATTGTATGTAGTGTCATGTACTTTGTATGCGAGTGAGTACATTCTTTATGTTTATCCAATCTCAGCATTGCATGCTTAGCTTGAGGAGGAGTGCTGAAAAATGATCTTGTGTGGGTTGTGTTTAGTCCCCCATCTTGAAGTTGTGACTTTTGCTCACATTGGTGGGGTTATATAAGGAGCTCCACATCCATTGTAACATGAGAGAAATATTAATAGAATATCGGCCTTTGAGGCGGTTCTCCCGTGATTTCATTTCGCTCCTTAGGGACTAGGGTTCTACGTAAAATCAAAGTCTTCATTTTATCTTGTTCTTGTTGTGATCGCTTCCGCATTTCATATTTCAACAATCATGATAAAAAGTAACGCCTAAGAATTAATAATAAAAAATAAGAAAAATTTTCAATAGTCAAACCAGTCAGCTTAATAGTCGGCCAGTCTACCGAATAGTGGAACCAACTATTCAATCGAGTTGACTATTCAGTCGAGCCGACTATTGGCTGACTAAAGGTCTATTCAATCAGAGACCCCCCACACCTCATAGTCGGATCGAATATTTGATATAGTCAGCTGACTATTGCAACATTGATCCACACGTATAACATAATGACGACGACAATACCTCTCGGTGGTCAATGCACAAATAGTAAGTGATCACAGTAGATTTAGTTAAGCCTTATTGCTCTATCAGTTTAGAGAGCTTCGAGCATCATGCTCCTGGGTCCTGCTCAAGGCCATAAATATCCTTATATAGCATGCATATTTTTTGATACTCCCCTTTAACATCAAACTTGAGTGGTTGTCGCATATACACCTGGAGGTCTCCATATAGAAATGCAGTCTTGATATCCAGCGAAAATGACTATCGGTTGCTAACTGCAACAGAGAGAAGAATCCGAAGGGAAGAATGGTGTGTCACAGGAGAGGTTTCCTAGTCATTTACATCTTACGTTTGGGTGAATCCTTTTACCACTAGTCGAGCCTTGTAGCACTCTGCTCAATGCATCACTATGAATACCCACTTGCACCCAACTACGAATGCACTAGCGAGGGTGGTGACCAAGGTTCAGGCACCTTTAGACTGTAATGTTGCCATCTCTTCTTTAATAGACAGCTACCACTGACTAGCATGTATTACCTCTTGATGTGTGTATGGGATGGTAACAATTATCAGTTTTACCTTTTTCTACAAACTTCTTATAATCCTCCAAAAGATGAAAAAAGAAAAACGACTGAAGAGAGTACTTGGCACACATATACCAACATTTCTAAGGAGCAATGTGCTGAGTGAAATCCTCATTGGATCGTAGAGCCCATCTTGATGAGTTGTAGCTCTTGGCTGAATTACATCATTTTGTCGTGTAGTATCATATAGCTGAACAGAAACATCAACTATGCATCCGTAGAAAACAAGTAATCAGTGTTTATTTGTGTCGTGTTGGATAAAGTGGAAGGTATATGAGCAGGGGTTTAATAACTCTTGGTCTTCGAGTATACACGTGAGAAAGAGTCTTCACCTAGGTAGGAGGAAATAGAAATGAGGTGATGGTAGGTAAACCTCTGTGTTTGACTCAGAGGATGTCATATGGTCTCTTGTGGAAGAGAAATAAACAACATATTCAAAGAAGTGACATCAACTTATTTGACATGGTCAAAGGAATTGTACCCCTTTTAGGTTCGAGAGTTCCCATAAAAGTTTGGCAGACCGAGGAGAAAACTTGTCTTGATTCTTGACATGAAGTCAAGTGATGAACAAAATAACACACCAAAAACATGAGGCGTTAGGGAAAATAAATCCATATTAGAAAACACAATCGAAAAAGGAACTTATTCATCTAAAATCGAAGATGGAATGCAATTAATTAGATATTAGGCAATAAGAACAACGTTTCCCAATAAGAGTGAGTAGCATGTCTCTGTACCTAGAGAGTCCCAGTGACGTTTAAAGATGCACATGTTTCCTCTTAGAAACACCATTTTCCTGCGATATATAAGCAATATTTACAACAAAACCTTTTCTCACATTAAGTAGGATCGACTACATGAATTCTTTGCCTCCATTCATATCTATCTCGTGTCATTCTCGGGCTTCTAAAAAATTAAGATCCCTTTGAATGGTCTTATTCCAACACTTCTTGAGCCTTCCTTACCTGCTCTTAGCTGGCTGAATATCCCAAAACTCGCATCTCCTGACTAGTGCATTAGTTGACCTCCTTTGCAAATGACCAAACCTTCTTAAGCGGTTATCTCTCACCATATCCTCTATCAGAGCTACACCAATTTTCTTCTCGATCGCATCATTATGTATTCGATCTTTATGTGTATGGTTGTTCATTAGCACCTTTGCTCTAAATACTAGTATTATATGCATTTTCAAGGATGGTTTCCCGTACAATCACTGGGAATTCTTGTGTTAGCTTTTGGCTTGATGACACATCGATCCCTATTTCATAATATGTTGATGACACCATTTTCTTTGTGGACGGATGTTTATGAGGTGAAAGGGATTGCTATGATGCTCGAGTTTTTTGGTGACATCCTAGGCCTCTAGCTCAATGGCAACAAGTTAATTTTTTTCTTGTTTGCGATGGATGAGGCAGAGGTGGGGGCGTGTGTCCGATTATGACACGGGGACCTTCCGGTCAGCTATTTGGGTTTGCATTTGGTGAGTGGTTGGTTATGTCAATTTGATCGGCTACTTGTGGTGGAAAAGTTGGAGTAGAGGTTCGCAAGTCGACAAACGTCTTGCTTATCAAGGCGGTTGGAGTAGTGGTTAGTTCTTAGCATGGAGGTGAACAATGCGACACTTGCAAAGGGGGTTTCTTTCATTTAAGTTAGTTGTTTGGATTTGCTTTTTTCTTTGTTACAGATTAGATATAGGGTCTCACCTTCATTTTTTAAAGGATAGTCTATCAGTTAAACTTGGGGCAGTGAGTTTCTTGTGTTATATTGAGAGACACTTGGATGGGATCAACGTCGACGGGATGGCGTTTGAATTTAACTTTGCTTTTTTGGGAGCCCATTGGGCCTTCCAAGGATGTTATGGAGGTTGAGATTTGGGCATTGGCTATTTTGTGGGTGACTTGGCTTCCGAGAAATGTGGTTGTTTTTTAGAGTGAGAGATTCGATAATGTACTTGAACATGCCCAAAATTTTGGGTACTTGCATGTATTACAATGCACCCCTATTTCCTTTTTCAAGAAAAACAATAATATAAAAAAGGCATTTCAAAAAAGAATATTAAAGGTACTAGATTTAGAGGGTTCATGGATGCCAAAGTAATCGGGTATTTGTTCTGACCCAATCAAGATGATTCTTAATCTATGAACAATTTTTTACCTTATTTGGATCGAGTATTTAGTCCTCGATTATCCATCTATTGTAGATTATGATGCATTGAACCAACTGGATATCCACTAGATCCAGTCGCAGTGGCAACATGCCATACTTCTCATCAGGTCCGGTTGCAACCCTCGTGCCTCCTCTTCTGATCAAGATTGGATCAAATAAATCCTTCTTGACTAGATGGCTTGTTGCATCATGGTACCATGTGTTGCTTCTTTTGGTGCTGGCGTGACTTCCCCTTAGTTGCATCTCCTTAAGACCGGACCTCTTCATCTACCTTCCTCTGTCCAACTATCCACTACTCACATCTTTGGTTGCTCTCTAGGTGAGCAATTCTTGTCTGTTGGGAAAATAAGTCGAGTTATTTATTCCATAAACCCTAAGCTCTCTTATATAGGAGAGTGGTCAAAGGGTAAATTACATAAAGCATTCATAAGAAGAAGGAAATTAGGAAACAATACAAATCACATAGCATAAATATATCTCTATACTCCCCCTCAAGATGGGGCATAGATATCAATCATGCTCAACTTGGACGAGCATTTCTGGAATGGTCCTCTAAGTAAAGCCTTAGTGAAGATATCTGCAGTCTGGTCCCCTGAGCTGACATGAGATGTGGAAATAAACCCCTTCTGAATCATATCACGTATATAGTGGCAATCAACCTCGATGTGCTTTGTTCGTTCATGAAATGCTGGATTATTTGCAATAAATGTAGCAGATTGATTGTCACATTCCAGTACCATAGGAAGGGGGAACTCTATATATAGATATGTAAGAACGACTTTAACCCACATCATTTTTGTACTGACCTGGGCCATAATCCTATATTCTGACTCAACACTAGATTTGGCTACAATGGTTTGCTTCTTGCTCCTCCATGAGACAAGAGAATCTCCAACATATACATCAAATTCAGTGGTGGACTTCCTATCTTTTGGACATCCTGCATAATCCGCATCTACGCATGCTGAGATAGTAATCACCTTGCCTTTCCTAAATAATAGACATGCATCTGGAGAGGATTTAAGATACCTGATTATCATATGTATAGCATCCATATGTACCTGACGTGGTTGCTCCATGAACTTGCTTACCCGACTAATAGCAAAGGATATATCGGGTCTGGTAGTGGTAACATAAAGGAGTTTTCCTACCAGCTCTCTATATCTTCTTCTATTCACCCCATCAGTATCATCATCATATAGTTTCATGCTTGGATCCATAGGATTAGTGGCAGGTCGACATCGAAGCATTCCTATGTCACTTAGCACTCCTGCGTCACTTAGCAAATCAATCAGTGATATATTTCCTCTGAGTCATCACAAGCTCTTGTTGATTTCTGGCAAACTCCAGTCCCAAAAAGTATCTAAGGACTCCAAGGTCTTTGGTAACAAATTCACGACCCAGAAGTTCTTTCGCCCTCTTGATTCCTTGTATGTCATCTCTTGTAATAAGGATATCATCAACATACACTATAATTGCAATCATACCTCTGGATGTTTTCTATATAAAGAGGGAATGATATGCATTTCAACGTTTGTACCCATGTCTTTCAAACAAGTCTGAAAGCTTCTGGAACCAAACTCTAGGGCTCTGCTTAAGGCCATAGATCGCCTTATGAAGTCTACACACCTGTGAACACTCCCCCTCAACAACAAAACCAGGTGGTTGTTGCATGTAGACTTCCTCCTGAAGATCATCATATAGAAATGCATTCTTGATGTCTAACTGAAACAACGACCAATCTCGAATCACTGCCACAAAGAGATGTTGCTCGAGAATGTGTCAAGATAATCCACCCCGTATGTTTGTGTATACCCTCGTGCAACCAGGCATGCCTTGTATCTGTTGACGCTACCATCTGCATTCTGCTTAACTGTAAACACCCATTTACAACTAATTGTGGACACGCCAATAGGAGCAGGGACGAGGCTCCAAGTGCCTCTTGACTGAAGAGCAGCCATCTCTTCTTCCATAGCTAAGCGCCATCGACTGTCCTTTAAAGCTTCTTGATAATTCCGTGGAATAGCCACGACGGATATTGCAACAACAAAATTCTTGAATTCACCAGACAAGCGATTAAAAGAAACCATGGATGCTATAGGATATGATGTACAGCTACGCTTCTGCTTCTGTAGCGCAATAGGTAGGTCCAAATCAGTGACCTCTACATTTGCCCCGGTAAAGAATCCTGCTCAAGTAAACCATTAGATCCATCATCAGAAACAATATTCTCAGGACATACCTCATGCGGGCTAGATGATGAGTGGTGACCATGAGTAGAAGCAGGCTAGTGGGTATAGAGGTGCGACAATGGTGAAACAAGGACTGAAATAGGAAGTGGAGGTGGCGTAGGTAGTGGTGATGGTGGTGGTAAAGGAGATGGTTGTGGTGGAGGTGATGGAAGTGATGGAGGTGGTGGCATGTATATAGCTTCATCAGTGTCTGAAGACATCAACCGATCACCTGTAAGGGAGAAGTACATAACGAACTCGGAAAAGGTGACATCGACACAAACATAATACTTCCTGCACATCGAATCATAACACTTGTACCTTTTTTGTGTCTTGGAGTACCCAATGAAGACGCGCTTGACAGCTCTAGGAGAAAGCTTGTCAGTACCTGGAGACAATTGATGAACGAAGGCAATTGAGCCAAACACACGAGGAGTAAGTGAGAACAATTCCTTTTCAGGAAAGGCCAAAGAGAAAGGAATCTTCTCACCCAAGACTGACGACGACATGCGATTAATGAAATAACATGCTGTTAGAACAACATTTCCTCAAAAAGAATGAGGAGCACGACTCTGAATGAGAAGCGCCCTAGTGACATCAAGCAAATGACGATGCTTCTTTTCTGCAACGCCATTTTGTTGGGAAGTATAGGCACAAGATGTTTGATGAATAATTCCTTGGGTGGAAAAATAACTGGAGAGAGTGTTAGTACAAAATTCCAATGCGTTATCAATTCTCACAATTTTCACCGAAGCAGAGAACATATTACGTACTTCATTTAAGAAAGTTTTGATAACATTCCCAGCTTCAGATTTATTCTTTAATAAGAAGATCCAAGACAGATGAGAAAAATCATCAATAGTGACAAGATAAAACATGTGCCCCTGATGATCAGGGACACGACTGGGACCCCAAATATCGACATGAAATAACTCAAAAATGGAGCTACTGCTCCGACTCTGACAACTGAGAAAGGTAGATCTGTGATGCTTTCCCAACTGACAAGCCTCACATTGAAAGGATGTGTGAGGTGAAATCTGGGGTAGAACACGACATAGTTTCTGAAGCGGTAGATGACCAAAGCGTAGGTGCCAAATAAATGGTGAGATAGGTCCAACAGGTAGAGAGGATATTCCAGCATAGGGGGTTCGAACTAGGCGATAGAGACCGCCCTGCTTACGGCCACACCCAATCACATTGTTCATAAGGATGTCCTGAAAAACAAGAGAAGATGGATCAAATATGGCTCGACAATGTAAATCCTTCATAATATGGCTAATTGACAACAAATTAATAGAGAAATCAGGTGCATGCAACACATTCTTTAGATGCATAGAGGGTATCAAGCTAATCTCCCCATGTCCAATGATTGGGGAGTGAGTACCATCTGCAATAACCACAGTACGTCCGAGAGCAACCTGTCTGTAGGATGTAAGTTGACCCCTGTCTCCACATAGATGATGTGTGGCACCAGAGTACATAATCCATCCTAAAGCATCAGATCCACTAATGCTAGTGAGTGCATAAGTACTACCTGAGGTACCGGAGGAGGCTGAAGCAGCTACATCTAAATGACACCCGGAAATCGGCGAGGGTGGCACACGATTGGAGGGAGGTATGATACCCTTCAATCGAGCTACAAGATCATCAAAAAGTTGATCCAAAGAGGAAGCAGCGGGAGGCTCAATTTGTTCGGCCACTCGAGCAGAAGCATGGAATCCATGCTTGGAGTAGCATGTATCCTCTGTGTGTCCAGGATGATGGCAGTATGTACATGGCTGGTGAACACGATCTCCCCTGCCCCGAGGTCCACGACCATGAAACTAAGAAGAACCTTCACGACCTCGGGATGCCGCCATTGCTGAGGATGTCTGATTGGCAGTAGAAGATCGAATAGTAATATGACTGAGTCTGTGGAAAGCTTCCTCCATAGGAGGAATAGTAGAGTCTGCCAAAATCTGGGAGCGGGTCGCCTCGTACTCTAGATCAAGGGCTGCCAGGAAGACACCAACTATGGTGGCATTCCTACAAGTCTTTTGTTGTTCAAGAGTAGATGTGAGAGGCATAAAGCTCTATAGCTTCTCGAACATCCCACTTAGAGATGTATACAGGGAGTGGAGTGACTGTCCATTCTGTTTGATAGTAAAGATATCATGTTGAAGCTACAGAATCTATGTCTCGTTCTTTGCCTGTAAATAAGTAGCAGCAAGAATATCTCTCATCGCCTTAGTTGTGGGCTGATGGAGTATACCATTGGCAATCTCTATTGCCAACGTACCAGAGAGCCATACTTTTGCATATGCATCATCTGCCTCCCATGAGGCGTTAACCCCAGTCTTCTCAGTCGGTTCTTCGTCGGTAAGAATGTGTTTCTTACCAGTAGACTTCATCATGCTCATGAACAACATAGCCCACAATTCATAGTTTGACTCATCCATCTTGACTATAGGCGTAGGACCTCTGAAGGCGCCTGTGGAGGGAATATCGACCTTGTCCTCTGACATGGCGGCTTGAGAAGGCTAGGGCTGAAGACAAGACATATTGTGTCTACACTGATATAAAGAGATCAGATTGCATGTGTAGACTCATGCAACCAATCTCAACATGGAAGAGGACTGGATGGCTGTGGGGACACGCAGGGGCTCGCGTCAAGATGTGCTAGGCAGGGTTCCGCATGGAGACGACACGCGCGCTTACAGGGCCTGGCGTGGAGGCGACACGCACGTGCGAGTGGCGCACAGGGGCTGGCGCATGAGAGATAGCACGCGCGCGATTGACGGTACGCGCAGGGACTGGCGCACGGAAGGAAAGGAGCTGGGCTCGCACGGTACGGGACAGTGCGTGCAGGGCAGGCGCGGCACACGGGGCGGGGCGGGGCGGTTTCGGGTTGGGTGGTGTGCATCGGGCTGGGCGGCGAGAGAGAGAGAGGGGTTGGATAGGGTTAGGGTTTTGGAGCTCCGATTTAGGACCGCTCTCTGATACCATGTTGGGAAAATAAGTCTAGTTATTTATTCCATAAACCCTATACTATACTAGAGTGGCCAACGGGTAAATTACATAAAGCATTCATAAAAAGAAGGAAATTAGGGAACAATATAAATAACGTAACATAAAATATATCTCTACATTGTCCTTTTGTAATTCGACTCCATTTCCAATTATTTTACTAATATTTTATATCTCTACATTGTCCTTTTGGAATTCGACTCCATTTCCATTTTTTTTACTAATTGACTCTAAGTGACTGATGAGATGGTTGCAAGGAGTTGTCATGTTAATTTCAAACTTATCACATCACCTTCGTCCTTCTGATGTTATATTCTGGTCAATTCAAGTGATGCCTTCATCTCTTTTTATCCATATGCACTGACTTTCATTATATGATCTTTGTCGTAATATTGTATATCAATATATGCATTCCATGCTAGTGGCAATGATTATTTCGTGTGCTATATTACTATGTGATCTTCTCAATGCTTGCCAGAATAGAAGCCGACGCAATGTGATGAATCAATCATGGAAACCCGACCTAAATATAAATGTACAAGTGTCATATTGTTATATTTATAAGAGGTGCCTACAAATGCTCGTGGAAACTTTGGAAATTACAGAAAAAATTCTCTAAAGTTTCTGTGAACAAAAACGCCTACAGAGAAGGTTCTCCTCGAGAACTTCCCCACCATTGGAATGGTACTTATGGAAGCGACAACTTCCCTTCACCACCCCCATGTGTTTGTGGCTCATCATCTGCCTTTGCCATCAACCACTCGGTTGTAGCAATCATCGTGAACTCTAGGGACAGCATTCTCTAAGCACAGCCAAAAGTTCCATCCACAGTGGTGCTTTGGCCGGTCTATCCAATTCTTTGGTTGCCCATGTCTCATGTTGTTGCTGCTGTGTCGCCGCCCCCTTGCCAGTTGGTTCTCTCCAATTGGGGTTCCACGAATACAAGCTGAATTGAGCAATTGAAAAATAAATAAGCTAAGGAAGTTTGCGTCCTTTTTTGTGCTGTGGAAATAGTCTTGTTCTAGTGGCGACAGGTTCTCTGTGTTGAATGGTTTAACATGCGTTTGCGCGAGGGTTGGGTCCCAATGGTGAACCAACTGAGGTGTGGAAGAGAGAGGGCGGATGACGTGAGGCGTTTTGTGCCTATAAATAGACTTACCATGAAGGGGGGATCATCCCTCGATCGCAGAATTAATGAAGCTTCCTGTTCGGGAGCCCTCTCCCTACTCTATCTAGCTCCTCTCTCATCCCCTCTAAAGCCAAAGGAAAGAATGACACCGTTTTTCATGGTAGATGAGCCTGATGTGTGTCCTGGGTACGGTCATTAGGTCAAACGAATGTATTTAAAAAAAATAAATATGAAAATGAAAATAATGGCTACTTAAAACATTTCTATCCTTCACTACGTGATTTCCTAATTTGGGTTGTTTGACCTTTGAAGGGAGTACATTAACTTTGACATCATTTATACCCCTGCTATTTTTTAAACGGTCTAAATCATATTCACTTTCAACAACTCGGTCTTCTCTATGTATTGTCATGGTATACATATTTACATTGTACAAAGGTTCCGCAGCTTGTTATTTTTTGATCCTTTTTATCAAGTTTTGTTAGTGTTTTTGGTTTTATAGTTTTCTTGCACTAATTTTTCCCAGCATCTTAGAACTACCAAAATTATGGTATCTCATAATTCAATTGTTTTTCATTCTTAATATATTTGTAATACAACATTTTCCATGCGCTGTACTCTTAAAATTTTTCCATCCAAAAGGTGCTAACATTGAAGAAGTATGCCCTATACTTCGATTTTGAAGGCCGAAAAGGTGCTAGCGATGTTGGAGATGGAGAAAAATGGAGTTCAAAAACATATTTTCAAGGTGATTTTAGTGGTAGAAAAAGTCATTTGGTGGCATTTGTCTTTAGATAGGTTGTTGAAGTGCCTTTGTATTGTGCGGATGTTGTTGGAGAGAAAGGCAGGACACGTTCTAACGGTGAAGCATCTTTCACTAGAGATGATGTTCATAGGATCTTCATGCGACCATACCGCCTGTACAACTATGTAGCTCCTCTGTGCTAGGGAAAAGCAGTTGGAGCTTGAGGAGTCAGGGAAGAACAGGGATTGTTGAAGTGCCTTTGTATTATCGATAGGTTGTCAGAGAGAAAGACGGAGCACGTTTTAATGGTGTGGGCTATTTTAAAACATCTTTTGTAGAGAAGATGTTTGTAGCATCTTCATGCAACAATGCCACCTCTACAACCATGTAGCTCCCCGGTGCTAGCTGGAGCTTGAGGAGCCACGGAATAATGGATGAGGTGAGTGGGAGTTGGGGGAAGGTGGCCGATTTCAATGTAGTTTGGAACTGATGGCAGAGCACGTGGGAGCTGATGGAGGATCATTGGAGCTGGCCAGAGATAACATTGGAAGAAAACGCTTGCCCGAGCCTTGAAAGATGGGCGGAGTATGCTGGAGTTGGGAGAGGGAGGGCATAACCACAGGGATGGGGCAGAGCTACCAGAATGGAGGTGGAGGGGGTAGAGTTTCAGGGAACATCCATAATCATATTGGTTGATTTGCGCGCACGCGTGAAGAGTGGGGGCATACTGAGAAAATTCATTTTTTTTAGTTACTACAGTCGTGAATGGTTTAGGAAGTATCTTTACTATTATTAGAATAATTCTGCATCAGTTTAACATATTGACCATGGCTTTGCCATAGGTAAGAGCAGTGCATTCTGGAACAGCAACCCTGAAGGATGCCACTTCCGAGGCTATAAGAGACTGGGTGACAAATGTTGAATCCACCCATTATATATTGGGATCTGTTGCAGGGCCACATCCTTATCCAATGATGGTAAGAGAGTTCCAAGCAATAATTGGCAGAGAGACAAGGAAACAGGCAATGGAAACATGGGGTGGAAAACCTGATGTTCTTGTCGCATGTGTGGGGGGAGGATCAAATGCGATGGGCCTCTTCCACGAATTCATCAATGATCTTGATGTAAGGTTGATTGGTGTTGAGGCTGCAGGACTTGGTCTGGAAAGTGGAAAGCATGCTGCAACCTTGACAAAAGGAGATGTTGGCGTCCTTCATGGTTCTATGAGCTACCTATTACAAGATGATGATGGACAGATAATCGAACCTTACTCCATTAGTGCAGGGTAAGCATGTAAATTTCAAGCAAACTCTCTATAGTGCAGCGGCAAGTACAACATCATGATAGATTAGGTTGCCACTGCCCCCACAATGCCAAATTTTTAGTTCTGAAGCACTTGTGTAATTGTGCTCGCAGTTTGGATTATCCGGGTGTAGGTCCGGAACATAGCTTTCTGAAGGATACAGGACGTGCCGAGTACTATAGTGTAACTGATCAGGAAGCTTTAGAAGGCAAGTTATCTAGTTTCAGCTTCTTACGTGATTTGTTGCATTATTGCATATCTTTTTAGTATTTGATCCTCACTTCTCTCTCCATGTTTTCTACCGAGGAAATATATAACAATGTTCAGTTGCACTTGGTTGATCTGACTCACTCTCCTTACTGATCGGTACAGCTTTCAGACGGTTGTCTTTGTTGGAAGGCATTATCCCAGCGCTTGAGACCGCACATGCTTTGGCATATTTGGAGGTTCTCTGCCCAACTCTCCCTGATGGTGCAAAAGTGGTAGTTAATTGCAGTGGTAGAGGTGATAAGGATGTCCAGACTGCAGTTAAGCATCTTGTCATGTGATGGTGACAAATCGGTTCATCGTGCCATTTCTCATTGAACTTCTTATTTTTTGTGTTAGTGTGGGTGGGCAGGGTTGTAATACTTAGAAATGCATTCATGTTACATGCATGTTCTCTTGATAGGTACAGTAAATAATTTGGCATTGAACAGTTTGGCTTTGATTTATGAACTCAGATCTACCCATGCGTTGTCTTTTTGGCATCCTTACTTAAATATCCTGCAAACTTATAATTTACAAAAATACCCTTGTAAACATCATCATTTTCTTATATAATAAAATGCAAAATGCACATACAAGCTCAAGTTTCTATAGCGTCAGACTAATCAACCCTCCATTCTTGTAATATAGTTCAGACATGCAAATATATATTTAAAAGGCATATGTACATACTGGACAGAATTTAGATGTTGAGACTATAATCCCAAATCTAATAGCCTGATCAGCAGAAACACGATCATTTACATGGCTGATCAGTCATAGGATTGTCATTGCTGAATGTGTGTGAAATGGGGAGGTGGTGGCATGTGGTTGACCTCATCCTTTGCTCATATCACCTCAAGAACCTCCCAATCTTAGGAAAAAGCTGTAAACATGGAGAGGGAGGGGGAGGTGGAGGGGGTATGTTCGGTCGAAGGGAGAAGGCATCGGAGGTTTGAAGGGGATTAGCGATGTTACATCCTTTCGTTAGGGGGAGAACAACCATCTCAAAAGGACTTGCTTGCTTGATGTGGTCTTTTTCGATGTCGCACATGTCACCATCGACGTGGCTGCCTTGTGAAAGGAGATACATTTTTAATGGGTAGATTTTGTCTAGGCCTTGAAACTCCTCTCTCTAGGCTTTCTAATGCAAAAGATGAATATATCCTAATTCTGTGGTGGCTAGGGTTTGTAGTTTCATGAATGATTGTTTTCCTAACACTAGGAGTTCCAAAGATGTTTATATGTCCTCAAACGATTGGGAGAGAAATGGGTTTTGTTTCCTAAAGTGTTAATCCATTTAGGAAACTGCCACCTCCGAATCCCCTCCAAAGCCAAAAAGAGAGAGAATATAAATACCCATTTGGAGAGTTGAACCTAAAACCTCCTGACTACGCAGCACCATAGAATACTAACTCGTTTAAGTCTAACTCTTTGTTAAATGAACGTGAGTTCATTTTTCTTGGAATTTTGATTTAAGTAGGTTTAATGGGTTATTATCCAAGTCACCTTGATTCACCTAATTGGGTTGGAATCACTTGGACTTAGTTGGGCTTGGGTTAACAAGTAAAAGGTTTCTAGAACACCCATGATGTTATATAGTCATAATAATATTAAAGGAGTTTTATCCTCACACTCGAGGCAAAATAAATTAAAGCAACAATCTTAAAAAGATTGCACATATTATTCAAGGAATAATAGTCTGAGTGAAATGAAAAGCTATGTCTACTTAATTGGCACATAATTGGTCCACTTGCTCCCATGTGGCTTCCATGAATAGTTGACCATGCTAAGAAAAAAATCACCAGAGGAACTACATTGTCCCTCAACCACTTCACACTACAATTTTGATCCCGATTAAATACTCCTCGAATGTTAGGTCATCATTATTAACCTCTAATCCCTTGTATTTGATCATACGTTGGGAATCGTAGAAGTACTTCCTTAGATTGATACATGAAAGATGTCATATATACTTGATAGACATAGTGGAAGTGTGACTCGATAAACAGAAGAACCAATCCTCCATATTACATAAATGGTTTATCGAACCTCAAAGACAACTGATAAAATCGTGTTTCAAGCAACTAAGAACAAAAAATTGAGCTAAATTCCTCAACAATCTCATTCATGCATGAATTATAATTTCATACTTGTAAAATATACATTTTTTACCACTCTAAAATCTCCCAAATATATGCAAAAGAAAAATCCAAAAAATAAATATAGAAATATAGAAATATACTAAATTAGACATGAAATACAAATATGCATACATACACACATACAAACTTATAATATTTATAATTAATTTTATGTAATTCTGATTCCGTTGATTTCTTTTGCTTTAATTGAATAAAAATTTATAGACAATTATAAAATTATCATAAAAATACCATCAGAAATAAATGGCAAATGAAATATGTTCACTTTTTTCAATATGTGTGAATTATGTATTTTATATCTGGAGTAAATGGACTTCAATTCACCCCAACTCACTTGTAAAGTTTATCATTCGAAATTTATTGAGTTCTAAACATGCATTAACAATGATCGGGGCTCATATGTTAAAATGATTACGGACCCATTTGTACAACTTTTTATATCTCTCTTTCTTTTGTATAGAATCCATTTCATACCCTTTTCGTTTGATTTTAGTTTTATTTTTTATTTGTATATTTTATTTTCCCATCAAAATGTTAAATCAATTAAACATATAAAATGTAACAAAAGTAGGTTTTTTCTATGAAGGTCAATAGGACCTGCCATTTAATTTTCTTTATTTTGTCCTTTTTATATCACAAAATTAAGATTCAACAAAAATATTTTCAAGTAGCTTAAAATATATATTATTATCAAATGTAATGTAGCAACATTATTAACAAGAATACAACAAACATTTAGATAATTCAAAATGTTGGTATTGTATGCCTAAAATCCCTTTTAAATTTCATCTTAAATTCTAAAAAAATTTGGAACAAATTTCTTCTATAATATTTTATATAAATTTATTTTAAAAGGTTTGTATTTAGATTTTTTTTCATTTGAGTTTTTTTAATATGTGTTTTTATTTTAATTCCAGATTTTGGTCCCCTCTTTTATATTCCGATCGGTCCACGTCACCACCTATTGACCAACTACTTACTCTCTGCCCATTATACCTTCAAAACGTCCATTTGTGGCTTCGGCTATGAGATAACCCTTGCAGGTTTTGAATGATCGGAAATTTCAAGATGATTCGATCTCATCATCTTGCTCAGATGAGCTCTTGTCGACTGATTGTTCGAATCATCGATGAAGCTCGATTGAGTCATCATTGGCTTCGCCAGACAACTATGAAGTTATCCCGATCGTCAGCATACTCTAGAGAGAAAGGAGGAGACGATACACATCTTGTTGGAGCCAGAGTTCCTTCACTGCAAATAGGGGAGGATGGGAAGGAGATGATTATCAACTACCATCCGATTAGATCCTCGATTCTAATCCGACAACCACTAGGCAACCATGCCATTCAGTCTGAAATAACATTTCAGGCATGAGCCTTGGAGTGTCTGCCAGCCAGAGCAGACCATTAGTGTGTTGTCACGCAACCCGAGCTTAGAAGCAGATCGTGCCTGGCACGTGCAACACCTAGGAAAATTGCAAGCGTGAAACTCTGATTTCTTGCATTCGCAGATAAGTCCCACTGCTTTGTGAAATTTACATATATGTCCAGGAAGCTTTAGTTATTGTAATTATACCCATGTTTTGGATCTATCTGTAAGAGTTTTAAATATTTTTAATTAAGTTTTATTACATGCATGCACATGAATTATTTAGTTAATATCTTATGAACCATATATCCAAAATTAATGAAATTGGTGTCATTTAAAAGATAATTTTATGCTCTTCTTGATTGTGTGATTGATTTAATGATTCAATCTACTATTCAAGTATTAAATTTTAGATTGTACAATTTGTCTATGCGACCTTGAAATTAAACTAAAACTTGGACACAATGGTTCTTTGATTCTTATAAGACTTGATTAGTTTCACAAATTATTTTGATTAATTAACCAGAGGCTTTGTTGAGTGTTGTGCATATTTTGTATATTGCATTTGCATTATTTTGGCATTTAATATATTTAAAAAAAATGATTTGAAAGATCATGCATTGCATCTTTTATGATGTTACTTGACCTAGATCACCATCAAATTGCTAAATTAAATATTTAACTCCTAAATTAATATATTTAATTTCTTGTGTCCCTGTATTCGACTCTAGACTTACCCAGGTAAAATTTAAGCCGAGTTCTCTTCGTGGAGATCATTTAACTCGGTTCTGATAGATTGATAATTTGCCATACTAAAACAGTAATTAATTAACATTGTCAATTAACGAATCATTGGTGTACCTCCATTTCATCACCTTTATTCTTTCATTTCTGCCTTAAATCCCTAGCTAAATGAATGTACATATCATTTATTTATCAAAATAAGCATTCTTTAATTTGTACAAAATACTTTATAAATATTGTGTATCTATTGTATTTAAGTCTAAAATTAAAGAATAAAGGAATAAAAGAAAAAGAAAAAGAAAAAGAAAAAGAAATGAGACACCATAGGTGTTGAATGACCCTACCTTCGAGACTCTGTCATCATGATGTCTTAGTCGACAAGGAATAAAGTAGGGGGGAGATAGGATGACGAATTGTACAGAAAACACAATCTAAAAACCCTATAAAAATAGGTCAATAATTAACTTTTAGAACCTATTTTATTCTTTATTATTTACAGATCAAAATAATAAACTTTGAACAAAAATTGCAGATAAAAATATAAGTTAAAATACAAAATTGATTTCATAGAAAAATAATCCACACTGTGCCTGGGACACACAAAATAAGAAGCTATAAATAAAACTTCGCAGACTTATATCTTCTCCATACTATATCAAAATGAACCAAAATCAACTTTAATTATATATAACTTTTAATTAGCTATTTAATGAAGGTAGTTTCATTCAATTTGGAGACAAGATGAAAGTTAGATTTTGGGCCCATATTGTGCAATATACTTGTATACTTTATTCATTTTATTTATTCGTCACATTTTCATATTTTTATATTTTCATAATTTTGTAAATATTATTTATAACACATATACATAATAAAACTAGAATAAAATAATTAAAACTATCAAGAAATAAATAAGTGAACAAAATACATAGATGAATATATTGTGCATATACATACATAATAAGTACCCTAATTTATTTAAGTATACATATTATATCAGAAAAATACAATAAAAATATATTTAAGTGTATTTAAATAAGTTCTCAATATATAAATTATGTGTATGAAATAATAAAATCAAAAACATAAAATAAAAATAAAATGCATAAAATATAGATGAATATACCTATATGTATACTTCTAAAAAGTAACATACAATAAAATAAGTCATAAAAATAAATAAAAATATGTATAAATACTATATAAAATTAGAAACTTTTTTGTAATGTAATCATAAATTAGTTAATTTTTTTCTTTTTTATCGATTTTATAAGAAATATTCATTTTTTGTAATTCCTAGTTGGTCCACGTGAACCAACCAAGAGCCACCTTTTGTTGACCTACAGTAAACTGTACCTCAACCTCCTCTGACCCATGTTCGAGCCATGAGTAGCCCAACTTCGTTGATTTCTCCACGCCTCCATCTTCTTCCTCTCTCCTCGAATCTTCCACCAACTTCGTTGACCCATGTTCGAACCAACTTTTGCTTTTTGATTAATCTTCCTAGGTTCTTAGACCCTCGGATCCACCTAATCTCATTGGTGTTGGTGACAGTAACATCTGGAGGCGATACGTACGAGGAAGAGCTTTGGGAGAGCTGATCCAACCCATTGTCAGACCTTGCACCATTGGTTCTACTTCCCGAGATTCCAGCTCAGTCGAGGCCATCTTCTTCTGTATTTCTAGGTAATGTTAAGCTGTAGGCTTTGATTTATGCATTTAATTTCATTTTTAGTCTATAATTAGGTGTAATTTTGTAATCCCAAATTTGACCTGGAGCTTAAGCTCCATGCCAAATCTATCGTTTCTAGACCACATCTACATCGACAAACCATTCTTCTTCATTCCTTGATACCCTCTCTCCATTTTGCTAAACCTTTCACCCTCAATTCTGTAAGAATCGAGGCCCAGCAGGCTCCTCCTCCCTTGCCTCGTTGGATCTCTATTCATATTCCACCCCACTTGCATTTCAGCTTCAAGGACGAGTCGAGGGAGTAGCCCTCGCTCATTCCTAACTTTTGGTGCAGGATGTACCCTTTGAGGATTTATCTGGAGCTAAATGGAGTCCTGAAGGTACTCCATGATACTTGGAGCATGAAGGACACCTAGGCCTTCATATGAAGCATCTCAGCCTCACCGGAGGCCACCTACACGAGAGAGCACCTCCAGTGATGCCTGATAGCCGTCAACAGGAGTCGAGCATGTCGTAGAATGGAGGAAATCAGATTTAAAGCTCGCCGACCACATATTCTTCTGATGTTCTCCGTTCAAATTTCCAACTCGTTCGATCAAGAACAGCGACTCGGATCTAATCTGAGTCGTTGATTTCCATTGAAGGGGTGTGCAAGGACAGCTACTGGATTGTCCACGTATCGAGCAATGGACGGTGTGATCCAGCAACGTAAGTGGGTAAACTTCAAAGACCCCCTTTACCATTTTGTAATTTCTCAGTAGCCTTGTAAATATTTCATAATGCTTAAAATATAATGGATAAATTGCTTGTACCACCTCAAATATTTTTAATATTGCAATATAGTTCATGCCAGTCATGTGCACCCAAACGTGTTATTCTGTAAAAATTGCATGTAAATCCTCTCTAGTTCTTTTAATTATTGTTTAATATATAAAATTCAAATATTAGTTAAACTTTTTTGTTCTTTGCACCGTACCCCTTGTATTTAATTTTTATTGCAAATATACCCCTGCTAATTCAAGTACTTTTGTGTATGTTTCTTATTTTTTTATGAATATCTCCTATGCTCCAAAAATTTTAAAGAAATAGGATAATGTGTTTGATGCAGTGTTCTTTCATGTCATAGTTTTTATTTTACATTTATGCATGTTTCCTATTTATTAAAAATCGAATAGTACACGGATATTCCCTGTTTACTTTAAAAAATCCAAAAAAATATAAAATCATGTTTAAAAATCTCCTAAAAAAATATCGTGTGTTTATTATAGTATCTAGTACCCTTAGACCAAAAATCCCTAAAACTAGAAAAATAAAATGAGAAAAAAATTAAAAGCTCTAAAATCTTATTTAAAAATACAAAAAAAATCCAAAAATATTTCTTCCTATTATGTAATCTTATTTATATATACTAGTATATATTAGAATTGATTTGGAAAAATTTCGAGGCTTTTTGTTATTTTTAAACCCCAAATCAATTTGGCCTATTTATTTAACCCCTATTTTGGTATATTTGTTACTTTAAAGATATCTAAAAATCAAAAAAATTACTTAAAAATCACAAAATAGGAGAACATATACAAAACCCAAAAACATTCTGTTTTGCTATTTTTGGCTATTTTCACCTATATTTATAATTATCTTACCCTATAGAGTATTATATCTATATCTAGTTATATAATCTATAATATTCATTATTATTATCAATATTTTATAATTATTTTAATATCAAATATATATATATATGTATAATATAATATTATTAATTAAAAAATAATTAAAACCCACAAAAACCTAAGTAAATACTGTGCATACCTATATACACTTTTTTCATTTATAAATAAAATACATGTGCTACACATGTGTTCCTTGAGTTCGACCCCTACCTACTTGTCCACTATACACACTCATTGTAGGGTATAATAAAGTTTGATCTACATCCCTTTCTTTTATCGCTTCATTATTATTCATGGGTTGATTATTGATTTATCGCATTTGGTCGTTGAGAGTGGTCACTTCAATGATTGCGTGTCCACCTTGTGTGACACGTACGAACCTCCTCTTGGAAATATTTGCACTATTTCAAATGGCACCATTGTTGGAGAGAAACGGATCGTAGCATATTTTGTATATAGCTGCATATTATAATTTTCTTTTTATTTTTTACTTATTTTATTTTGATAATTATTTGACTGTTATAATCCATGTTTTCTTGTTGATCTTTCTTGCGAGGGATCGCTTGGCGACGGCTATCTCTTAGGAGGAAGGCGCACCCGAGATGAGTGGAGGCAGGTCTTCTACTTGTGTGCCGACTAGGAGAGAGCATGAGATATGAGCAAGGAGAGGAGAAGAGCAGTGTGGCTTAGTTTTTATTTTCTAATTTGTGACGAGTGTGATTTATTTTTGCAAATTAATTTGTAATTAATTTGGACAATACCCTACACTGATCGAGGTCTGGTACCTGGGTGATTATTCACATGGGGGCCTCGTCACGATTTTCGTGTTTTCTTCTCCTTTCTTTTATTTTGTTATTCATGATTTAAGTTTTCCGTCTTTGTTTCTATTTGTTTTATGTGAGTGATCCCTTAGACATTAGGTTGCTTGACTCGATAGTTAGGTTCAACTCCCTAATTACATTACATACACCTATAATGATACGCTCTTGGACTTAGTCAAATAATTAATTGTAAATTACTCGAATTTGGAACCATGTGTCATGAGAGACCTCATACAGCGCTTGCAGGACCCGCTGTTGTGAGCAACCAGAGGTCTCCAAGATCGAACACTTAGGATCCATTTTTAAGTAGTTAACATTTGGTTCTTCCCAATAATAACATCTATTGTTTAGGGTATTTTCTTGCTTCTGCACATCACCATATAGTGTAAATATTTTAGTTCTACCTTGCATCCCGCATGGAGAGAGATAGGAAGCATTGTAAGTAATTCTATCTTTGCATGCATCATTACTCACTAAGGCGAGATTTTCCATCTTAATAACGACTTGCATGGCTTTTACATCCTCTCCCCCTGTGTTTATATCACTTATGAAAGGAAAAATACAAAAAATTTTGTTAGACGATGATGAATCCACATTTCATCATCTTTATTCTATCATTTTGGCATCAAAAACCCTAGCAAATGCCTGTAAATAGCCTTAAATAGAACATCTTAGCATTCATGCATATGCATCCTATTAGTGTATAAAATACTGTAATTAAAGACAAAATTATAGAATAAATAAAATAAAAGAAAAAGAATACAATATTGTAAATATTTTATGACCCAAAACCCCGAGACCTAGGCATCTTGATGAATAGGTCGACAAGGAATAAAATAGGGGGAGACAATCGGAGTACGATATGTTCATTCCCACCCTTGACCCTCCCTGCCTTGTGTACAGTCTGCTATACTTAGGATTATTTTATCCTAAGTATATGGGGGACGGTCGACTTCTCATTCGTTGATTCATTCATTAGTTCTTTATTCTTTGGACTTGCCTATACTTAGTACGAGTTATGTCTGCTCTTTTCTCTCCGATCTATGAGGACATAGCTCAAGCTAAGTATAGGGGGGTCGTATATACTATGTATATACTTTAGTCATAACTCGTACTTCGTATTTTCTTAATAATATGGCTAATAATTCATTAAAAACCTTAATACAAAGATGTGATTATTCCTCAAATACTTTTTGTAATTACTGATTCATAAATCAGGTGAAAATATTTTTTGCAAAATGTTTAACAAATAGTTTTCAAAAGATTTTTCACCAAGATTTTCAAACTATTTTTCAAATATTTTGCAAAAAAATATTTTCACATGATTTATGAATCAGTAATTACAAAAAGTATTTGAGGAATAATCACATCTTTGTAAAAAGGTTTTTAATGAATTATTAGCCATATTATTAAGAAAATACAAAAGTACGAGTTATGGCTAAAGTATATACATAGTATATACGACCCCCCTATACTTAGCTTGAGCTATGTCCTCATAGATCGGAGAGAAAAGAGCAGACATAACTCGTACTAAGTATAGGCAAGTCCAAAGAATAAAGAACTAATGAATGAATCAACGAATGAGAAGTCGATCGTCCTCCCTATACTTAGGATAAAATAATCCTAAGTATAGCAGACTGTACACAAGGCAGGGAGGGTCAAGGGTGGGAATGAACAGATCGTACTCCGATTGTCTCCCCCTATACTTAGGGTAAAATATCCCAAAGTATAGACAAGAAGAGGAGACAATGGAGAGGATCGAAATATAGAGCAACTCGGGGTGCACACCCCCTATACTTAGGACAAAGCACGTCCTAAGTATAGAAAACTGTCTACAAAGGGGCGACACCTTTCTGATAGATACAGAAGATAGAATAGGAAAAGAAGAAAAGAAGAAAAGAAGAAAACAAATCAACAGATGAAAGAATGATATGAACAGATGGATCTGTACAGCGGAAGATGGAATTGATCATCATGTATGAGACGCAGATGATGTGAGTCAAAGAACACATCTCATACCAGAAGAATGGGGGCAACGTCAATGGTCGGTGGATCATGATCGAGATATAGTTTCAGGCGTTGACCATTGACGCGGAAGGTAGAGGAAGATGATGGTTCGAATATGTCGATGCTGCCATTGTCATGTACCTTCCTGACCACATATGGTCCTTTCCACTTGCTCTGTAACTTCCCTGGGAATAATTTCTGCCTGGAATCAAACAACCATACTCTCTGATCTGGCTCAAACTGTTTATGGATGATATGGGAATCGTGCCATGTTTTTACTTTCTCTTTGTATTGTAGGTTGTTGGAAAAGGCTGTGTCTCTCAGTTCTTCCAGGACCGCCAACTCTGTTCTTCTCTGGTCTCCTATGCTCTCGGGATCTAACAGTAACTCAGTGACTGCCCAAAAAGATTGGTGCTTGATTTCCACTAGCAAATGGCACAGCTTGCCATAGACGAGTCGAAAGGGAGATGTCCCCAATGGATTCTTGAAAGAAGTCCGATAGGCCCACAGGACCGAGTCCAAAAGCTGTGACCAATCCTTTCGGTCTTGACGGACAACTTTCTGCAAGATTATTTTTATCTCTCGGTTCGATACTTCGGCAAGACCATTAGTCTGAGGGTGATACGGTGTGGCAACCCGATGGTCCATGCCGAACTCGTCTGCAAGGGCCCTAACCTTGTCATTGATGAAATGAGACCCCCCGTCTGAAATCAAGACTCTAGGTACCCCGAACCGTGAAATGATATTTTTCCTCAAGAATTTGCACACGGTTTTAGCATCTGCGGCTCGGGCGGGGATGGCCTCAACCCATCGACTGACATAATCCACAACGAGCAAAATATGCTCGAATCCCTGACTCTTAGGAAATGGGCCCATGAAATCAATCCCCCATGCATCAAAAACCTCACAAAAGTGAATGGGTTGCATGGGCATCATGTCTCTCTGTCCGCAGGTTCCCATTTTCTGACAGTCAGTACATCTCTTCACGAACTCATCAGAATCCTTGAAGAGAGTAGGCCGCCATACTCGCTCAGATTGAACCTAACCCGAACAATCTAAAAAGGAAGTTTGAGCATGTAGAGTTTACAGAGGGCACCTCTCCTAGTGACTATTTGAGTGATATGTCTTATTCTTTCTATGATGCTGATTTTGTGACCACTAGGAGCGGTAGGATGCCCGCAGGCGGCGCCTCTTCTGAGTGACAACCACCAGCTGAACCAGGAGCGCCAGAGGAGCAGAGTAGCGGTGCTGATGCCGCTAATGATGATGTTAGAGACGGTGGTGTTGAGTCCACCAATGATGGAGATCCCGACGACAGTACTGACGCCGTCGTGATACCAGATGCAGACGGTGGTGCTGATGCCACCATTTTGGATGCTGAACCAGAGCGCGGTGCTGATGCCGCGAACACAGGTGCTAGTGGTGGTACTGAGGCCACCACATCTACTTTTGTTGAGCCTCCCTCTGTGATGTTACCACCTTTTGTGTCTATGGACTGTGGTAACAAAAAGAAAAACAAGAATATGAATAAAGGAAAGATTTCTGTTCACATTGCGGATCCATATGTGTTACATGATGATGATTGTATGGACTCTCCTCCTTCACAGGCACAGGGACCTATTCCTAGCCCTCCATCTGTGGAGGCCCCTACCATCCCCTTCCCTGAGGCACTCCGCCGGACGAAGGGGAACAAAAGAGAAAATCCAAAAAAAGAGCAACAGGTAGACGACAATCAGATGATAGACAGATTCCATATTCAACTGACTCTACAAGAAGCACTTGAGCACATCCCCCTCTTCAAAAAGAACCTGAAAGAGAAGACTACAGTCCGCAGGAAGAGGAGGAATCACAGAGATCAGATCCATGTGCTCACTCACTCCACTTGCTGCACTATTCAGAACAAGCTGCCAGCCAAGCGACCAGACGCAGGAGCTCCCTATGTCAGATGCGAGATTCAGGAGCAGCAGTTTGATCGTACTCTATTAGACATCGACTCTTCAATCAACCTTCTTCCGGCAGCCTTACTCGACCGATTCGAGTTTGGTCCTCTTCTTAGGAGCAGGACAGTCCTTCAGTTTGTTGATAGGTCGACTAAGAGGCCGAAGGGGTTATTGAAAGACGTGGTTGTTACCATTCAGGGCCTGAAATTCCCCGTGGACTTCGTTGTGTTGGACATGGAGATCCCTGAGTCGGTAACCGATGCCCCCATCATACTCGGACGTCCATTCTTGGCCACAGCCAAGGCGGTGACCGATCATGACAGTGGGAAGGTATGCTTTCGCGTAGAGGGCAAAACCATACAAATAGAGACGATCGAGGAAACCAGAGACAGAGAGTTAGAATGCTCGGAATAGTCAAGTGAAGCCGCGCAGATGACAGAGGAAGAACTAGACATCCACCAGGCGTGTGATTTTGTGATGATTGATGATGAATCCAACTGGATAGATCCTGTAGCACCGACCCTCGCCTTGCCAATAGATTCACTATATCTAAAGCTCATGGCAGTCGAGAGCCGGGAGAGCACACCCCTGGATGAAGATACACCTGAGGCAGACAGCGTCGGGACGAGTGGTGCCGATGATTTCCATTCTTGTTCATCTTCTTCTGATCCCTCGGATTCAGACATTGATTGGGATGATTTTGATGATTATTTACCTTGTCTGATTCCTTCTGAGCCAACAACCACGACAGAGTGCGAGCCAGTGCAGTTTATTGATGATTCAGCAAGCCGTCCTTCGTTAGAAATTCATGCAGAGCGAGAGTTCTCCCATGCAGACCTGGTCGCCTTCACACAGACATATCAAAATCCAGATCTGGTGCCTCCCAGTTGTCCAGAACTGAAACCTCTGCCGCAGTCGTTGAAATATAGATTCCTTGCGGGTGAGCCCGATATGCACCCAGTCATTATCTCAGCAGATTTGACTGGAGAACAAGAATCTCGTCTGATGGAGGTTCTTGAAAGAAACCGCAAGGCAATAGGTTGGAGTATAGCTGATCTCCAGGGGATTAGTCCGGCTCTGTGCTCTCACCACATCTATCTTGAAGATGACGCTAGGCCGTCGCGTGAGTTCCAGCGACGGTTGAACCCGAATCTTCGAGACGTAGTCATGAAAGAAATTTCTAAGTGGTGGAGCGTCGATTTTATCTATCCCATCTCCGACTCCAAATGGGTTAGTCCACTACATGTGGTACCCAAGAAAACGGGTATCACTACAGTTATCAACGAGTCTGGAGAGGAGATCGCTACCAGAGTGCCCACTTCTTGGAGGGTCTGTGTGGACTACAGACGATTGAATGAGGCCACCAAGAAGGATCATTTCCCGCTACCCTTCATTGATCAGATTATCGAACGGCTAGCTGGGAAGATTCATTATTGTTTTCTTGACGGGTACTCTGGATACAATCAGGTGGTCATTGCGCCCGAAGACTAGGAGAAAACGACATTCACCTGTCCGTTTGGGACTTATGCTTTCAGACGGATGCCCTTTTGTCTATGTAACGCTCCAGCGACATTCCAAAGGTGCATGTTGTCCATTTTCTCGGACATGGTGGGTGATTGTTTAGAGGTCTTCATGGATGACTTCTCGGTCTATGGCGACGGTTTCGACGCTTGTCTTGACAGCCTAGACCGTGTGCTTCAGCACTGCATAGAGGTCAATCTTGTTTTATCTTGGGAGAAGAGTCACTTCATGGTCACTCAAGGGACGGTCCTCGGTCATATCGTCTCCAACAGGGGCATGGAGGTCGATCCGGCTAAGGTGGATATCATCAGAAAACTCAATCCACCGTCCAATCTGCGTCAGTTGCGGTCTTTTCTGGGGCATGTCGGTTTCTACCGACGGTTCATTCAGGACTTCAGTCGTATTGCCCGACCGCTTACTGATCTGCTGACGAAAGACACCGAGTTCGTTGTTAATGATAAGTGTCTTGCGTCTTTTGAGACTCTCAAAGATATGGTTGTTTCAGCTCCTGTCCTTCAGCCACCCGATTGGTCTCTCCCATTCGAGATCATGACAAATGCTTCAGATTTTGCCGTTGGGGCTGTGCTTGGATAGAGGAGGGATGGATTACCTTTTGCCATTCACTACGCCAGCCGGACTTTGGATGCCGCTCAGCGGAACTACACTGTGACTGAGAAAGAGATGATGGCCGTAGTCTTTGCTCTGGATAAGTATCGATCTTACATTCTCGGATCTAGAGTGACTATTTACACTGATCATACCGCCATCCGGTACTTAATGGCTAAGAAGGATGCCAAAGCACGCCTCACCAGATGGATCCTTCTACTCCAGGAATTTGATATTGAGATTAAGGATAAACCTGGAGTGAAGAATGTGGTGGCGGATCATCTGTCCAGATTGGAGAATCTTGAGGAATTTGAGCCCAGTGCACCTATCACAGAGACATTCCCAGACGACACGGTCTTGGCGGTCGCCTCACTCCCGTGGTATGCCGACTTTGTAAACTATCGTGTTGCCAAGACAGTCCCTCAGGGTTGGCCCAGGCAGAAACTTGAGGCCTTCCTAGCTAAGGCCAAGTTTTACCATTAGGAGGATCCCGTTCTTTATCATGAAGGAGGGGATAACATCTGGAGGAGGTGCATTCCTCAAGAAGAGCAGCATAACGTCCTCAAATATTACCACAAGCTTGAGGCAGGAGGACATCATTCTGGAAAAAGGACAGCAGAAGGTGCTTCAATCCAGTCTATGGTGGCCTACTCTCTTCAAAGATTCTGATGAGTTCGTGAAGAGATGTACTGACTGTCAGAAAATGGGAACCTGTGGACAGAGAGACATGACGCCCATGCAACCCATTCACTTTTGTGAGGTTTTTGATGCATGGGGGATTGATTTCATGGGCCCATTTCCTAAGAGTCAGGGATTCGAGCATATTTTGCTCGCTGTGGATTATGTCAGTCGATGGGTTGAGGCCATCCCCGCCCGAGCCGCAGATGCTAAAACCGTGTGCAAATTCTTGAGGAAAAATATCATTTCACGGTTCGGGGTACCTAGAGTCTTGATTTTAGACGGGGGGTCTCATTTCATCAATGACAAGGTTAGGGCCCTTGCAGACGAGTTCGGCATTGACCATCGGGTTGCCACACCGTATCACCCTCAGACTAATGGTCTTGCCGAAGTATCGAACCGGGAGATAAAAACAATCTTGCAGAAAGTTGTCCGCCCAGACCAAAAGGATTGGTCACAGCTTTTGGACTCGGTCCTGTGGGCCTATCGGACTTCTTTCAAGAATCCATTGGGGACATCTCCCTTTCGACTCGTCTATGGCAAGCTGTGCCATTTGCCAGTGGAAATCAAGCACAAATCTTTTAGGGCAGTCACTGAGTTATTGTTAGATCCTGAGAGCATAGGAGACCAGAGAAGAGCAGAGTTGGCAGTCCTGAAAGAACTGAGAGACACAGCCTTTTCCAACAGCCTACAATACAAAGAGAAAGTAAAAACATGGCACGATTCCCATATCAGCCATAAAGAGTTTGAGCCAGATCAGAGAGTATGGCTGTTTGATTCCAGGCTGAAATTATTCCCTGGGAAGTTACCGAGCAAGTGGAAAGGACCATATGTGGTCAGGAAGGTACATGACAATGGCAGCATCGACATATCCGAACCGTCATCTTCCTCTACCTTCCGCGTCAATGGTCAACGCCTGAAACTATATCTCGATCATGATCCGCCGACCATTGACGTTGCCCCCATTCTTCTGGTATGAGATGTGTTCTTTGACTCACATCATATGCGTCTCATACATGATGATCAATTCCATCTTCCGCTGTACAGATCCATCTGTTCACATCATTCTTTCATCTGTTGATTTATTTTCTTCTTTTCTTCTTTTCTTCTTTTCCTATTCTATCTTCTGTATCTATCAGAAAGGTGTCGCCCCTTTGTAGACAGTTTTCTATACTTAGGACGTGCTTTGTCCTAAGTATAGGGGGGTGTGCACCCCGAGTTGCTCTATATTTCGATCCTCTCCATTGTCTCCTCTTCTTGTCTATACTTAGGGATATTTTACCCTAAGTATAGGTGGAGATAATCGGAGTACGATCTGTTCATTCCCACCCTTGACCCTCCCTGCCTTGTGTACAGTCTGCTATACTTAGGATTATTTTATCCTAAGTATAGGGGGGACGGTCGACTTCTCATTCGTTGATTCATTCATTAGTTCTTTATTTTTGGACTTGCCTATACTTAGTACGAGTTATGTCTGCTCTTTTCTCTCCGATTTATGAGGACATAGCTCAAGCTAAGTATAGGGGGGTCGTATATACTACGTATATACTTTAGCCATAACTCGTACTTTCGTATTTTCTTAATAATATGGCTAATAATTCATTAAAAACCTTAATACAAAGATGTGATTATTCCTCAAATACTTTTTGTAATTACTGATTCATAAATCAGGTGAAAATATTTTTTTTTTGCAAAATGTTTGAAAAATAGTTTGAAAATCTTGGTGAAAAATCTTTTGAAAACTATTTGTTAAAAATTTTGTTACATGTTTTCAACCTTTGTAAAAATATTTTGATTGTAAAATTTATTTTTTGTGTGTGAAATAAAATGTTTGAAAAATGATTTGCAAATGGTTTGAAAAATGGTTTTAAAAATATTTTGAAAAATCTATCTATATTATTTTGAAGGCCTTTGCAAAATGATTTTCAAATGTGTGTACATGTTTGTAAAATGTGTGTAAAAATTATTTTGGACCATAGTTTTCAAAAAGTGTTTGAAAAAGCTTGTGTCAAATAAGTCTGAGGAATACTTACATCTCACCAAAATCCACTATATATATGTACTTATAAAATTGAGCACTTACCCTATAAATTCTTAAAATCCACTTCTTGTAGATATAAGAAGCACTCCCGTGTACATATTTTTGACCTAGTTTTCAGCCAAAACCTTTTGTTTTCAAAAAGCCCAAAAACATTTGCAAAAACTAAAATCCAGAAACATTTGAAAAAACTTTTGAAAAATACAAAAAAATGCATCTGCATATGCATCATCATCTTTTCAAAAACCATAAAAAGTTCAAACTCTTGAAAATTGCATCACAAAAATATTTTCTGCATCGCATTTGCATGGCATTTGCATTTTTCGGATTGAGTTTGATAGTTGAACGAGTCCAAGTAAAATCCGAAGATTGGAGCTTGGTTGGACCTTAAATCTACCTAATTAACAAGAACCTTACAGGAACTGGGATTGAGGTACTTCAGGTCTAGTTGACTTAATTATTTGAGGATCACGAGACTTGGTTCAATGGATTCTTGATTGCCTAAGTAGAGTATTTCGGAGCACACGCACGACTCTTGTTGATAATGACCTAACTTGGACACCTGCACCTTTCACTTGGCTCAACTCAGTTGGAGTGGTGAGGGGGTTGGATTTGTCGGTATGAGACGCACACAGGTGGAAACACTTGTCCTCCTCTAGGGAGGGAAGTGCGCCCCAACCCGTCCAGTAATGATGAGTTTCGAGGATAGGAGATCGTGGGTTGCAATAAAGCTTCAAAAGAGGGATAGTCTACTAGCTCAAGAGGAAAAACTCCCTATGTAAATGTTGCTGTATATAGTATTCCAAAAAAATGCAAAAGCAAAAACTCCAAAAAAGTGGACAAGCCTGTACAAAAATAAAAAATGCCTGCCGGAGTGTACGTATATTGTAAAGTCAAATAACCAAGCTTGAGCTTCAAAGTCAAATCATGTGAGCCTGCAGCTGGGTGACTTGACTACACTGGTCTTGCATCCTAGGATATGTAGCTACACTGGCTACCGTCCATTCTTCTCTTCACCCCCTCCTCTTGAGCCGGTAGCCACTTGAACTTAGAAGGAAATACCCTGCTCCTTGAGGGATGAGTTGTTGGATTGGGGAATCATTAGGTTGTCATATCGGAGAAGTCAGTCTCTTTGTCATTTCAGTTGGGAGAGCCACCATCACTTACACTGTACGAGACAGACTCATAGTCGTAAGAGTTTGCGTATGAGTTGAAGTATTTCTGACATGGCTATTGAGGAGACTTGAACAGAGTTTTGGGATTCTCAAGGACTGTTGGATTTCAAATTCGATTCTCATTAAGGTTCCGCCTGCACTAAAATTACAAAGGTCCGACTTAAGCTCCAAACTTTGATTTTGTGAAGACAAGTTTGATAATCAAATAAATCCAAATTTCTTCTTTTTCTTTTCTTTCTTTTTGCACTTATTGCATAAGTGTTTGCTAGGGACTAGCAAAGGTAAAGTATAGGGGGATGATGAATCCACATTTCATCATCTTTATTCTATCATTTTGGCACCAAAAACCCTAGCAAATGCCTGTAAATAGCCTTAAATAGAGCATCTTAGCATTCATGCATGTGCATCCTATTAGTGTATAAAATACTGTAATTAAAGCCAAAATTATAGAATAAATAAAAGAAAAGAAAAAGAATAAAATATTGTAAATATTTTATGACCCAAAACCCCGAGACCTAGGCATCTTGATGAATAGGTCGACAAGGAATAAAGTAGGGGGAGATAAGGGCCAAATACCGATCTTTATTAATTCATTCTTTATTCATTTTGGGACCTATTTTTGGTTCCACTTTTTATACATCAAATAAAGAAACTTTGTACATGAAAGTTGTAGATAATTTAATAAAGAAAAATACAAAATTGATTTCACTGAAAAATAATGTACAGATAAAAAGTTATGGTCTGAATAAAAGTCCAGAATCCTAACTTCCCAGACCTGTATCTCACAAATGAAAACCCCAAATGCAGCAAACTCATCTTTAATTGTATATAGAATAAAATAATATTTTTATTGGTGGTGGTTTCGCATTTGGCGGAGCTACGGTTTGAAAGTTGAGTTTTGGACCCACATTGTATACTTGTACAGATTAAAATATTCAATTCATTATTTATTCATTATTTTTGTGTTTTTATATTTTTATAATTTTGTAAATATTATTTATAGTACTTTTGTGCATTAAAATCAGAATAAAAATGCAAAGATAATTCAAAATAAAAACATTTGTATATACAAGACCTAGGTATTAGACCTATGTACATACCTATACATTACTTATTTATATTTTATTTAAGATACCAAACAATTCAAAAAAATAAAATAAAAATATATTTATGTATATAAAAATATTTTATAATTTTATAAAATAAGAAATAAAAATAATAAAATTAAAATACATCAAAATAAAAATAAAAGTGTACAATATATAGGTAATATACCTATTTATGGCATAAAACTAACTTATAAAAATATATCCCATAAAATTAATTAAAAATCAAAATAAAATACTATATAAAAAATTAAACATTTTTTATTTAATAAACAAACTTTAATTAATTCAATTACTATTTTTATTTGAATTTACAAAATAATAATCAGGGATTTTTCCTGGTTGGTCCACGTGGACCAACCAGGTTTCAGCCCCAGATGACTTCGGTCAACTGGTCGTCTTAGCCCTGTAGCCCGTGTCAGAGCTGGATTTGACCCCCTTTTCTCCATTTTTTCTAGGCCTCGTCTTGCATCATCTGGTGATAGACCCTTCTTGGCTTTTGATCCTCGATCAATGGGCATACCCGCCCTTACGAAACCTTGGTCGAAGGGCCACTGTAGCCACTACTAGGCCTCGTTCTTTCCCCACTGACCGTCAACCCCATAAAACCCAGCTCCGATTCCCTTTTGATTTTTGAACCGCAATTCCCACAGATCTTCCCCCCTTTGTCGAGCTCGAGGTACCTGGAGGTGACAGCTCCAAGTTTTGAGCTTCAAGGCGGTGGATTAGCACTTGATCTGAGCGTGTTCCACACCTCCGGTGAGCTTCGTCGTAGAGGTATTTACTCTCTGGCTCCGGCCATCGAGGCCGTTTCTTCGCTTTCTTTTTACTCTCACTACGTTCCTGGTAGTCTTAGGTTCATCCAGACCATCCTTTCTCGTCACATCGACCATCTAATCACCTAATCGATCACCTCGCCGGAGCGCAACTCCGGCGAGTACCCATCTCGCAGTTCACCCCATTTTGAGAGCCACTGGAGGTCGAGGCATTTTGCCCTCGACCTCCGTAACATTTCTCCGTGCAGGTCCTGAAGCTTTGAAGCACCTGGGAGCGATTTTGAAGGCCGGCCGAGGTACCTGGAGGCCCGTGCTCCGCCGACCTCGCGCCGCCTCTCCGAGCTTCGTCGGAGGTTTTTGCCGCCCCCAGCCTCTGGTGGAGGACCAGGGGATCCCGCTGAGCCATTTTGCAGCTTGAGATAGCGCCCGAGGAGGAAGGAGGAGATCAGGGAAGCTCGCAGGCGGCGAGTTCTTCCCTGTTCTTCGTCATCGTCCGTCAGCCGTTCGATCATCGGCCCAGCCCAGATCCGCCACCAGCCGTTGGATCGTCGAGCGCTTCAACCGTCAGATCAGCCGATGTCCATCTAATCGTAGACGTCCATCGGCGAATCGTCATCGCGCCCGGAGAAGCTGCCATGTGGATAAGTGGCGCGGCCCACACCACTGGATCGCGCCTCGCCACCGACCGTAGGATTCGCGCCACGCATCATCAGCGCTCATTCGCCGTTCGATCGTCCCAGTGAGGGTATTTTGCGTTTGAACCCTCGCTATTTTTGTAATTTAGTTTTAGTACCAAAACTTTTGTTAGTAGTTTAAATATGTTGTGAATTTTGCAAGTAGACCTTTAGACTTTAAATATTTGCATATAGGTCCTCCGCCACGTCACCTCACGTGACTTGTTCACGTGAGGTGTGGGCATTTTGCGAGGAGGCCCTCGGGTCTTTTATTATTTCGACTCAGCCCAAGGAATATTATATTCAGTGTTATATTTTTGGAGAAATTGCATGTAAGCCCTCGGATTTTGTGGAAATTACTTTTAAGCCCCTGGCAAGCGCGTGCAAGTCACGCGCTCTGGTGGGTATTTTATGCCGATGCCCCTGCGGGTTTAGGATTTTGTGATTGGTCCATAGACTCCAATATTAAGTGCAATATTTTGTGGAAAATTGCATGTATGCCCCTGGACTTTTGGATATTTGCATATATACCCCTGCCATGCTGTGATATTTTTGTGAACTTGTCTTATTTATTTGGAGCCTCATTGCAAATCGAAAAAAATTCTCAAAAATTGAAATTAAGCTCCTGGGTACTTGTACTTTAACACTATATTTTTAGTTTTTGATTTCATTGCTTATTAATATTTATTAAAAATCAAAAACATGCTTTTTGCCTACTGTCTAGCTTAGAAAATACCAAAAAATATTAAAATACCTCTAAAAATTCCAAAAACAATCCCTACTGTCTATTTTAACCTATTTTAGTGTCAGTCCAAAAGTCACTAAAAATCTCAAAAGAAAAACCTTAAAAATTCAAAAATACATAAAAACTTCAAAAAAAATATAAAATCAAAGAAAACTCAGAAAAATATAAACTCAGTTAATGTTTCTTCTATATTTTATCCTCTTTATTTTAAAATTAGTTTGAAATTTTTTTATGGCTGTTTGTTATTTTTAATTCCCATTTTACCCCAAGCCAGTAGCTTGTCCATTGTTTTGGCTTATTTCAGTGTTTAAAAATATCAAAAACATTTTGAAAAACACCCAAAAACCACAAAAACAGTAAAAAAATTATAAAAACACCAAAAAGATTTTATTTCTGAAGCTTTGAGTATTTTTGCATATTTTTATAAATATTGTATCACCCGTTTTATTACATTGTATACATTTTCCAATATTGAAAAAAAAAGAAAATAGAAAAATATAAAATATAAAAAGAAAATACAAAATCAGTAAAAAGAAAATCAAAATACAAAATTAAAAATTAAAAAAATATAAAAATTTTAAAAACCCACAAAAATATTTGCCTTGCATTAGTGTAGACATCACTCACATTCACACATTTACTTGTGCACCTACCCTGTTTGCTCCCTGTGTTCGAACTCTGCATACTTTCTCTATACACCATTTGTGCAGAGTTAAAAATAAAATTTAACTCCACATTTATTTCTTATTTCTTGATATATAGTGTGGGTTAATTGTTGATTAAATACAGGATTTTGTAGTGGTCACGACACCGACTGTTGACTCACCTTGTGAGTCAATACGACCGCTCAAAATTTTGTGTTTATCAGGCGACTTGCTCTAAAAATGATCAAAAAATTGAAAACCAAAAATTAAAACAAGGGACTGCAAATAAAACCTTGACCTTATAAAAATACAAAAAATGTTAGGTGACTTGCTCTAAAAATACTCAAAAAATTGAAAACCAAAAATTAAAACAAGGGACTGCAAATAAAACATTGACTTATAAAAATCATAATGAACATCATTATCTGGGGTTCATAAAGCCCTCATTTTTTAAGTACATTCCAGACCTAGTGAGACGTGACCCATAAGGAATGAAGCCTAAATCTCGATTTGTGGCGCTTTGATTATCACCTGGGGCGATGAAGTATTGGCACTTCTATCGTACGTGATCGAGTAGGCCTTGTAGAGCATGGTGTTCTCGTCTTGTGTGGAGCATCCGACTTGGTCTGAAGTGTTGAGCGTAGGCCACACCCTCACGGTTGTGTCTGTCTCATTGTTTTACATCTGAGTAGGTCTTTGCATACTCACGGATGATTCCATTGTGATCTAGGTCCTAAGTATTGATTTCTCCTATTGGCTTCCTCTCTTATTTTTTGGTTGAGTAGCCCCCCAGGCATGAGATACCTTTCAGTGCGTAGATCACAATATACAAAGGAGGTGGAAGAAGTACGAGACGTTGTCCTAAAAGTACACACACTCCTATAGGGTTAGTGATCATAAGGACTTGTTATATGATGTTGCCTGCAAAACAAAAATAAAATTGAAAAGATGAAAAAATAGCCGAACTCTTACGGTTTCACCTGTGTTGAGTTGGTGAACCCACAATTGTTTGGTGTTTGTTTGATTTTAGTTATGTTCAAAGATCAATCCTCACACATTTTGTTCCTTTTTCACTTTCATCTATTTTATTTGACACCCATCCCCCTCGTTTCGAGTCTTCTACTATTTTACACTCCCTTTTATTCCTTGTTTGACATGGTATTCTTCATCCATTCTCGATCCTCCCTTTGATCTTCGAGATGGTGACACGTGGATGGTTTAGGCGATATAACAACATCTCACTGATTAGGCATTGGCCCAGGTCGCCTTCAATGATATGCTAAATGATATGAGAAGAGGGAGAGACCAACCAAGAGGAGAAGAATAAAGAGCAGGTGGAGGCCCAACAGATGAGCCCAGAGGAGAGCGACCCAAGCCAACTCTCAAGGAGACATACAATCCCGAAGCCAGGCAAGTCACTGAGTGGATCCAGATTCCAGCGATCCACACACATTTTGAGTTGAAGCCTCAACTCTTGGCGCTCCTACCCATCTTTCACGGAAATACAAATGAGAAACACTATATTCACCTGCAATAGTTCGGGTGCATTTGTGGTGCAATACACTTACCTAACATATCGTTAGGAGTAGTCAAGATGACGGCATTCCCGTTCAGCCTTTAGGTTATGACGCTTCATTGGATCAACCACTTTGGAGAAAGTGATCACGACCTGGGAAGAATTGAAGTATGCCTTTCTGCACAAGTTCTATCCTCTAGGGCGACTCAACCAGATGTGTGCTCGCATTGTCAACTTCACCCAAGCCGCACACGAATCCATTCATGAGGCTTGGGAGAGGTTTACAGAGTTACAAGAGAAATGTCCCCATCATGACATTCCTAGGACCAATCTGGTACATCATTTCTTTAGGGACTTATAAATGAAAGTCAGAAGCTCGTGGATGTCGTGTATGGCATCTCACATTTCAAAAAAGACGAGGACATTGTATGGTATATATTCGAGGAGATGATTGAAGGAGAGGTTGCCTTGTCGTTATCCCGTTCACATCAGCGCTAGCCCCATACTCTCCAGAAGCTAGTGTATATAGAATCTTCTCACGAGCCGGACAAGGATGAGAGATCCAACTTGAACATCATAGGGAGCCACATGTCCAAGGTGGATGTTATCAAGAAATGATCACAAGACTTAGAAAAACTTTCTGTGATTGATAGAGGACATAGAATCTGGATAAATTGGACCAGGTCACCAAAGTAGATAGAGCTTCATGTTAGCACAATCAGCTCTTGCAATTCTGTATCTACATCCTACCACTCCCGCTGAGACAAAATAACAAGCATCGTCACGGTCTCCTAAATCGAGTCAACCATAACCAGCGGTCCACCATGTATATTACGTGCATGCCCCCAATCCGACATCTTCGTAACAACCACAACATCAACTGGTAGTCTACCAGTCTGAGCCCTAGCCTATTCCAGATCCATCTCTCCCTCCTCCACCTCTCATTCAAAAGGTGAATGGTGTATGGGCTAACGATGCGCAGTCGAGCCATCCAGGCAGACTCCAACAAGGCCAAGAGTCCCGCTAATTCTCTCAACAACAAGGATGGAGATTTGTCCAAAATCAACCTCAATACCACCAGTAGTCTCCACAGAACTATGGTAATTGGAGATAGAATCAGTAACAACAACCACAGTACTGTTAGTACCAGTAGAATCAGTAGTACCCGGTTGTGCCATATCATAACCCTCCTTAGCACCAGCAACAATACTGATAATCTCGAAAATCGGTGTGGTTATATCAACTCACAAGGCAAGTCAATAGTCGGTGTTTGACCACACAAATCCCGAAATTAATCAACAATTAACCCACACTAAAGATCAATAAATTAGAAATAATGTGGAGTTAAAATTTATTTTTAACTCTGCACAAATGGTGTATAGTGACAAGTATGCAGAGAGTTCGAACACAGGGAGCAAGCAGGGTAATTCACAAAAATGTGCACAAGTATGTGTATGTGAAGTGTCTACACTAAGCAAGCAAGCAAACAAATTTTTGTGGGTTTTGAATTTGTATTTTATTTATTTATTTTTTTTATTTTTAATTTTGTATTTTGATTTTAATTTTCTGATTTTTATAATTTTATATTTTATATATATTTTTTTCTTTTTCAATATTGGAAAATATAAGCAAAGTAATGAAAGGCAAGATAAAGTATTTATAAAAATGTGTAAAAATGACCAAAAATTCAGAAATAAAATCTTTTTGGTATTTTTGTGGTTTTCTACTGTTTTTGTGATTTTTGGGGGTTTTTCAAGGTGTTTTTGGTATTTTAAAATGCTGAAATAAGGGAAAACAGTGGAAAAAGTGCTGGCTGTAAGTAAAATGGGATTTAAAAATAGCAACCAGTAACCAAAATTTTTCACACTATTTTTCGAATAAAAGGAATAAAATAAGGAACACACAGAACCTAAGTTTGTATTTTTTAGAGTTTTCCTTGATTTTATATATTTTTTTGAAGTTTTTTGAGTGTTTTTAAATTTTTAGTGTTTTTCTTTTGAAATTTTTAATGATTTTTGGACTGACACTAAAATAGGATAAAATAGACACTAGGTGAATTTTTGGGAATTTTTAGGGGTGTTTTACTATTTTTTTGGTATTTTCTAAGCTAGACAGTGCACAAATAGCAAGTTTTTGATTTTTAATAAATATGAAAATCAAGTAAAATCAAAAACTAAAAGGTTGGCGTCAAAACACACATGTCCAGGAGCTTAAGTTCAAAATTCGAGAAATTTTGGAGTTAAAATGATAGGTCAAATAATTAGAACAAACATCCAAACATTAAACAGTCCTGGCAGGGGCATATATGCAATATATCAAACATCCAGGGGCCTACATGCAATTTTCCACAAAATATTGAGCTGAATATTTAATTTATAGCACCAAAAAGCAATTACAAAAGCCGCCTGGGCACGCAAGCAATTTTCCCACCAGGGCGCGTGACTTGCACGCGCCTGGCGAGGACTGAAGTGTAATTTCTCAAACCCTGAGGACCTACTTGCAAATTATCCAAAAAAATTACACTTGATACGAAAGTTTTTGTACTGAAACGAAATACACAAAAGCCCGAGGGTGTCCTTGCAAAATGCCCACACCTCACGTGTACAGGTCACGTGAGGTGACATGGCTGGGGACCTAAATGCAAATAAACAAAGTCTGGAGGTCTTCGTGCAAATATTACAAAACTTTTACACTACAGACAAAAGTTTAAATACTAAATATTAACTACAAAAAGTGCGAGGGTCAGGATGCAAAATACCCACGCTCGGGCGCTCCGACGGTGACGCGTGGCGTGAATCCAACGGCTGGCGGCGAGGCGCGATCCAGCGGCGGGGGCCAAGCCACTTATCCACGTGGCAGCTTGGGAACGGCCGATGACGGTTGGGCTCGTGCGGCTGTGATTAGAACTCCCCCGATGATCGGACGGTGGGCACGTGGGGAGATCTAACGGCTCCTGTGCGATCTGGGCGCTCCTCGTTGATCCGACGGTCCCGGAGGCAGAGGGAAAAACACGGAGGAGCTCCGGTTGGGCGAACTTCTCCGAGCTCCTCCGTCCGGCTACGGCGACGATCGAGCTTGCAAACCGGTCGAGGACGCTCCTGCAGATGTCAGCTGACGTCTGGAAGCATCAACAGCCACCGGCGTTCGCCGGTGCTCTCGCACGGAGGTGGCGGAACTGCAAGGCCCCAGGTGCTCCGGCGAGAGAGCAAAATTGCTCCAGACGCTTCGATGGGCTTCAGTACCTGCACAACAAAGTTAAGGAGGTCGAGGGCAAAATGCCTCGACCTCAGGTGGCTCTCGAAATGGAAGGGAAGGCGAGATAGGGGCTCGCCGGAGTTGCGCTCCGGCGAGGTGATCTATGGGCCGATTCGATGAGGGATTTGACGAGGGATTGAGGGCGAAATGATCCTAATATTAACAGGAACGAGATGCAGATAAAAATGGGACGAATGGCTGCCTCGATGGCCAAGGGCCAGAGGGTGAATACCTCACGGGGGTACCCGCCGGAGGTGGTGGTGGAACGCGCCCAACTCGCTGAATCCGCCTCCTCGAAGGTGCAGACCTGGAGCTGTCACCTCCACGTTGCTGGAGCGACTCCAAGGGGGGGGAGGAGCTGGATGATTTGCGGTTCCCCCTTCAAAAGAAGGTCAAGGGGAAGCTTAAGTATGGTTGACGAGGGGGTGGAAAGAACGAGGCACCCAGCTTGATTCAGAGGCCCTCAGCCCAAGAAAATCCTTGGGCGAGCAAAATGGGTAGTAGGGGAAAAAGATTGCAGAAGAACTCGAGCTCAAAGGATGAAAGAACGCGCCTCGAAAAAAAATGGTGAACACGGGGTCAACAGCGGGTCTGACAAGGGCTACAGGGTGTAGGTCAGACTGTTGACCTAGGTCAACAGTCCTGGCCTCCTGGTTGGTCCACGTAGACCAACCAGGTAAAACCCTGAAAAAATATTTTATTAATTCTATTTAAAATACTAAATGGCCGAATTAGATAAAAGTTATAAAATGAAAAATGCTCAAAATTTTATGTAGTATTTTATTCTGATTTTTATTTATTTTTATGACTTATATTTTTACAAGTTACCTTTTTAACCCTATATAGGTATAATACCTATGTATTTTAATATTTTATTTAGGTATTTTATTTTTATTATTGTTATTTAGTATTTTATAAAATTATAGCATACTTTTATATACATAAATATATTTTATTTTTCTGATTTGTTTTGTATATTTAATAAAATACAAGTGTATTGTATATAGGTATAAGTGTATGTATAATACCTATGTAGTCTTTATATAAGTATATTTATTTTTATTTTTTCTTTGCATTTTATTTCAATTTTATTGCACATATATATAAAAAAATAAAAATATAAAAATAATGAATAAATAATAAATTGAATATTTTATTATGTAAAAGTATACAATGAGGGTCCAAAACTCAACTTTCAAACCGCAGCTCCGCCAAATGCGAAACCACCGCCATTGGATAGATTATTTTATTCTATATACAATTAAAGGTGAGTTTGATGCATTTGGAGTTGTCGTTTGTGAGATACGGATCTGGGAAGTTGGGATTCTGGATTTTTATTCAGACCATAACTTTTTATCTGTACATTATTTTTCTGTGAAATCAATTTTGTATTTTTCTTTAGTAAATTACCTTCAACTTTCACGTACAAAGTTTCTTTATTTGATGTATAAAAAGTGGAACCAAAAATAGGTCCCAAAATGAATAAAGAATGAATAAAATGTATAGGTATTTTATCTGTGTTCCTGACCTTATCTCCCCCTACTTTATTCCTTGTCGACCTATTCATCAAGATGCCTAGGTCTCGGGGGTTTTGGGTCATAAAATATTTACAATATTTTATTCTTTTTCTTTTCTTTATTTATTCTATAATTTTGGCCTTAATTACAGTAATTTATACGCTGTTTGGATGCACACGCATGAATGCTAAGATGCTCTATTTAGTGCTATTTACAGGCATTTGCTAGGGTTTTTGGTGCCAAAATGATAGAATAAAGATGATGAAATGTGGATTCATCATCCCCCTATACTTTACCTTTGCTAGTCCCTAGCAAACACTTATGCAATAAGTGCAAAAAGAAAAAGAAAGAAAAGAAAAAGAAGAAAATTAGATTAAGTTTAATTATTGAACTTGTTTTCGCAAAATCAAAGTTTGGAGCTTAAGTCGGACCTTTGGAATTTTAGTGCGGTCGGAACCTTAATGAGAACCAAATTTGACATCCAACAGTCCTTGAGAATCCCAAAACTCTGTCCAAGTCTCCTCAATAGCCAGGTCAGAAATACTTCAACTCATACACAAACTCTTACGACTATGAATCTGACTTGTACAGTGTAAGTGATATGTAGCTCCCCACCTCAGAAGTAACAAAGAAACAACCTCCCCCAACCTGGTAACTCTAATGCCTCGGTCTAGCAACTCTTTCCTCGAGAAGCGGGGTATTCCCTTCTAAGTTCAAGTGCAACCGGCTCAAGAAGAGGGGGAAGAAGTATAGACTTTTGGGAGCTCAACCAGTGTAGCTAAGTCTCCCGCTGCAAGCTTCATGAGATGTGACATGGATACCATAAGCTTTTGCTTTATTGGACTATATACACTCCGGTGGGGTTATTAAATTTTCAATCCGACCCACCACTTTTTTGGAGTTCTCTCTTTTTTTTTAATTGCATATGTACAACATATCTACATGGTGCAGCATATATACAAGAAATTTTCCTCTTGAGCCAGTAGACTATCCCTCTTTTGAAGCTTTATTGCAACCCACGGCTTCTGTCTTTAGCCTTCATTACCACTAGACCAAGTTGAGGTGCACTTCCTTCACTATAAGAAGAAGAGAGGTTCCGCCTAGAAGTACTACCCTCATATGCTACCCCAAGCCAAAGGAAACTGCCTCCTCACCACCTCATCCGTGGAGAGCTATGTGAAAGGTGCAGGTGTCCAAGTTAGGTCATTATCAACAAGAGTCGTGTGTGTGCTCCGAAATACTCTACTTAGGCAGTCAAGAATCCATTGAACTAAGTTCCGTGATCCTCAAAGAATTAAGTCAACTAGACCTGAAGTATCTCAAACCCAGTTCCTATAAGGTTCCTGTTATTAGGTATATTTTAAGGTCCAATCAAGCTCCAATCTCCGGATTTTACTTAGACTTGTTCAACTATCAAACTCAATCCGAAAAATGCTCATGCCATGCAATGCTATGCAGAAAATATTTTTGTGATGCAATTTTCAAAGGTTTTGAACTTTTTATGGATTTTTAAAAATATGATGCATGCATTTTTTTGTATTTTTCAAAAATATCTTTCAGATGTTTTTGGATTTTAGTTTTGCAAATGTTTTTGGGATTTTTGAAAACAAAACGTTTTGGCTGAAAACTTGGTGAAAACTATGTACACGGGAGTGCTTCTTATACATACAAGAAGTGGATTTTAAGAATTTACAAGGGTAAGTGGTCAGTTTTATACATATATATATAGTGGATTTTGGTGTGATGTAAATATTCCTCAAACTTATTTGACACAAGCTTTTTCACACAATTTTTGAAAACTATAGTTCAAAATAATTTTTACAATCATTTTACAAACATGTACACACATTTGAAAATCATTTTGCAAAGGTTTTCAAAACAGTATAGATAGATTTTTCAACATATTTTTGCAACCATTTTTCAAACCATTTGCAAATCATTTTTCAAACATTTTATTTCACATAAAGAAAATAAATTTTACAAATCACACATTTTTACAAAGGTTGAAAACATGTAACAAAATATTTTCAAAATAGTTTTCAATAGATGTTCACAAAGGTTTTCAAACTATTTTTCAAACATTTTGCAAAAAACATTTTCACCTGATTTATTAATAAGTATATACAAAAAGAATTTGAGGAATGATAACACCTTTTTAAGGAATTTTAATGAATTTTAGAGAATTATTAGCCATATTAAGAAAATACGAAAGTACGAGTTATGGCTAAAGTATATACGCAGTATATACGACCCCCCTATACTTAGCTTGATCTATGTCCTCATAGATCGGAGAGAAAAGAGAAGACATAACTCGTACTAAGTATAGGCAAGTCTGAAGAATGAATGAATCAATGAATGAGAAGTTGACCGTCCCCCCTATACTTAGGATCAAATAATCCTAAGTATAGCAGACTGTACACAACGCAGGGAGGGTCAAGGGTGGGAATGAACAGATCGTACTCAGCTTGTCTCCCCCTATACTTAGGGTAAGATATCCCTAAGTATAGACAAGAAGAGGAGACAATGGAGCGGATCAAATAATGGAAATACTCGGGGTGCACACCCCCCTATACTTAGGACAAAGTACGTCCTAAGTATGGAAAACTGTCTACAAGGGCGGCACCTTTTTGATAGATAAAGAAGATAGAGATGGAAAAGAAGAAAAGAAGAAAAGAGGAAAATAAATTAACAGATGAAAGTGATATGAACGAATGGATCTGTACAGCGAAAGATGGAAGTGATCACCGTGTATGAGATGCAGATGATGTGAGTCAAAGAGTACATCTCATACCAGAAGAATGGGGGCAACGTCAATGGTCGGCGGATCATGATCAAGATATAGTTTCAGGCGTTGACCATTGACGCGGAAGGTAGAGGAAGATGACGGTTCGGATATGTCGATGCTACCATTGTCATGTACCTTCCTAACCACATAAGGTCCTTTCCACTTGCTCTGCAATTTCCCCGGGAATAATTTCAGCCTGGAATCAAACAACCACACTCTCTGATCAGGCTCAAATTGTTTATGGCTGATATGCGAATCGTGCCATGTCTTCACTTTCTCTTTGTATTGTAAGCTGTTCGAAAAGGCTATATCTCTAAGTTCCTCCAGGGCTGCCAATTCTGCTCTTCTCTGTTCTCCTATACTCTCGGGATCTAGAAGCAACTCAGTAACTGCCCAAAAAGATTTATGCTTGATCTCCACTGGCAAATGGCACGGCTTGCCATAGACGAGACGAAAGGGAGATGTCCCCAATGGATTCTTGAAAGATGTCCGATAAGCCCACAAGATCGAGTCCAAAAGCTGTGACCAATCCTTTCGGTCTGGGCGGACAACTTTCTGCAAGATAGTCTTTATCTCCCGATTCGATACCTCGGCAAGACCATTAGTCTGAGGGTGATAAGGAGTGGCAACCCGATGGTCAATGCCGAACTCGTCTGCAAGGGCCCTGACTTTGTCATTGATGAAGTGAGACCCCCCGTCTGAAATCAAAACTCTAGGTACTCCGAACCGTGAAATGATATTTTTCCTCAAAAATTTGCAAACGGTTTTAGCATCTGCGGCTCGGGCGGGGATGGCCTCAACCCATCGGCTGACATAATCTACAGCGAGCAAAATGTTCTCGAATCCCTGACTTTTAGGAAATGGGCTCATGAAATCAATCCCCCATTCATCAAAAACCTCACAGAAGTGAATGGATTGCATGGGCATCATGTCTCTCTGTCCACAGGTTCCCATTTTCTGGCAGTCAGTACATCTCTTCACGAACTCATCAGAATCCTTGAAGAGAGTAGGCCACCATAGGCCGGATTGAAGCACCTTCTGTGCTGTCCTTTTTCCAGAATGATGTCCTCCTGCCTCAAGCTTGTGGCAATATGTGAGGACGCTTTGCTGCTCTTCTTGAGGAATGCACCTCCTCCAGATACTATCCCCTCCTTCATGATAAAGGATGGGATCCTCCCAATGATGAAACTTGGCCTTAGCTAGGAAGGTCTCAAGTTTCTGCCTGGGCCAACCCTGAGGGACTGTCTTGGCAACAAGATAGTTTACAAAGTCAGCATACCATGGGAGTGAGGTGACAGCCAAGATCGCCTCATCCGGAAATGTCTCAGTGATAGGTGCGTTGGGCTCAGATTCCTCAAGATTCTCCAATCTGGAGAGATGATCCGCCACCACATTCTTGACTCCAGGCTTGTCCTTAATCTCACTATCAAATTCCTGGAGTAGAAGGATCCATCTGGTGAGACGTGCTTTGGCATCCTTCTTAGCCATTAAGTACCGGATGGCGGTATGATCAGTGTAAATGGTCACTCTAGATCCGAGTATATATGATCGATACTTATCAAGAGCGAACACTACGGCCAGCATCTCTTTCTCAGTCACAGTGTAATTCCGTTGCGCGGCATCCAAAGTCCGGCTGGCGTAGTGAATGGCAAATGGTAAACCATCCCTCCTCTGTCCGAGCACAGCCCCAACGGCAAAATCTGAAGCATCTGTCATGATCTCGAATGGGAGAGACCAATCAGGTGGCTGAAGGACAGGAGCAGAAACAACCATATTCTTGAGAGTCTCAAATGATTGAAGACACTTATCATTGACAATAAACTCGGTGTCTTTGGTGAGCAAGTCAGTGAGCGGTCGGGCAATTCGACTGAAGTCCTGAATGAACCGTCGGTAGAAACCGACATGCCCCAGAAAAGACCGTAACTGACGCAAATTGGACGGCGGATTGAGTTTTCTGATGATGTCCACCTTAGCCGGATCGACCTCCATGCCCCTGTTGGAGACGATATGACCAAGGACCGTCCCCTGAGTCATCATGAAATGACTCTTCTCCCAGGATAAAACAAGGTTAACCTCAATGCAGCGCTTGAGCACACGGTCTAGGCAGTCAAGACAAGCGTCGAACCCGTCGCCATAGACCGAGAAGTCATCCATGAAGACCTCTAAACAGTCACCCACCATGTCCGAGAAGATGGACAACATGCATCTTTGGAATGTCGCAGGAGCGTTACATAGACCAAAGGGCATCCGTCTGAAAGCATACGTCCCAAACGGACAGGTGAATGTCGTTTTCTCCTGGTCCTCGGGCGCAATGGCCACTTGATTATATCCAGAGTACCCGTCAAGGAAACAATAATGACTCTTCCCGGCTAACCGCTCGATAATCTGATCAATGAAGGGTAGCGGGAAGTGATCCTTCTTGGTGGCCTCATTCAATTGTCTGTAGTCCACACAGACCCTCCAAGAAGTTGGTACTCTGGTAGCAATCTCCTCTCCAGACTCATTGACAACTGTAGTGATACCCGTCTTCTTGGGTACCACATGTAGCGGACTCACCCATTTGGAGTCGGAGATGGGATAGATAAAATCGGCGCTCCACCACTTGGAAATTTCTTTCACGACTACGTCTCGAAGATTCGGGTTCAGCCGTCGTTGGAACTCACGCGACGGCTTAGCGTTATCCTCAAGATAGATGTGGTGAGAGCAAAGATTTGGGCTCAGCCCCTGGAGATCAGCTATACTCCAACCGATTGCCTTGCGGTTTCTTTCAAGAACCTCCATCAGACGAGATTCTTGCTCTCCAGTCAAATCTGCTGAGATAATGACGGGGTACATTTCTGGCTCACCTGCAAGGAATCTGTATGTCATCGACTGCGGCAGAGGTTTCCGTTCTGGACAACTGGGAGGTGGCAGATCTGGTTTCTGATATGTCTGTGTAAATGCTACCAGGTCTGCATGGGAGAACTCTCGCTCCGCATGAATTCCTGACGAAGGGCGGCCTGCTGAATCATCAATAAACTGCACTGGCCTGCACTCTGTCATGGCTGTCGGCTCAGAAGGAATCATACAAGGTAAATAATCATCAAAGTCATCCCAATCTATGTCTGAATCCGAGGGGTCTGAAGAAGATGAGCAGGAATGGAACTCATCTGCACCACTCATCACAACATTGTCAGCTTCAGATGTATCCTCCTCCAGGGATGTGCTCTCCCGGCTCTCGACTGCCATGAGCTTGAGATATAGTGAATCTGTAGGTAAGGCGAGGGTCGGTGCTACAGGATCTTTCCAGTTGGATTCATCATTAGTTATCTCAAAATCACAAACCTGGTGGATGTCTGGCTCCTCCTCTGTCATCTGCGCTTCTTCGCTGGACTGCTCGGAGCATTCTAACTCTCTAGCTCTGATTTCTTCGATCGTCTCTATTTGTATGGTTTCGCCCTCTACGCGAAAACATACCTTCCCACTATCATGGTCGGTCACCGCCTTGGCAGTGGCCAAGAATGGACGTCCGAGAATGATGGGGGCATCAGCTACCGACTCAGGGATCTCCATGTCCAACACAACGAAGTCCACGGGGAATTTCAGGCCCTGAATGGTAACGACCACGTCTTTCAATAACCCCTTCGGCCTCTTAATCGACCTATCAGCAAACTGAAGGACCGTTCTGCTTCGAAGAAGAGGGCCAAACTCGAACTGCTCGAGTAAGGCTGCCGGAAGGAGGTTAATTGAAGAGCCGCTGTCTAATAGAGTACGATCAAACTGCTGCTCCTGAATCTCGCATCTGACATAGGGAGCTCCTGCGTCTGGTCGCTTGGCTGGCAGCTTGTTCTGGATGATGCAACATGTGTCATGAGTGAGCATATGGATTTGATCTCTGTACCTCTTCTTCCTTCGGACAGTAGTTGTTTCTTTCAAATTCTTCTTGAAGAAGGGGATATGCTCAAATGCTTCTCGTAGAGTCAGCTGGATATGAAATCTGTCAATCATTTCGTTGCCGAACTCTACTTGCTGATTCTTTTTTAGATTTACTTTTTTGTTCCCCTTCGCCCGGTGGAGTGCCTCAGGGAAGGGGATGGTAGGGGCCTCCTCAGATGGGGGACTAGGAATCGGTCCCTGTGCCTGTGAAGACGGCGAATCCATACAATAATCATCATTCACCACATATGGATCTGCAATTTGAACAGAAACCTTTCCTTTATTCATATTTTTGTTTTTGTTTTTGTTCCCACAGTCTCTAGGTACAAAATGTGGTAACATCACAGTTGATGGCTCGACAAAAGTAGATGTGGTGGCTTCAGCACCACCACTAGCACCGGTCTTCGCGGCATCAGCACCGCGCTCTGATTCATCATCCAAAATGGTGGCATCAGCACCACCGTCTGTATCTGGTATCACGACGGCATCAGCACCGTCGTCCTGGACTCTATCATTGGTGGCATCAGCACCACCATCTTCAACATCATCATTAGCGGCGTCAGCACCGCTCCTCTGCTCCTCTGGCGCTCCTGATCCTGCATCTGGCTGTCTCTCAGAAGAGGCGCCGCCGGCTGGCATCCTACCGCTCCTAGTAGTAACAAAATCAGCATCATAATAGGAATAAGACTTGTCACTCAAATAATCACTAGGAGAGGTATCCTCTGTGAACTCTACCTGCTCAGATTTTCTTTTTAGATTATTAGGGTTAGGTTCGATCTGAGCGGGTATGGCGGCCTTGCCTTTCATGATGTCCCTCATCTCTTGCCGGAATTCATCCATCTCTTGCCTGAAAGAAGCTCGCTGTTCAGATAGCAAGCGGGCAAGATCATCAAGGGCCGGGTTCTCAAAGGCTGGACCCTGAGAACCGGATGTCTGTCCCTGCTGGAAATGGGGCTGCTGCTGCTGGTGTTGCTGATGATACTGGGGGGAAGGCTGGTGATAAGACTGCTGAGGCGGCTGTCGCTGCCTCCACTGCTGTCCCTGATAGGAGGGACGAGGACCACTCTGATACTGAGATGTCTGGGCATACTGGGGCTGCTGGTTGTGCTGCTGTGGCTGGCTGTTCTGCTGTCCTTGAGCAGGAGGGTGCTGTTGGGATGAGGATCCACCATTGCCCCAACGGAATCCGGGGTGATCCCTACGAATTGCGGGCTGAGGGTACCGGTCGTACCAAATCCTGTTGACTTCCATCAACGGTTCCTGCTCGAAGGAGGGTGGAGGAAGAACTGCCAGTGGCTGCTCCGGCTGATAGACCACCATCTGCGTATCTGAAGAGGGCGGTTGCTCTGAATGGTATTGCAGCAATGGAATCGGCTCCGCCTGGATATGGTTCACCTGGCGGTATGAGGTGGAGGCATGGTTGGGATTGCTGCTGCTGGAAGCAACCTGTGACCTGGGAGGCTGTTGGGAATGGGCCTGTGCCTCCTGAATACATAGAATTTGAGTCTTCAGGTCACTCATGGTTTTGGTGAGAAGGTCCATCTGGGCAAGACCTTGGTTCTGCTTCTTCTCAAGGATCTCCATGCGGTCCAACTTTTCACTAATTATGCCCATGTCGGCTGCTGCTGATTCGGCTTGGGCTGCGGCTACCGACGTTGTATTGGGACCGGCATCGATGCGTGCGATCCTCTGGAATGATCCTGCTCCTTGCGGGGGCTTCTGCTGTGTATAGACACGGGCCTGGGCCATTACAGTAGAGTTTTCAGCCATGCCTTCGTAGATGGCCCAGACGTCGTCTTCTCCCTTGGAAAAATAGGACCCACCGCAAGAGGCGTTCACTAGCCCTTGCAGCTCCGGTGTCAGCCCACAGAAGAAACTCTGCACCAAGTTGGGCTTGGATATATCGTGATGTGGACACCGGTCAATGAGCTCTCTGAATCGATCCCATGCTTCGTGGAACTGTTCATTTGGGATCATGACGAAGTTGCTGATCATGGCTCGAGCTGCGTTGGTCCGGCCGAGAGGATAGTATTTCTTCAAATATGCGGTCCGGAGATCTGCCCAAGTGTCGACGAATCGCCCAAGATGCTTGAGCCAATATGCGGCTCTATCAACCAATGAGAATGGGAAGGCGATCATCTTGATGGTGTCCTCGGTCATCATCCGATCATGGATGGTACTGCAAATCATCTCAAATTCCTGGAGGTGGAGGTGCGGCTCTTCGGTCGGCAACCCGTGAAACTTGGGTAGCAGCTGAATCGTGTGGGGTTGAAGCTCGAAATCTCCGTGAATGGGTGGAAGTCTGATCCATCGGTGAGTGAGGGATGCAGCTGGGTTATGCAGTTCCCTCATGATGGTCTGTGGCGGTCGCTCGCCGTCTGGATCGGCTCCTCCTGCATCAGGTCCTCCTCCTCCACCACCTTCTCCGCCAGCTCGGTTCTCTCTCATCTGAGCTATCTCCCTCATAAGATCACCCATGAATGTACCCTGGTCACGGATCTGTCTCTGCATAGTCTCCAGGGATGCTAACAAGGAATTGTTGATGGCTGCCTGATCAAATAGGAATGGAGGGTGCTCATGATCATCTGCATGCTCGCCTCTGTCTGCCATGGCTGGATTTTCTGAAAAAGCAAAAGAGGCCATCTCAGGTGCTGTCGAATGAGCTGAACACTGTGATGCACTGAATTCTGACACTCTTGGACTAATGGAAGGAGAATAATAAGGGTGGTCGAGGGGGAACAGGGTGGATGTAAACTCGGGCTCGGAGAGCGGACTCTCCGAGGTATTCCTAGATGAATAAGGAGGAGTGCTAGATAGCGGTGCCGACAAGGTCGGCCTAAGAGATCTCCGTCCCATCATCTTGATTATTCGAGAAGAGTGGGGATAATGCAAGAGAAGAAGAAGATGATATGCAACAAAATTGTGCACAATTGTGCGGTGTTTTTGATCTTGACCTAAATAAATCTAGCAATCAAACACAAAGCAGGGGTGAGTTCACCAACTCAACACGTGAAGCCGTGAAGGTTCGGCTTTTATCTTGTCAATTTTAGCTTGATTCAGGAATTTAGCTTTTAACGAGTCCTTAGAACGCTACGCCTAAAGGAGAGAGAGTACTGCCGGAAGAGTATCCCGTACTTGTCCTCCTCCTGTGTAACCTGTAGCTTGCACTTTTTGAGGTCCTTGTAACCCTTCCTTGATCCCTACTCAGCCAAAGAATAAGAGAGGAAGCCAATAGGCGAAACCGATACTTCGGAACTCGCTCGCAACGGAATCACCCGTGAGCGTGCAAGAACCTACTCGGACGCGAGACGATGAGACAGACACCCCCGTGAAGGCGTGGCCTAGGCTCGATACTTCGGACAAGGTCGATGCTCTACACAATAGAGAGTCACCAATGTTGACCAAGCCCTACTCGTCCACGTACGATAGAAGCGCCAATACTTCGGTAATCCAGGCGATACACAAGGCAGCCACAAGCTGGGTTTTTGGCTCTAATCCTTACGAAACGCTCACCTCACTTGGAAGGAGACCTTCCCATGCAACCTGAATACAAGTGAGGGTGTTAGTCTCCCCAAGCAATGAATCCAATTACCGATTTTATTTTTGGTCAAGTTTTCTTAGCAGTCCCCTTTTTAATTTTTTTTGGTGTTATCGCTTCTTTTGAGTCGATTCAAACAAGCGCCTAACGATTTTTGTGTTTTCTTGATCCTACTTTGTCCAAAAACAGAGGGAGAGCAGAGTCGGAAAAGCCGTGCAAGTTGACACAAAGATGGAAATCTCACCTTTGTGCCTAAATGATGGATGCCAAGTTAGAAGACTTACAGCGAATCCCAGCTCTCTCCATGCGGGATGCAAAGCAGAATTTTTAAACCTAATCTACATGCCGATATGCACAACGGAAATCGTCCTAGAACAGGCAACTGCTAGCGTGAAGAACCACAAGTCAACCTCCTATCGTCGATCCTAAGAGTCCGGTCTAGACCCTCCCCTCCTCTTCTCGACACATCGAGTTCAGGAGTAGCGCTTGATGGAGAGGGCTCGCGGCGCGGCGGATCTAAGAAAGGGGGTTAACTGTTTAATTTTTAACTAAGTCCAAATACGAGCTGTAGGTACATGCAGAGGTTATTAGTGTGTTTGGACCTAAGTTACTCGATCAAGCAGGCCTAAATCTAAGAGCTCAATCCACAAAAGAAGTGAAAAAGGAAAACAAAACCGAAAAATGACAAGCGAGGAAAACTCGTCAAAAACCGCGGTGAGCCCCCAAGTGTACAAGCACTTGGAAATTGGGCCCGAAAGTCCAAGTCCGAATGTACCTATATTATTACAAATTATAAAAGTCACTCTCTCACAGAAATAAAATGCAAGCTAACTAATCACTCTCTCTCACTCCTCCTGCTCTCTCCTGCCGGCTTGACCTAAGAAGACCGGCTCCGCTTCCCAAGGTTGCTCCGGTTCACCTAAGCGATCCGCCTCGCTCCGCGGTCCCTCGCAAGAAGATAAGAAAGGAAATGGTCAGATAGCTCAACAAGATATATCAAAACTGCAAGAGATAGAAAGTAAGGCTATGGTAGACAATCACACAATCAAACAAAATGTGAACTACTCGCTGTTGCTCCCCGGCAACGGCGCCATTTGATAATCTCGAAAATCGGTGTGGTTATATCAACTCACAAGGCGAGTCAATAGTCGGTGTTTGACCACACAAATCCCGAAATTAATCAACAATTAACCCACACTAAAGATCAATAAATTAGAAATAATGTGGAGTTAAAATTTATTTTTAACTCTGCACAAATGGTGTATAGTGACAAGTATGCAGAGAGTTCGAACACAGGGAGCAAGCAGGGTAATTCACAAAAATGTGCACAAGTATGTGTATGTGAAGTGTCTACACTAAGCAAGCAAGCAAACAAATTTTTGTGGGTTTTGAATTTGTATTTTTTTATTTATTTTTTTATTTTTAATTTTGTATTTTGATTTTAATTTTCTGATTTTTATAATTTTATATTTTATATATATTTTTTTCTTTTTCAATATTGGAAAATATAAGCAAAGTAATGAAAGGCAAGATAAAGTATTTATAAAAATGTGTAAAAATGACCAAAAATTCAGAAATAAAATCTTTTTGGTATTTTTGTGGTTTTCTACTGTTTTTGTGATTTTTGGGGGTTTTTCAAGGTGTTTTTGGTATTTTAAAATGCTGAAATAAGGGAAAACAGTGGAAAAAGTGCTGGTTGTAAGTAAAATGGGATTTAAAAATAGCAACCAGTAACCAAAATTTTTCACACTATTTTTCGAATAAAAGGAATAAAATAAGGAACACACAGAACCTGAGTTTGTATTTTTTAGAGTTTTCCTTGATTTTATATATTTTTTTGAAGTTTTTTGAGTGTTTTTAAATTTTTAGTGTTTTTCTTTTGAAATTTTTAATGATTTTTGGACTGACACTAAAATAGGATAAAATAGACACTAGGTGAATTTTTGGGAATTTTTGGGGGTGTTTTACTATTTTTTTGGTATTTTCTAAGCTAGACAGTGCACAAATAGCAAGTTTTTGATTTTTAATAAATATGAAAATCAAGTAAAATCAAAAACTAAAAGGTTGGCGTCAAAACACACATGTCCAGGAGCTTAAGTTCAAAATTCGAGAAATTTTGGAGTTAAAATGATAGGTCAAATAATTAGAACAAACATCCAAACATTAAACAGTCCTGGCAGGGGCATATATGCAATATATCAAACATCCAGGGGCCTACATGCAATTTTCCACAAAATATTGAGCTGAATATTTAATTTATAGCACCAAAAAGCAATTACAAAAGCCGCCTGGGCACGCAAGCAATTTTCCCACCAGGGCGCGTGACTTGCACGCGCCTGGCGAGGACTGAAGTGTAATTTCTCAAACCCTGAGGACCTACTTGCAAATTATCCAAAAAAATTACACTTGATACGAAAGTTTTTGTACTGAAACGAAATACACAAAAGCCTGAGGGTGTCCTTGCAAAATGCCCACACCTCACGTGTACAGGTCACGTGAGGTGACGTGGCTGGGGACCTAAATGCAAATAAACAAAGTCTGGAGGTCTTCGTGCAAATATTACAAAACTTTTACACTACAGACAAAAGTTTAAATACTAAATATTAACTACAAAAAGTGCGAGGGTGAGGATGCAAAATACCCATGCTCGGGCGCTCCGACGGTGACGCGTGGCGTGAATCCAACGGCTGGCGGCGAGGCGCGATCCAGCGGCGGGGGCCAAGCCACTTATCCACGTGGCAGCTTGGGAACGGCCGATGACGGTTGGGCTCGTGCAGCTGTGATTAGAACTCCCCCGATGATCGGACGGTGGGCACGTGGGGAGATCTAACGGCTCCTGTGCGATTTGGGCGCTCCTCGTTGATCCGACGGTCCCGGAGGCAGAGGGAAGAACACGGAGGAGCTCCGGTTGGGCGAACTTCTCCGAGCTCCTCCGTCCGGCTACGGCGACGATCGAGCTTGCAAACCGGTCGAGGATGCTCCTGCAGATGTCAGCTGACGTCTGGAAGCATCAACAGCCACCGGCGTTCGCCGGTGCTCTCGCACGGAGGTGGCGGAACTGCAAGGCCCCAGGTGCTCCGGCGAGAGAGCAAAATTGCTCCAGACGCTTCGATGGGCTTCAGTACCTGCACAACAAAGTTAAGGAGGTCGAGGGCAAAATGCCTCGACCTCAGGTGGCTCTCGAAATGGAAGGGAAGGCGAGATAGGGGCTCGCCGGAGTTGCGCTCCGGCGAGGTGATCTATGGGCCGATTCGATGAGGGATTTGACGAGGGATTGAGGGCGAAATGATCCTAATATTAATAGGAACGAGATGCAGATAAAAATGGGACGAATGGCTGCCTCGATGGCCAAGGGCCAGAGGGTGAATACCTCACGGGGGTACCCGCAGGAGGTGGTGGTGGAACGCGCCCAACTCGCGTGAATCCGCCTCCTCGAAGGTGCAGACCTGGAGCTGTCACCTCCACGTTGCTGGAGCGACTCCAAGGGGGGGGGGGGAGGAGCTGGATGATTTGCGGTTCCCCCTTCAAAAGAAGGTCAAGGGGAAGCTTAAGTATGGTTGACGAGGGGGTGGAAAGAACGAGGCACCCAGCTTGATTCAGAGGCCCTCAGCCCAAGAAAATCCTTGGGCGAGCAAAATGGGTAGTAGGGGAAAAAGATTGCAGAAGAACTCGAGCTCAAAGGATGAAAGAACGCGCCTCGAAAAAAAAATGGTGAACACGGGGTCAACAGCGGGTCTGACAAGGGCTACAGGGTGTAGGTCAGACTGTTGACCTAGGTCAACAGTCCTGGCCTCCTGGTTGGTCCACGTGGACCAACCAGGTAAAACCCTGAAAAATATTTTATTAATTCTATTTAAAATACTAAATGGCCGAATTAGATAAAAGTTATAAAATGAAAAATGCTCAAAATTTTATGTAGTATTTTATTCTGATTTTTATTTATTTTTATGACTTATATTTTTACAAGTTACCTTTTTAACCCTATATAGGTATAATACCTATGTATTTTAATATTTTATTTAGGTATTTTATTTTTATTATTGTTATTTAGTATTTTATAAAATTATAACATACTTTTATATACATAAATATATTTTTATTTTATTTTTCTGATTTGTTTTGTATATTTAATAAAATACAAGTGTATTGTATATAGGTATAAGTGTATGTATAATACCTATGTAGTCTTTATACAAGTATATTTATTTTTATTTTTTCTTTGCATTTTATTTCAATTTTATTGCACATATATATAAAAAATAAAAATATAAAAATAATGAATAAATAATAAATTGAATATTTTATTATGTAAAAGTATACAATGAGGGTCCAAAACTCAACTTTCAAACCGCAGCTCCGCCAAATGCGAAACCACCGCCATTGGATAGATTATTTTATTCTATATACAATTAAAGGTGAGTTTGATGCATTTGGAGTTGTCGTTTGTGAGATACGGATCTGGGAAGTTGGGATTCTGGATTTTTATTCAGACCATAACTTTTTATCTGTACATTATTTTTCTGTGAAATCAATTTTGTATTTTTCTTTAGTAAATTATCTTCAACTTTCACCAAAGTTTCTTTATTTGATGTATAAAAAGTGGAACCAAAAATAGGTCCCAAAATGAATAAAGAATGAATAAAATGTATAGGTATTTTATCTGTGTTCCTGACCTTATCTCCCCCTACTTTATTCCTTGTCGACCTATTCATCAAGATGCCTAGGTCTCGGGGGTTTTGGGTCATAAAATATTTACAATATTTTATTCTTTTTCTTTTCTTTATTTATTCTATAATTTTGGCCTTAATTACAGTAATTTATACGCTGTTTGGATGCACACGCATGAATGCTAAGATGCTCTATTTAGTGCTATTTACAGGCATTTGCTAGGGTTTTTGGTGCCAAAATGATAGAATAAAGATGATGAAATGTGGATTCATCAAATACCATCCTTCTCATCAGTACCACAATCAATACTCCCACGAGAAACCTCCACACCAATCCCAACATTAGTGTGGACATCTCGTTGAATTATGCATACCTGCCCCTCCTGTGACCCCCGCCTTGGATCGCCTAGCTCAGCTAGTAAAAAGCCTAGCAGAGATGAGCCATAAAATTGATGAACTTACCGCCGCAAAGACCTCCATTCCATCATAGGTGGAGTCTAACCCTAACAACTTTCGCAAGAAAGAAAAGGTGGTCTGTGATGTTCTCTCCAGTCTAACAGAGTTAGAAATGAATGAATTATTTTTATCTCATAATGTAATTCTCAAGAGCGGTAGGACCCTACAGCCATCTGCTGCAATGAAGGGGAAGAATAAAGCCTCACTAGGCGAATATCATCTCCTGCATCATCAGAACTAGCATTCGGGTCAGGTGATGAAGAAGAAGAAGGAGAAGCACCACCAACAAAAAGCCAAAAAGTCGTAAAAATGAAAAATGCTAAAAAGAAAACACTAGCAGCAGTAACCGGAGCCCCAACCATCCGGCCTTGGAGGAGACGGCACCTGAAGTTGATCTAGCGCCAGCTGATGGAGCCCTGCCTGAAGATTTTGAATGCTCGCCATTCTTGGATGACCCTGCTCATTTTAGTCATCCATTTGTACAATCTAATGTGGGCACATATTTTAATGTAAATAAGAATACTATTCTATTATTGCTTTTGATTCTGTAACTATTACATTTCCGAATGCTTTGAGAAAATTCACAAAAATAAAAATTTGAAAAATACCTTGTCTGATCCTGCCTGAAGATGTCACTAATAGAATATCTGGGATCTATTTTAGATATCTGGGATCTATTTTGCAACATGATGGGGAAATTGATGGAGATGTTATTAATAGAATAAATGCAGGCTGGCTAAAGTGGAGAGGAGCCTCCGTTGTTCTCTGTGATAAGAAAATTCCTTTAAAAATTAAAGGAAGTTTTACAAAGCATCCATGAGACCTGCTATGCTTTATGGTTCTGAATGTTGGCCTGTGAACCATAGACATGTGCAGAGAATGGTTGTAGCAGAGATGAAAATGCTAAGACGGATGTGTGGACATACACGTAAAGATCGGATTCGGAATGATGCAATCAGAAAGAAAGTTGGTGTAGCTTCGATCGAGGATAAGATGCGAGAAACCCGCTTAAGATGGTTTGGTCATTTGCAAAGAAGGTCAACTGATGCACCGGTTAGGAGATGCGAGTGGTGGGATGTTGAGCCGGCTAAGAGAGGGCGAGGACGGCCCAAGAAGTGTTGGAAAGAGACTGTACGAAGGGATTTTAGTTTTTTGGATATAAGTCCGAGATTGACCCAAGATAGATCTGAATGGAGGCGAAGAATCCATGTAGCCGACCCTACTTAATTGTGGGAAAAGGCTTTGTTGTTGTTGTTGTACCTTGTCTGATCCTGATGTTGTTGAGATTATTCAGAATCTTACGCTTGAAATTCCCTTGCTCAAAGCCAGAGTACATACCTAACATCAAGAAATGTCTGAAAGAAGCATGTACTTCAAAAAGACAACTGCACAGAATTTGTGAAATAAATATGAAACATATTCTGACCACGGCTACAGTGAACGCAATCAGCAATCTCCTGACCAAGAAGAAGGATATGGGAGCTCCTTTAGTCATATTCCGGATGTTCGATTAGGAGTTCGGCCGACTCTGTTCGATAGTGGATCCTCAATCATCCTGATGCCCACTTGACTACTAAAAAATTTGAGTTGGGATTGCTCAAGTATAAGAGAATGATTCTGCAGTTCGCAGATACATCCATCAAGTGGCCCTGAGGAATCTTGGAGGATGTCATCTTTACCATTCAGGGAATGCAGTTCCATGCGGAATTCATCGTGTTGGACATATGGGCACCTCATCTCCTCTTCTGCATGCCTTGATAATCCATGGATGATCATTTATTTGAACATCCTAAGCAGTGGTGGACTATGGCACCGGGCAGATTACCTTTCGTTATAGCAGCAACAAGGTGCCTATTGAGATAATCCAAGTGCAAAAACCATCAGAGCCTGCATCAGACGAGAGTGAGCTTACAGAGCAGTGAATCAAAGACTATGATTTTCTGGCTAAAATCCGCAATACGAATCTTTTCATTGATGATATCGAAACCCACAAGTTCCTCTCCACAGAAAAGCTAGTGGATAGCATAGTCGAGTTCCCAAACATCCTTGATGTTGAGATTTTCGTAGATTTGTTTGACGAATGTATCTATGGCCACCTGTCCTTAGCTGAGAAAGAGGCAATTATTGAAGACTTTTGTGAACAAGATTCGGTGATAGAATAATTATGTACAACATTGAATGAAGAGCCAACAGTGCCAATGGTTGACACCATACAGTTGAAAGATCCGACACCATCGCCCTGCACAGTAGCTGAAGTTACCACCGAGCTGAATCAGACCCCACATGAGCTCAATCCATTTCTAGCAAATATGAAGTACGCCTTCATTGTAGGTGCACAGAACATGTTCCCCATGATTATCAATTCACAGCTGACCGATGAGCAAGAATATCATTTGCTCGAGGTTCTAGAAAGAAACAGCAAGGCCATAGGCTGGAAAATTTCAGATTTCCATGGGATCTCTCCCTCACTATGCTCGCATCACATATATCTTGAGGAAGACAACTAGCTATCCCAAGAGTTCTAGCAAAGATTAAATCCAAATCTCTGAGAGATTGTGATGAAGGAAATCATGAAGTGGTGTGATGCAGGATTCATATATCCCATCTTCGACTCAAAATGAGTGAGCCCATTGCATGTTGTACCAAAGAAATCAGGGATCACCATGATCAAGAATGTCAAAGGAGAGGAGATTGCAACCAGAGTACCGACATCTTGGCATGTCTGTGTAGACTACAGATGCTTGAATCTAGCGACCAACAAGGACCATTTCCTATTCCCCTTCATTGACCAGTTGATTGAGCGATTAGCCACGGAGAATTTTTTTGTTTCTTGGATAGCTACTCTAGCTACAATCAAGTTGCTATAGCTCTTGAACATCAAGAGAAAACAACCTTCACATGTCCATTTGGAACCTACGCCTTTCGTAGAATGTTGTTCAGCTTGTGCAATGCGAATTCTACATCAGATCAACACATTTTTCGTAAAAGATGTATAATCTTGATTTGCCTCCTGTATCCTAAGAAAACGAGAGAAGAACAAAGACTTCTTGTTTTAATTTAATCATCCTCATTCATTCCCGCTACTTAATCTATCTTAAATCTTAGTTTTACTAATTAATTGTATCATTGGGCATAATGAATTGGGAATTCATATTCAGCTATATCTTTGTGGGTATTTATAGTTCTTGCAAGGAGGAACCATGCAATTCCAAACACGAGATATATCTTTAAAAAATAAGGTTTTTTTTCGAATAAGCCAATTTTATTGGAACTCTGTAAATCTTTTCTTTTTCCTATTCAATGATAAGGCTTTTGTCTTTATTAATCTTAATAAAAATATAAAAAACTATAAAAATATATAAATTTATTTAATTATTTTAATAAATCAAAATGGATTCAGTTTATTGTATATATTTATTTCATCTTATATCTTGTTAATATTTGTTCATTGATGTAAAATTATGATTGATTTCAATTCTATTTTACATCATTCTATTGATAGATAAGAGATATTAATAACAGATAATAATATTAACTATTAAAATACATCAATATTTATAATTAGTATATGTTAATATTAATAGATATTACATATTATTAGGGTTTAATGGGGCTGCCCCAAGGGGCTGCTCCCACATCTTCTTCAGTATTTTTTATTTTATTTTTTTGAATAGTATCACCATGTATATTCATATATATATCCCTCCTATATGTCATTCGAATTTCATCAGAAACAGAGACTCCTATGGTCTCCATCTAGAACAGATCGATTACAACAATGTTTGGACCGAAAAAATTACATGTTCTAGATGGAGGGCATAAGAGTCTCTGTTTCTGATGAAATTCGAATGACAAATTGGATGGATATATAGATGAATATACATAGTTTTATTTTGCAAAAGAAATAAAAAAATTACGGAAAAATGGGGCAGAGGCAGCCCCATTTTTTTCCAAATTATTAATAATAGATATTAATAACCGATATATGTAAGTATTAGTATATGCTATCGATTAATAATCATAGTATCCATTATATTAGAAAAATCCAGTAAGTCAACCCTATATTTTGCAACTGAAGTAAACGCATATTTTTATTTGTTTCCGTCAGTATATCACTAAATAGTAAAAAAAACATGCCATGAAACCTGCCCTTGCATTATTACAAGAAGTTGTACAGGTGTTTTGTCAACAAATCGTCATTATACATAATTGAGATAAAACAAAAGTATTAGGTAGTGTGTGTTGAGGATGCATGAGGTGACCCCTGAGGCAACGCTTGAGCTTCCTCCAATCCACTTTTAATTTCTTCCAATACAAAGTAGCAATGCTCAAGGGTTGTGCATTATTCACAGACCGACTCGATCCTATGGATCGACCTTAAACTAACCATATTTGACCTATGACATACGGAGCTTCGATCCAATGGTCCGCAGATAATCATGGGTCAACCCATCTCATAAATCCTCCAACCCGAACGATGCCTATGGGTCTACCTAGGTGGTATTCATTAGGAATGCAAATGGGAGAATACTGATATGGGTATAAGTGTTACTATATCCTTATCTATTTTTAATACGAAGATGGATGCAGATACAAATATTGTCGGATATGAAATCTACAATGGTGCCATATCTTTAAAAATAGATATGGATGTAAATCGGATACTAATGAGCTTACATACAATATTAGAAATACTTTATGTTAAATGTCTTTATATCATAAAAACCATGCCATATATATATACATGTATATATATATATATATATATATAGAGAGAGAGAGAGAGAGAGAGAGAGAGGAAAAAATGGGGCTGCCCCTTGCGGGCAGCCAATGTTGGCTGCCCCACCCTTGTTTTTTTCCGCATTTTTTTTATTTTTTTGAAAAATTCCACCATGTATATTCATCTCTATATCCCTCCTACATGTCATTCAAATTTCGTCAGAAACAGAGACTCGTACGGCCTCCATCGGATGGTGTCGTTTTAAAAAATCCTGTTACCGTTAAAAAATGAATGTCTGGATGAAGGCCGTACGAGTCTCTGTTTCTGACGAAATTTGAATGACATGTAGGAGGGATATAGGGATGAATATACATGGTGAAATTTTTCAAAAAAATAAAAAAAATGCGGAAAAAACAAGGGTGGGACAACCAACATGGCTGCCCGCAAGGGGCAGCCACATCAAACCCATATATATATATATATATATATATATATATATATATATATATATATAGAGAGAGAGAGAGAGAGAGAGAGAGAGAGAGAGAATGGGGAGCTTGCACCATGGTGCAAGCAAGTTCCATGCACCAGAATTCTCAGCCGCTGGATCGAAATATATCCAAGGGATGTGATTAATCCTCTTTCCCCCAAAAGAATGTCATTTCCCATGCAAAGGTTGCCCGTGTGTGAACAGTATCCTTTCTACTCACTCCCTTCTCCTTCTCGCCCGAAGCCCTCCCCCTCCAATCGATGGTCAGGGCTCTCCCGTGTGTGACCCTCCACGCTCTCCAACACCCACCTCCGGCGAGGAGTCCGTGAGCCCCTTCAGCTCTCGGCGGCGGTAACCTCTAGCGAGAAGTCCACTGCACCCTCACCCTCTTGCCGGCGGCGACCTCTTTCGAGCGTCGGCGACACACCTTCCCCTCCCAGCTCTTGACAATCCTTTCCGTCTCCTCTGTTCAGCTACCCGGTGGCCGTCCCTCTACCTAACAAGTAAGCCCTTGTTACTTGTTAGTAGCATCTGGTTTGCATAGAGAATACGTTTAGGAATCTTAATAGCATCATAAGCTTTAAACAGTTACAACATTAGCATCACAGTCAACTCCATTAGGTCCATGGCGTGCCGGAGTCTAACCGGGTTGGTTTTGTAGCATTTGATATCGACTATGCTCCGGTACGATGGGACTCGAAGACGCAAAATTTCTCTGTTTCCTCGAGGCTCGGGGCTATGCTCTGCCTCTCATCCGCGACGAGAAGAGGCTCGGGGCGGGGGTGTTCGGTGATGTTTACATGAGATTCTTGAGAGATCTAAATCATGATGTTGTTATCAAGAGGACGATTTATGTGATACAACAAATAACTTTGATACGATTCTTACGTATGCTACGTCATATAAAAGAAACTGTCTGTAAGTGTTTTTTTCTCAACTTTTGACGATCAAGGGGGGAACTTCTTAGTTAGATGATGCATACGGTAATTTAGACCATGCACATTATTTGCTTTTTCTCTTCTGATGTACATACTTAAGAAGATTTCTTTCTAGCTATCATCAAAAAATATTCTATTTAGATTGAGAATCCTCATGGCAAATGGCATGATGCATTCCCCACACAAGGAGATCCTGCAACTAGACAAAGTTCAGAGTTTCTATTCAGTTCTAGATGTAGATAATAATGCTTGTTTACAATCTACTATAAATTCTTTTTGAAATCTACTTCTGTAAATTCTTTTTGAAAAATCTACTTCTATAATATTTCTCACAAAGGAGATCCCACTAATGATTTGCAATCTACTTATGCAGCCAATACCATACAGTACTGTCCAGGTGATATGAGAGCTGGGGAATGTTGGGTGATGCTGATAGAAGCAACGGTCAGGTCCAAGATACAAATTACATCTGCCATTTTCAACGTCATACAAGCCACTCTCATGCTTCAACCATTGAACCAGCAGCTGGAAGCGGGTGGTACTTGGATCAATGGAGGGGATTATGAGGGATAAGTTCTCCTCGTTGGATCTTGGAAACATTCTCACGTCTAGAGGAGTGGGAATCATAGATTCCATGTTTAAGTTTCAAATGTAATGTAATCATAAGGAGATGTCATCAATTAACAGAGTGGTGTCAATCCTCCTTCGCTGCATGGGGCTTTACTTATATCTTCAATTTTTTAAAATTTATGAAACTTTTTTGTCAAGCCTTGATTAATGAACTTGTAAAATCCCTCAAATTGTATATGGGTATATCCAAGTATGCGGACATATTTCTCATTTATGTTACAGAGTATCTTCTACGATTGGAGGAGTGTTGTGAATATCTCGTGTTGTATCGATCGGCCTGAGTACTTGACTAACATCAAAATATCAACATGAATTTTGCAATATCAACCTGAATTACATGGACTTGCATTGGTCGACAGACTGAAATCTAATCAAATGAAGCGCAACGCCTCATTGTTTAATCTCGTGAGTAGAGATATCTGATTTATTGCTTTAGTATTTGGGTATGGGACATGTGATGGAGAAGTTGTAATATTATATCCTGGTGATGTACATAAATTGTTGATTGATCAAACTTTCAGTGATACATACATCTTCTATTCCAAACATTGCATTTTCCTGGTGATTCATTAGTTCTTGGATTGTTGCTGCAACTGAGTGTCCAAACTTTCTTCATGAATGGTTGCCTGCTGAAGTTGATATTCCTAGAAGCATGGATTCCAGGCCCATTTGAGCTTGAAGGTTTATGAATGTTTTCAAGGCCCATCATCTCCTTGTACACTCTCATGTAGAATCCCTCGTCGAGGATATGGCATGGCTCACCAGCTCCTTGTACACTCTCAACTATAAACCCACTCTAACTATAAACCCACTGTGTAAAAAACGGTGTCAAAAACTTGTTGCACCAATCAAAGTTTTTTTCACCTGATATGAAGACATGCTCTGCAACGGACAGGGGGAGGACGCCCATGAGGGGTAGGTGCACGTTGGACTCCTCGCAGAAGGTAATCACCGATGAAAACGCAGGGGGTGCGATGCCGACTTCCTCGGTTGCAGTCACTGGTAAGAGGGGAATCGCCCGTAAAATTGACCCGGCCATAGATGAGAAGTGGAGGGGCTCTTCAAGGGGTGAGGGGAGGGGTTCGTCTCGTTACACGGCCACAAACCTCGGCGAGAAGGCGAGGAGTTCCCCTGAATTGCAATTGGGGAGGAAGGGGGGAGATGCTCATTGCGTTGGGTGGAGTTTCGGCTTCGACCAGCAGCGAGGTGTGAGGGAGGGAGAGGGAGGGCCACCGGGTAGCTGAACAGAGGAGAGGGGAAGGATGGTAAAGAGCTGGGAGGGGAAGGTGTGTCGCCGACGCTCGAAAGAGGTCGCCGCCGGCAAGAGGGTGAGGGTGCAGTGGACTTCTCGCTAGAGGTTACCGCCGCCGAGAGCTGAAGGGGCTCACGGACTCCTCGCCAGAGGTGGGTGTTGGAGAGCGTGGAGGGTCACACACGGGAGAGCCCTGACCATCGATAGGAGGGGGAGGGCTTCGGGCGAGAAGGAGAAGGGAGTGACGAGAAAGGATATTGTTCACACACGGGCAGCCTTTGCATGGGGAATGACATTTTTTTGGGGGAAAGAGGATTAATCACATCCCTTGGATATATTTCGATCCAGCGGCTGAGAATTCTGGTGCATGGAACTTGCTTGCACCATGGTGCAAGCTCCCCATTCTCATATATATATATATATATATATAGAGAGAGAGAGAGAGAGAGAGAGAGAGAGAGAGGGGCGATCCTATGAGATGGGATTTTGGTGTGTGTGTGTGTATATATATATATATATATGAGTTTAATGGGGTGGCCCCTCGGGGGGAGCTAACTTGGCTCCCCCTGCGCAATATCGTCCATTATTTATTTTTTTGAAAATTTCTTCCGTGAATATTCATCACTATATCCCTATATTATGCTATTCAAATTTCATGCGAAAGAGATACTCCTACAGCTTGCATCCAGACAGTCATTTTTTTTGAAAGGAAAAATGCCAGATAGTCATTTTTTAACGGTAACAGAATTGTTAAAAACGACCCTTCTGGATGGAGGCCGTCTGAGTCTCTATTTCGTGCGAAATTTGAATGACATAATATAGTGATATATTGATGAAAATCCACATAAGATTTAAAAAAAATAAAAATTGGGCGAAATGACGTAGGGGGAGTCAAGTTAGCTACCCCAAGAGGGCAGCCCATTTTATCCTATATATATATATATAAACAGATTTACTGATACATATATAGATTTTTACATATATCCAAATGATATATATATATATATATATTCGTATTTATTCTAAAATGGACGCTGATATGTATTTCAAAATCTTTATAAAATACATATAGATATATCCATTTCCGTTTATATTGAAATTGTTAGGTATTCCAGTTGACTCTATCAAGATAGATGTATGTGTGTCTTAGGCGTAACTCAAAATGGTTAAGATTTATATCCAATATGTTCGACATGCAAGCAATCGGCAAAAGTGTATGTTTCAACAACGACGTTTGGGTGGGGTGGAGCTCCTTCGCCCATTGCTGCTTTATTTCCCATGTTTTATATGAAATTACCTTTCTTTTCATCCAAGCCACATTTATACGTTCCTTATTTGAAGAAAAGTATTTTAAAAAAATCACCAATTCAATCATAGTTAGATAAATAGGAACGTAAAATTCATAATTAAGAGAATTTTTATATTTGAACATTAGAGATGTCGAAATAGAAGTGTGTGCCAAAGCGGCACCTCGAATATTGATATGAAATTGTCCCATTCTATATCGATATGTAAGTGTCAAATATCAATTGATATATCCGTGTACCATCTGACATGTTCATTTCATTCATATTTGGACTCCGGACATTTAAATTTTAAAATATAATCGCAAAATTTGCAGTGTTTGACTTTTTGTGTCATTTATGTTTTAACATGAAACCCTATTTTGAAAGTTCTAATAAATTTTGTTTGGCTTGTAACTAATTCTTTGGGATCCACGGATACCTACGGCAATCCGATATCCAATGAGTATCCAATCTAATGGATAATCATTTTGATTGGAGTGGGTTGACCCATTGATATCGGATCGAGTCAACTCCAAATAGAGCGGGTTTTCATCCCAAGAACACCTCTATTATTCACCTTATTCCATCGGTCTAGATCGATCCATCAAAAGCATATGCCATCTTTCAATATTAATCAACCCAACATAACAACATTCAAACTTGATATGATTCCTTAACTCAAGAGCCTCAGTGCAAAAAAGTAAAATATTGTGTGCTAGGAGATGGCAAAATGTTGCCCGTGCAAATGCCGAATTGTAATCAAAGGCACCCGTAATTTTACATTTCCATGTATTTCCATGTACTTACATTCCACGCTTTGTAAAAAAACCAACATTCCGGGGGCGTATAGGTCATATCATTCCAACTCAACCCTAGACCCGAGCTAACAAAAGGCCGCGTAAGAACGAAGAACTCCTAAGCGGCAGCGGCGGTATCAGGTTTTTCTTGGGGCTTTCGATCTGACCTCTGCTCCTCCCCCATCACACCGGTTGCAATGGTTAGGGGCCTCAATCCTCTCCATTTACGACGATCTCCCAAGAAATTTTTGTTCTCTTAGGATTTTATGGCTGATTACTGTTTTCTGTCCGGTGAAGGTGAACGTTCCGAAGACGAAGAAGACCTACTGCAAGAACAAGCAGTGCAAGAAGCACACGCTGCACAAGGTCACTCAGTACAAGAAGGGGAAGGACAGCCTCGCTGCCCAGGGAAAGCGCCGTTATGATCGGAAGCAGTCTGGTTACGGAGGGCAGACCAAGCCCGTCTTCCACAAGAAGGTTCGTCGTTGCAAAGATTGGATTTTTACCAACAAATACCCATTTGTAACTCTGCTGTTTTTATTACATTTTTATGGTATTGAGTTAAATGTTTTAATTGGTACTGTATTCTTTAGAGAGATTCAAGATTCCCTGCATGACGTGTTTTTTCTTTTACATCTGAAGTGATTTGTAATTTTCTTAAGAAATCTAATCTGTATTATGAGTTAAAACGTATTTTGGTTTGTTGAGGATTATTCTAATCATATTGTTGTTAATTTGACCCATCGTTTAGTTAGAATAAAAGGGTCCTCATGTTGTTTAGTATTTTGCTAAATTAGATCCATGTTAACTTCGATTTTTTTTGGAAAAGACATTAAAAACTCCCTATCTACTTTTGGGTTCAAGTACCATCGTAATTTAGGCTGGTTTTTTATCCATACGACATTTTTGGCTAATTATAATGTATGGTAGTCATGTTCCAAATAGAAAACACTATTGATGTTCTTTAAACATTTTTTCTAATTACTGGTGTCATTCACAAAACGTTTCAAAGCAGTGAAAATGGAGTTCTTGTTTAGTTATGATGGCCACTTACCTCTGTATTGTGGTTATGAATTGTTGTACAGATATAAATGAAGTAAATTTTCGAAGAGCGTATTTGTATAATTTGGCATAGTATGGAATGCTTGATTCCTAATGTAGTTGAATGCTTGTTATAAAGCATTTGTGGTCGACTTGGTTTTACATGAAAATGTTCTGGTTTATCCTTGAAAATTTAATGCTATTGATAATGCACCCTGACATTGTGAACATGTCCTTGTATTCTATGCCAAGCTGTATACCCATATGGAAGCTGTTTTGCATTCTCCAATACCCTGCGTTAACTGCTATATTTATTTTTTTAAGCATATTAGTTACCAGTGATTGGTTATTTAAAATTTTAGTTTAAGTAGATGCTGACAATATTTATTAATTGTAATTATATATGCAAGTGGGGTGCTTGCTTTTTATCATGTTAAGCCTTTGCTCTGTTTACAATCAATGATCTGGATAAAATTGGATGGGGCAATGAAGACAAGAATAAAAGTATTTGTTTGTCTTGTTGAGTTCTGAGTTTCTTTAGTTAAGATGTGAGTTACTCTGTGATGGTCTCAAAAAGGATAGATGAAAGTAAATTAGACTGAGTGAGTGTATCATGTTTTTTTAATTGACCTGAGTTAACTTTGCCATGTGACTTAAGTTCAGGGGTATGTGTCAGTTGACTGGTTCGTTGTTTCTTGGATCTGTTGTAACTTCACTTGCAATTGTTTTGTGGAATATCGATGTTTGCTAAAGAAAGTGTGCTGGATGACTAACTTATCTTTAAGACTGAAATGCAAGTTAACATTAATCTGAGAACAGGCTGAGTTGTGCAAATTAAATTGGGTTTTGGCTTTTGAGGAGTATATACATCTGGGGATAAACTCTTATTGCAATCCCATTCATAGGGCTATAACATCAGAATGTGTTTCGAATGTGTTAATAATCTAAATTCAGTACTCAGTCTAGAAACTCTTCTTGATGTTTTACTTTTATGTTTGATTGCTATGAATATCATATCCTAATCCCTTTCCCTTGAGTGTGCTGTGGTCATTGCTGTAGCAAAGTTTTGGATTGGTACATCTTTTTTTTAATAAAATTTCCTTTTTTTTGCAAATGATTTTAGAAAACTTTTACGAAATTGAGCAATGCCACTTGGAAGCCTTATGTGTCATCTTCATGTTTCTTTATTGAAAAATCCACTCAATCAATGCTAGTATTCAAAATTCGTTCTCGAAGACTTGTTATGGTCTATGTTTGTTTGGAATAATTCATATTTATCAGTGACATAGGCTTTATATATATTATCCTCAAATCCTGGCAAATTTAATCCTACTCTAGTTGGATAATATCAGCAAAACATAAATTGAAGTACATTTTTTAAATTGAAATCAATCTTATCTCATTTTTCTGTCTTCCGTTTAAATGCGCTATTTTTTGTTTAGTGTGATCTTTTGGAATAGTGTAGTAATGCATTCAAAGGACACTGATTGAAAGTCAGTCATTTTTGTTAGTGATTATTCTTAACTTTTGTATTGGTGTGCCTACCATAATTTTTTTAGTTCGAAATGCTTAATGAAAAAGCTATATTGGCAGTGGCTCTATTTTAGCTAGAGTTTATGTATGAACATGCTGCTTGGTGCCTTTGCTATTATCTGTTGTATGTCCATGGTTACACACGCTTTCTCACTACTCTGTGTTTGTCTTATTCGTCCTTACCGGTTCTTTGTTGAAGATTGTTACTGGTTTATGTGATTAGTTTTAGTTGGCCTGTAATGTTTCAAGGGGGTGGCACATGCATGGAACTGTTTGCGGGGGCGTGCGATTTAGCTCTGATGTGAATTTGAGTTTGCTTGTAATTTGCCAATTTAAATTAATGTAAAATAAAATTTATCCCCTTACAGGTCTTGCTATGAGTGAAATTTTGCCGTATATTTATCATGACCCGTTGTGAGTTGGATACAGAAGTTGTGAATCCTTTTTGTAACATGCCTCATTCATTTCCTGCTTTTCGTCACTGACACTGCAACTGGGAAAGACAAAAGGATGTAGTTATGCTGGCTGATTTAGGACGATTTAGTTAACTGTTGATGAAAGCTATACTACTTCCAGTAGTATATCCTTTGTTACAAAACTGACAAAATTTGTTAATGTTGTAAGATCTGATTATTGCCTTGTAGTTTTTTCTTGATGAGGATGTTATTTATGGATGATATTTTTCCTTCAGGCCAAAACTACCAAGAAAATTGTGCTGAGGCTGCAGTGTCAGAGTTGTAAGCATGTTTCCCAACATCCGATCAAGGTTTGTATGAATCTTTTGGTGTTTCCTCTTGGTTTTTCCTCGAATATTCTTTTGATGATGTGTGTATTTTTTACAGAGATGCAAACACTTCGAGATTGGAGGGGACAAGAAGGGAAAGGGAACATCTCTCTTTTAAATTGTTGTGTCATGTTGAAGTCCTTAGTTTTGTTCATGGATTTTGTTCGCCCAGACTATTAAGCTGCTATTTTGGTTCGATTATGTTACCCCACTTTTACTTTCTTGAGATCAACCAAAGCATTTAAGCAGAGATTTTTCAAATTAGCCTGCAAGTATTATAGTTTTCTTTCTGGATTTTATTGCTGGTTTATATTATTATCTATGTTTTAACTGTGTTACTCTTGAAGCTGTCAGAATAGATCTGAACAACCATTCAGACACTTTGTGCTGATTGTATTTGTTTCGGAATAACCCTGCGCAGATTCTACTTTCTTTAAGTTATTAATTTTCCTGAATGTCGCGTAAATTGAGTTGATGCTGATGCTTAATAGGAGGCTAGGTACTTGACCGTTTGTCTATCAACGACTTTTCAGTATGTGTTATTTTCTTGATGATTTGTTCACCAGCGCATCCTTTGAGGTGAACTTTTAACTAGGTTTGCTCTGATTACTTCTTGTTAGACTTGGCATGAGCCTTTTTTTTTATTTTGCTCTGGATACATTGAGGAAGATCCTAGTTTGTAAGATAAACATACAAATCACTCGACATGATCATTGTGGGTTTAGGTTGGGAGCCATTTTTGTGAGGATATTATTGAAATAACAAAATTAGGTTTGTCCTTGCAATTCTAAGCTCTCATCTCCGTCATCTAATTTCAGTTTTTTAATTTTTTTAACAGTTTAGCGAGGTTAAAACCACCCTTGTGAATTGAAGACCATGTGTATTAATGGACTTTATGCGAGTCTGGAAAGCTCGGGCTCAACTTAATAAAAGCTTCTTAGCCAAGTTTGATAAGCTATCGAGTCTGAGTTTGATAACATACTTAGTCTAATTGTGTTTCTAGCTTAAGCACGGTCATTTTGCTAACTTGACACGATAATGCATTTTTCATCAGCTTTTTATACATGTTCCGATTGAAATATACATACGTGAAGCATTTAAAATATTTATGATCATGTTTTCCATTCTATATTACTCAAATTTATTTGGAGGTAGATGTTATTTAACTATTCTATAGCATAGCCAAACAACTTCTCTCCCTACATTGCATGTCCATATGTACAAATAAAATATAATTCAGAAAGGGATAAAAAGTGGGATATGTATAAAAACTTAAATCTGATTATTGTGTTTGATGTTGGGTTCGCTTGCAATTTCAAAGGAAATTTGTAGATAATGAATATAAATGCAACCTACTAAAAAAACTTGTTTAGAGACGATGTGCTTGGGGTTTATTTGGTAATTGGGTTGGGTTGAGTATCTTCTTCTCAATGGTAGCTGGATTGTTGGGAGGATCCGGAATGATAAATATGATATGAGGTGATATTGATTACGTGTTAAATTAAATTTTTTTCTTATTATAATATATTTTATATCAATTTTTTATTTGAATACAGTTAAAAGATATTATTACAAATAAATGATACAGTTTATACAATTAATTTCAATCCATGAATGTAGGGATATATAATGGGATGTCTTGAAAACCATACATGCCCTAGTCATAGACCTCGTGCCACCTGATATAAGCCAATTCTTCTGCCTGGAATTGGCATGATATTTGGGTATCCGTGTTTACCATATTAGATCTAGCTGGTTAATGGAATTTTTAAGCCTTTCAAGTAACTTCTTAACTTTTATTCTCAACTCTCCAATCTCACATACTTTCCTTAACGCCGATCCTAGAGTTCTCTCTATACCATCGTCAGTTGATAACTTTGTTGTTTTTTTGGTGTTTTGAGCTTTCGAATGATTTTTTCTTCACCTCGAGCCCCTAGTTAGATGTTTCACAGTGTAGTTGGTCCATCACGTAGAGATCTTCTTCAATGTCATTTACTATTGGAGAGGTTGTGCCAATGACTTGAGCCTTTTTTTCGAATGCATACTCTCGTGTGATTCTTACAATGCTCTGAAGTTTCACATGATATCTCAAGCTCTTGGGACGCGTCTTCTCCCTTTGAATTGAAACATCCTCTAAATGATACAAAATTATAATTTTCTTTACGTCAATTGGTGATGAAGCTGATAGTTTTTATCTTTGGCTAGACCAACACGTCGATAGAACAACACGGCAGTTGCATGGTAAAACTTAAAGTGGAGAGTTATATAGTCCCACTCTAAACATGAGAACCCATCACACTTATACGAGTACATGCGTACATAGCAATGGACGTTTCAAGCAAGGTCTTAGTGCATCTCAAATGTCAATGCTCCATTACCTTCGTTTCAGGAAAATTACATAGTTTTATATACCATTACATAACAAGTTAGCATATGAGAGTTACTCTCACCTTATAAAACCATATGAAATTGTAGTCTCTCCATGGAAGAAGACTATAGCATCCACACGCAATATCGTATTATTACTATTTGTTGAAAAGGAAAATGGTGCGATGCGAGGAGATCCACCCACAAAAACTTCCATATATTCACACTAGAGGAGTGATCCTATGAGAGCCAAAATTTGTGAGAGCATGAGAGCATGCATTCTGGACCACATGATCATGTCTTCTCTCTCCTGGTCTTCTCTCTCCTTGTTGAATCATGTGGTCTAGAATGCATGCTCTCATGCTCTCACAAATTTTGGCTCTCATAGGATCACTCCTCATTCACACTATCCACAATAGTTAAAGAGACCAAAAATCCTGTAGGCTTTTGATATGTTCTATAACATTCTCCACAGGGAATATGACCCTACTGTGTGTGAGCAAAATAGGGATGCAAACAGATAATGATATATCCGTATTCGATCCGTCACTGTATCCGATTTATAAAGATTTTGACATCCGTATTTGTATCCAGAGGAGTGATCTTATGAGAGCAAAAAGTTGTGAGAGCATGAGAGGATTGATTCTGAACCACATGATTCTGTTTTCTCTCTTCTGGTTCTCTCTCTCCTTGGTGAATTATGTGGTCCAGAATCACCCCTCTCATGCTCTCACAACTTTTTGCTCTCATAGGATCACTCCTCTCCGTATCCATTTTAAAATGGATACATATATGGATATCGTTTTGATATCCGCAAACATCCGCATCCGCATCTGTATATTCATTTTTCGTATATAAATATAGTCATAGATTTATTTTTAACCCTATATAACATAATTCTCTACCTTATTTTAACATATTTATATAATTTTTATGATACAAACACATTTAGTAAATTAATATCTTGTGTTTTTCATCCAATTCTTATATATTTAAGTCGATTCTAGAGAGTATTTCTAATATTACTCGTGTGCGATCATTATCTATTTTACATTCGTATCTGTTTTTTAAAAATATAGTAAGATAATTTTAATATTCATCAATATCCGTATCTGCATTCGTATTCGTATTAAAAAACAGATAAAGATACGGTAATACATATACCCGTATCTGTATCTGACTGTTTGCATCCCTAGAGCCAAAAGAACCAGAGGATAGCTCTAATCTAAATCTTGGTGTAGCCGTTATCACATCTCGTCCCCAATGTACTCACAAAAGGCAACCCATCCTGAGGTTGCCATCGAATCAACATGTGGATCAATCCACACCCCCCTTGAAATAGAGCACCCAAAGAAGGAATTCTCATCCTCCTCCTTTGTTGCCTTATCACTAGGATGCACTTGGATCTGATTGGATCGAATTTTATCTAAATCCATGTCAAATCCAACCTTAAAGGATTATAACATTTCTCGGCCCAACCCAATCCATAAATATTCAACAAACCAATCCGATCCGTCTGATTACAGGTAGGATCAGATATTTGATACTTATATATTCTCCCCCTCAGAATCTATCCTCACATTCGCAACACTTAATATTTGTATTATGTTTTTGATATTGAAATGGCTAAAAATGAGATGGGAAAGAGAGTTGTATTATGCATATCTAATCAACAAATGAATCTCGTGACGATGCTCCGGGAGAGTTTGGATTAGCGCATACATAATAATCTAAAATGAAGCAAGCTCCACTTAAGAAGGAGATGCAATATCCAAATACTTGCAATGCCCAATTGTGAGGTTGGCTTGTGAGAAGTTTCATAAGATAGTTGATCTTTTTATATTTTAGTATTAAATTTATCTTTCTTTATATTCCTAGCATTATGTTACATGTTAAATTAAAATTAAAATGGTACTTGACTAAGGTTTCATTTGGTTGCTGGTGTACATCGGTGTACACCAGCATACCCCTCGTTCCAACCCTCTCAACCTGGGTTGAAATCAGGGGCGGAGGAAGAGGGGGGCGGGTAGGGGCCATGACCCTCCTCCCACAAAATGAAAAATATTTAAAGCTTCCCTCAAGTTCCCTATTTTCCTTTCCTGTACATGTTAAGGCCCCTCCAATTGACCTACATTCAGCCATCCTTTTTCAGTTTCCCTCTTTTTTGTAGAACGGTTCAACTTCTCATCTCCCCATTATCCGATTATTTTGGCTAGAAACCGTTCTAGAAGCAACCCTTAACCGACAATGACTAGACGACAATTTCTTCTCCATCAGTCCATCGGGGACTCACTAAGTATGACACCTTAGCAATGGCACTTCGCAAGTTAGCAGGCTTCTTACAGTTGTAGCCACCATACACATACAGTTCGATGTTCATCTATCAGCAGCATGTCGAGAACTCGACGGGCAGTGTAATTTCATCATTCTGGTACGTCGACAACTTGGCACCACCGATTTTCCATCATTAACATGGTTATGTTTGCACCCGTCGTCGATTTATTGGTACACATATATTATTTTCTCACATTCAATCATTTCTATCTAACAAATATAAACTATATCTCCGCTCTATGTTTGACTCCGTTCTTTCATGTTCTTGAAAAGATTGAGATTGATAGTGGGAGTGATATTATCTCCATCTAATTACATAAACTAGTGTGTTTTTGAAATATTTTTATTTATTTCTTCTTACCCGAGTTTCAAAAATAATGCTGAGGTTTTCTCCCTTCATTTTGTAAATGATGGAGGGTACTATTGCCATATATTTTAAAAATTGAGACATGATTTATTTTATGTTGACTAATCAGTACGTAAATGAGAAAATACTCAAAAATAAGGAACCCCTCTAATGGTCTTGTGGTAAAAGCAGTGGTCTCCGCTTTAAAAGATTAGGGTCAAATCCTACAAATAAAAAAATACTCAAAAATAAAATATGATTTTTTAGTTATGATAAAAAGGGAAGGAAATGTAATAAAACTAAGAAATACCATATACAATTAAAATGATAGAATGTTAAATGGAAAAGAATAATATCCTTTACTTTCCATTATTTTGGTAAATCACTACAGTACTAAGGTACTTAAATTTATTTTTGGCCTTAAATATCTTAAATTGTGAAATAAAACTTAGTTTAATGCTTTTATAACCTGAATTATGACATACTTTATTTTGAGAGTTTTTTACTTAATTGCATTGCAGAGAATATTTTTGATTATTGGAGAAATTTTTTGCATGTGCAATTATAGCTGCACACAAGAAAACCATGCTAAGCAAATATAATAATGAAAACAACATCAAATAATATATATATATATATATTTCTCCTTCCTATAAAATTTTAACGTTAATAGTTTCAACATGGGAGTTGTCTACTTTTTATTTAGAGTTTTATAAGGTGAAACATAATAAGCATGATTACTTACATCGAGAAGGATATATCAGAAGAAGTCATTGTAGAAGAAATTATTGACGATTTCTACACGATGAATAATCGTTGAGTGTAGCTTCAATAAATTATGTATGTTTCTCTTAGACCTCATCCATCAATTCTAAATCATAGTAAGCATGCACAATAATAGTAGTATCTTTTTATATCTACATATGTATTTTTATTGATTAAATATTGGCCCCACCTATATCAATTTTCTGGCTCCGCTCGTGGTTAGAATTCCATCACAAATCAATGTTTCCTCACATTACATTTCTTATTCCAACCCTCTACCAACCCTCATAAGCATCCAAATGGCTACTATTCACATGAGGACACTCCAACCCAACCCAACCCAACCTAGTAATCAAACTAGCCCTTAGGAGTTCATAAATTAGAAATGAAAGAAAGTTGTATTATTAATAGTTATCATGTATAATGGTAACTGATTAACATATTGGATCGGATTAGATTTTATTGTTGGTTCAATCTAATCCACTACATGATTTAACGGATTTTCAAAATTTCAATCCGATCCAATCCATAAAAATGGTAAAACCAAATCAATCTAGTCAGTAACATCGAATTGGATCAGATTACATATTTTATCAGATTCATGTGGATCCCTCGCTGGAAAAAATTTTACTTGCCCTTTGCTAGTCATCATCCGGTCCTTTCTCAAAATCCAAACAAAAAATCGAGCCTTTAGCGTTATTTTCAATCACTAGACGTGTACATTGATCTAACGCAATCCCAGGATCAAAGATCATCAATGAGCAGAAGGCCTCGTAGCCTTTCTCATCAGGAAGTGCCCGTATGTATAGGTCCCATATCTTAGAAAAACTCCCAACTACAGACCGGGTCTCCAAAAGTAGCAAAATTTCTACAAATCGTTGATCAGTCAAGACATACGTATATGGGAAAGCCATCCTTCTACCTCCATGCAGTCCCTCATAGTGCAACTCTCATTATACACCAATGCAAATAATATAGGGAAACCATACCCACACATGTTCAACTTTCTTTACATCTTGTCAAATACATGAAACCAATATGGCTGCTTTAGTCTACATCATATATACAAATGACAAGCCAAGGTAGGGTAACGGGAGTGTTGCACAATACTTCTAACGAGCAATGCCACATCCATCAGCCTTCTCCTCAAACATCTTCAAAAGAATAAAAACTGATATAGCAAAGTTGATCCACCTGCCAGAGACCCTCCCAAACAAATCAAGAACAATGATCACACATTCTGCAGAACCCACATTTCTCTCCATAAAAAGACAGTGTCATCAACATACTACAGAACATGAAGAGTAACACCGCCTAAATCAAAGTCATCGAAAAAACCACCCTTGCTCGCTTTGGAAACCATTCTAGTCAAGAGTGTTATATGCATCATATGTTTTTGGTTTCACATAGAGCATCCTTCAAATTCAAAATGTTAGCAAGTGCTAATGGAATCATCCCATCTTTGTTACAAATAAAATACTGTGATAATGAAATTGTTAACCAATGGATCTATCTATACGGTCGTGGAAGGGACTGCTCTTGCTGGATCATTAGTACTCGGTAGATGTAACGACTGTCCCCCTAGGATTTAGATACTCAACAAATCGATTTCACATACATATAATTCCACATTCGAATATACAATATAATTGTAAGCAAGAGAAACCAACATAAAAGAATATTGAAATGTATTTTTTGTTTTCCATTAATAACATGACCATCGTTCATTAATTACAATCCAGTCCATGCCCACAAAATATATCATCAATACATTCAAATATTGTCCATACATACATGGTATATCACATGTCTCTCAAACTAATACAAGTAAAGGAAGAGAGGCTACAAGTACTGTACCACTAAAGTGTAGCTGCACCAGAAAGACGTAGCTCTCAGCAAACAACGACCGCTCACTACTTCGACTACTTCTGAGAACGTGCGGATCCACACATAGGTATGTTATAAGCAAAGCTGCCCAGTATGATATAAAATTTATAAGAAGCAATATACTATAAAAGTGTGCAAAAGAAACAACTAGATAAACTATCCTCATAAGAAAATACAACTCTAACCATTTTCAGTAGATACAAGCAACCCGAGATTCGTGGAGGGTCTGTGGTATCGGTCCGTAGGAGATCTCATACTATAACTCTAAGGCAAGAAGAAGGCCTTAGGGTTGGCGTGCCTCCATAGGCATGCGGTAGGGTACAATGTATCATAACTAAGCTCTCAACACATCCACTAGCTTCACTTAACAAAATGTAATTCTGATTCTCAATTCAAATTCAAACCTATGAACCAGCGCGAACCATCCAAGTCCACTACCCACGTTTAAGAGTTCACCGTATGTAGAGCATGAGTCAGGGTACTGATTATCAAGATCATCTCTACCATAATCGAAATCACCATGTCCATCCCAATTCTCCTTATGCACATGAGGCTAGCATTTCATTATCAACTTCTTTAACTTCATTTATTAGAACTTCCCTCTTACTGTTCCCACCGGAATAGTAACTAATGTGGTCTACACCAACTATAACTACTCGACACGTCCTTGAAGCTCTAGGCTAAAGGCATACAAGTATTGAGGCTGAACACTGTCAGATTTGCACATTAGTTTGCCAAGCAACATGTCCTCCAACCGTCGCAGCTACATAATAGCGGTTGGGATCGCGACCATCTAGGCTTCTACCTGAAACCCCAAGGGTGCATGCCCCTCCATCGACGGCACCAAGCTCCATCTACTTGTTCGCCATAAAATGTTATCCTCACTGAAACATTACATTCAAGAATTATATCTGATTGACTTTCATAGACACAACATAGACAAAACCATGTTGTTTCAAAATACATATGTGCATATATAGTAAATAAACCAATAATCATGCATCCAACAATTGTGCCAAACCAAAAAGATAAGTCAAGGGCATTTCCTTTTATGAGTACAATCAAATCAACTTTTAGATGAGTTGCTTCCCACAATAAAGTCAAGGATCTCGAAAGAAAATGGGTTCTACATTTAAATGTGATTTATCCTTTTAGCAATTCGGGCCACCAAGGCATTGGGCATCTCTTGTGAAGCATATGGTACTTTTTCAACTAAAGGGCTAATGAACCAGAAGGATAGCCCAGAGTTAATTTATACTAGACCAAATTCCCATCAGTTGGTGGACAAGCAATTAAATGACATGATAGATGCACTTTTTGTCATCTTCTCTTATATCAAAAAATTCAATGAATATTGTAACGACCCATATGCCATTATTAGATATTAAAAAAAGGAAATAAAATAATATAAAGAGGAGAGGAAGTGACGGTTATGGATGGCCCATTCAACACCATCATTATGTGCATGTGTTTTCTATTTTTGGAAGGAGACTTGGTGCATGAGAAGAGCAATGGTATCCTTCCTCTTTAATTGCAAGGAATCACATGTAACGCCTCAACATTTCAATGAGGGAGGGTGTGCGTGCGCTTTTGGGGAATGATGAGATGCTATTCCTATTTAAGGATAATTGATCAAATTATGGTATATAGAAGAGAGAATAAATGAGAGGAAGAGAGAGTGAAGGGAAGAGAGAGAAGGAGAGAGACGTGAGTAGAGATAGAGAGAAATAGGTAGAGGGAGAGATGAGAGAAGTGAGAAAAGACTGAGAGTAAACAGTGAAGGAGGGGAATGTTATATTATGCAAGATTCGCATCCGGCAACGACGACTCTATGTGTCGGCGTCGAATGTTGATACGGAAGAATTGGAGGAGCATCGACGTGATCTACGACGGTTCGGATAGACGAAACTGAGGTGTCTTCGCGGGCGGACTTCTCGCGTTGTTGAGGTATGTGTCGAACACCGTAGGAATATTATTTGATGAATCGACATATGACTCCCATCTTTAGGTGTGATAAGTAATTACTTAGTTGCAAAAATTACAATCTCAAAATGTATGATTGGCTTAGGTTTTATCCGTATGAACAAGGATCAAATCCGGAATATGATCTATAAATGTATGTTTTTAGTAACGTCCCGGGCTTAGGTCCCCGGTCCGTTATCGAGGAAAACTGGCCCTGACAACTTGTTGGGTTTGGGCCCAAATGGACCCGTTGACAACCACCCAAAATGCTAAGCCCAAGTTGTCAAGTAGTAATCCCCACCACTTATATACCACACCCACACTTTGTGAGTTTTCCATGTGGTACTATGTTTGGGGTTAGGGTGTTACAATCTCCCCCACTTATATTCGCAACGTCCTCGTTGCGACATGGCCCATCACTTATTCCCAGTGATAGTGGCGGTTGCACGCTCCGGGTAGCCATTTCCTCCAACCTCTTTGTAGGGGTGGCTCCACCTCTCGGGTAGCCCTTTCCACTATCAGAGAGAATTTGGCTCTGATACCATTAGTAACGTCCTGGGCTTAGGTCCCCGGTCCGTTATCGAGGAAAACTGGCCCTGACAACTTGTTGGGTTCGGGTCCAAATGGACCCGTTGACAACCACCCAAAATGCTTAAGCCCAAGTTGTCAAATAGTAATTCCCACCACTTATATACCACACGCACACTTTGTGAGTTTTCCATGTGGTACTACTATATTTGGGGTTAGGGTGTTACAAATATGCACTTCATTGATTGCATGATACTTCACAGTAACTAATCTTTTACATTTAGCATCTCATTTCTAGGACCAACCTCTCCATGCTATAGATTGTCCATATCCACAGAAAACCATCTTGATTAGTAGATAGGAATATTCCTCGTGAAAATACTTCAAACCCTATAATATGTCACAGTTTGTCGAAAAAGGTTATGTAACTGCAGAGCCATAAAATTCATGCAAACCGAAAGATACCATTCAAAAATTTTGAAGGAAACCATTGCCTCGAAAAAGTTAGAAAAAGATACATGGGATGACAATGTGATTTCTGTGGGAAGAATACATAAGAATATTTCTGCCCCTTTTTTTAATCAAATTTACTTGGAGTAGTTGGTGCTTATTATTAAGATGGACCCTAGTATATTTAAGTACTCATGCATGTGAAGCACGAGGGAAAGACAAGTGCATGTCTTCAAAAATGATGATAGATGCATGTGCACTAGGGATGCAAACGGTCGGATACGGATACAGATATAGGTATTACCGTATCCTTTTCCGTTTTTTAATACGAATACTGATGCGGTTATGGATATTGACGGATATTAAAGCTAGCTTACCATATCCTTAAAAAACAGATACAAATGTAAAACGGATATTGATTGCATACCAGTAATGTTAGAAATACTCTATAGAATCAACAAAATATATATGATTTGGATAGAAAACATATGATATAAATTTACTAAATGTGTTTGTATCATAAAAACTATACAAATATGGTAAAAGTAGTATGGAATTATGTTATATAGGGTTAAAAATAAATCTACGACTATATTTATATAAAAAACAGATATACGGATGTTTGCGGATATCAAAATTGTATCCATATCCGTATCCATTTTAAAACGGATACGTATATGGATGTCAAAATTTGTATAAAGTGGACATGGTGACGGATCGGATACGGATATATCCGTAACCGTTTGCAACCCTAATGTGCACCTTCGATTGGTTTGGAATGGCAAACCCAAATTAGCTACAGTTGCACAAATGCCATCTGCCCACCATTTCAACAGCAATTGGTCCAAAATATCCAAATGAAAAATATCAACCTAGTGTCATTCTCTTCAATATTTGGTAAAGATAGGGGCCAACTGTTCTCCAATAGATAACAATTCAATATTACTTATGTTGGATTGTTCAGTTATTACTGGAGGAGGTGTCCGACCAACTTGCGGATGAACTCACATTGTTGGGAGCCATCAAGGATGATTGTCCCTTTATAAAAGTTTGGTTTTTCATGTATGGTTCCTATGTGATTTATAAAGTAATGGGTTGTATGAATTGATAGCATTTTCCTCGTTGTTGATCTGAAATGTATTCCTATTATCTGAAGACTTACTTTCCCAAGATCAATGTTTTATCATTTGTGTAAACAAAAAATGCTCGATAGAATCAAAAGAGACCATCATGGGTTTGTTTTGATCCTGAACTATTGGCTGGGGGCTGTTGTGTAAACTAAATCAGAACTCAAATCAGTGGAGGAACATGCGGTTTACCCATCTTGAAGAGATAACCCCCAAAAAACACGGACACCATGAACACACAAGTATTCTCTACGGCTCTATGGTGTTTCAAGCACACAATTTTGATAAAAATGTGTGGATCTGACGACAAGAGGAAAGGGGACATCGTACCTCAAAAACTCACCACTTCAGACTCTCCATCCGTTGACCATGCAAATCCGTACACCAAAGGTGACCTCGACCTTCTCTACGTGAGGATGGCTTCGAATCGTCGATCCGATGCGCTCCGGCGATGATCCGGAGAGGGGGAGGGAGGAGGAAGGGGTTGCACTTTGAGTTGGGGATTTTTGGAAGAGAGGGGTGATTTTTTTGGGGGGGGGGGGGGGGGGGGGTTAGGCGAGTCGGATTCGGATCTTGGTTCAGATCTGACTTTGTCTCAGACTTCGACTCGGCTAAAATGACCGTAACTCTGTCTTCCGAACTCGGATTTTGTATTCTTAAACTCGTTGGAAAGGTCTCGATGAGAACTATACAATAGAGTAGCAATTCATATTTTTATGTAATGGATAAGATATGTTTTTACAAACAAGGTCAAGTCTTATTACGAGGGGTCCACATCATAAAAATCTCAAAGGAAGACTCGTCTTAGAGACTTAGTATGATCCTAAATGACTTCTAGTCCCAACCTAACCAAGAAGGAATGGACCCATAAAAATCTCAAAGAGAGTAGTACCCATAAAAATCTCAATGGAGTTTGACTATGTTTTGATTCCATACCTGCACATAACTAGAGATGAGCATGGGCTGGGTTGGGTCGGGCCCTGAAGGACCCAGGCCCAAGCCCACTTAAAAACTTCGGGCCTTGGGCCGGGCCTAGGGCCGCAAAATTTTTTTTTTGGTTCGGCCCAAGCCCAGGCCCGACCCATCTTAACCCATTATATATTATCAACTTTGAGTGTGTTTAAAGTCAATCTCAATTCAAGTTAGACGAGCTAAAATTGTTTAAAACATATGCCATAATACTTGTGAACAACTAAAATTCAATTTTACCGGAGATGATTTCATATTTTATACAAGTCCACTTAATGTTATATACCATAAACATCTCTCATTACAGAAATTGAAAGAGTGAACCAAGTTTACACAGTCAACATCAACATGTGCACTAGGCACTACATGTTAAGAAAATAGGCATAATGCTCGTATTGGGTAAAGGTTCAATAATAGAAAATATTATAATAGAAAAAATAAACACTAAAAACTCAAGAATAACCACCAGAATCTAAGACATAAACTAATTAAGAAAAAATAATTCTGAAACAAAATACAGTGATCATCAACTCATATATCCCACACATGACTTTCTTGATTTATAAATATTGTATGAAGATAGGATACATGAACAGTGTGCGCATGACAGGTGAGAGTTTCCATACGTGTAGGATATCGGAAGGGTTCGGGCCCTCTTCGGGTCGGGCCCATGGGTCGGGTCGAGATGGGCCAAGCCAAGCTCAAGTCCGGCCCAAAAAAATTTCGGGCCTAAAAATTAGGCCCAAGCCCGGCCCAATGTTCGTTTGGGCTTGGGCCGGGCCGGGCTTTTTGGGCTGGACTTCGGGCTGGGCCGGGCCGGTCCAGCCCAATGCTCATCCCTACAAATAACTGATGATACTTCTCCTTCATATCTACCTTAAGATCCCATGCCGCCTCCTCGATGTCTTGACTCCACCACATAACTTTGACTAAAGGGATCTCTTTTCACCTCAGCCTCTTGACCATATGGTCTAGTATCCAAATCAGCTCCTCAGGGAAGGAAAGGTTCAACTTGATCGTCATGTCCTCATAGCTGATCACATGCCTAGGATCTTGAATGTACTTTCAAAGATTCGACGTATGAAACACGTTGTGAATGCTCTCAAGGTGTGGTGGAAGGACAACTCTGTAAGCCACTTTCTCAACTCGGGTCAAGATTTCGAACAGTCTTACAAAGTGCGGTGCAAGATTGCCTTTGATACCGAAGTGTTGAATGCCCTTCATCAGGGATACTTGTAGGATGACGAAGTCCCTAACCCATGGTTATGTTGAATACTTTACAAACAAAAGTATAATTTTAAGGTAATATACCTGAAACTCAAGGTATCGACGTCATTGGTCGATATAGCTCTTCTGCCGGCTCTGCACGATTAGCATTCTCTTCTTGATAGTCTCCATAACTCTAGAGGTCTCCTCTATGATCTGCAAGATGAACAAGGTGTTGTCACCCACTTGTTGACGACACAAAGGAGTGGTGCATTACCTCTTGTATAAGGCTTTAAAAGGTGTCATGCCTATGCTGGCATGCTAGTTGTTGTTGTATATAAACTCAACTAGTGAGAGGTGATATATCTAGGATCCTTTCTATTCATCAATACAAGCCCATAGCAAACCTCTAAGGTCTGAATGATCCTCTCAAACTGCCCATCTGTCCATGGATGGTAAGCTAAACTTAAACATAGCTCGATCCTCAAGGTTCTCATGAATTCTCCTTAGTAGTGTGAAGTGAAATGTGAATCCCTGTCTGACACTACCTCCTTAGGTATCCCGTGCAATCTGATGACATGCTGGATGTATAATCGATCTATATCAATATGAGTATATGTCGTATTGATCGACATAAAATGGGATGACTTGGTCAATCGATCAATGATCACCCATATCACATCATGCCCGCCTGAGGTGCGTGACAACGACATGACAAAATCCATAGAGATGCTCTCCAATTTCCATGGCATGGAAAGTGACTGTAGTAAATCAGGGGGTATCTAGTGCTTTGCCTTCACCATCAGACATGAATGACATCAACTGATGTGTTTGACTATGCCCATCTTCATACCGTCCTAATAAAAGTGTCGGCAGAGGTTTCGATACATCTTGGTGACACCTAAATGAATAGAAAGTCTCGAACTGTGCATCTTGCCCAGGATAGATCTCCTCAGCTCCTCATCATTTGAGACACACGCATGGTCCCCATTCCATATAATAGATTCTTGGACTCGAAATCCATAGAACTCAGTCTTCAAGCATATGTGGTACAAGTCCTGGATAATCTGATATGTCTGTTGTCCCTAAACAATCTTGGCTCACAAGCTACTATACTTTGTTGGTATAGTTAATGCATAGGACGTACTCTCAAATGAATGGCACTTACTAAGTATAGTGAGCACATCCCAAATATCCAACCAAACCGATGAATCCTCTGTGTCTGGCCGCCTGCTCAAGGCATCTGCCACCACACTCCCCCTATCAGGTTAGTAGGAGATGGTACAATCATTGTCCTTCAATAGTACCATCCACCGCCTTTGCCTCATGTTCAACTCCTTCTGATAAAAAAATGCATTTGAAGCTCTTATGGTTGGTGAAGATCTCAACGTTATCCCATACAAATAGTGGTACCATATCTTTAGTGAAAATACTACGACCATCAACTCTGAGTTGTGAGTGGGGTAGTTGATCTCATGGTTCTTTAGCTATTGTGATGAGTAAGCCACAACCTATACTCGCTACGTTAGTACAACACCCAAACCCTACCGTAAAGTCCAAGGTACCAGAAGGAAGGGTGAGAATGAGTGCATAAGTCAACATCTCTTTAAGCGTATTGAAGCTCAACTCACATTTGTCCTTCCAGACAAATGGAATATCCTTCCACATCAACCGAGTGAGGGGTAGGGCCAACTGGGAGAATCCTCTTGTGATGCCCGTAGATCTGGGTTACCCGTTTACACAACATTTGCAACAATATTTTTGATAGTCGTATTAGGTTACCGAAAATGAGGGAAACTTTTTTGCATTTAGAATGACATTCACAATAATGTAAACAACCACAAAATTAACAACAAGTGTCTCCAATTCACATTGCATTAATTTTCGTATACAATTACATGCAACAAAAGAAACTGATAATTTATACATGTATCCTAAAATATAGAAGAGAAAGAAAAGTATTTACATTATCCTCTACAAAATTTATAATATGTGTACTGCAATAGAAACTATAGAAGCTTAACGTCCAATTGTCAATCTACTGTGATGCAGGAACCTTGCCTGCATACATGTTAGGGAGAAAAGAATATTAACAAAGGTTGAATACAGTCTAGCATACTAAAAATAACAGGTAATTTAGTGGTTTCAAAATAAAACACGTAGATAAGTGTTGATATTTGAATTTAACAAGCTACTTATGTGGAAATTTATTTTCAAATTGTTATGTATGTGAATCTCCCATTCACCCATCACCCCTTAACTTTCCAAATATAGCATTTTCATTTATTAATTATGTGATCCACATATTGATTATCATCTTTTTATCATATATAACTCAGTTGATGGATCTTGGGATTGCAGATGATGAATCTCTAGTATGATCTTTATCTTTATCTAATTTCTCAAGCCTAGTGGATAGTTTATGGTTGTGGACTAAGTGTGACGCCACACTACGACTCTAAGGCGTGAAGAATACCTTAGAGTTGGGGTGCCTCCGTAGGCATGCAGTGAGTATAATGTGTCCTAACTAAGTTCCCTGCACGTCCATTAGCTTCTCCCAACATCTGTAGTAGTAGTTCTAAACTTTGATCAAATGGCGATGATTGATGATTTCTTTCTCACAACTTTTCCTTGCCAGACTTATTGGTGGCAAAGTAATCAAAACTCAAGAACATCACCAAACTCAACTGTAACTAAACTCAATTCCAGCTGACAACGATCTCTTCTTCGCCAGGATCTACTATGGAATAATAACCAAAACTCAAGTGGTAAGGAATCCTCCTAAGAGACTCTTCTGTCTCATCCTCTCAGTGGAAGTACGATTCAGGAGAGGGATAGGAACACTCCCAAACTATGCCCTTGAGATGGGTAGGAGAGCCTTTCCGGACTAAGTCACTCCAGAAAATCGGCCCGTCCGGTACGGGCAAAAAGAGCGTTAAAAACCAAGACCTAGAGTCCTCCCTAGGCACCCTACTGAAACGTGGTCAACATAACTGATCAAAAACTTGGATCCCAATGAAACTTAAAATACTACGAGCTCGTGTAAAACAATAAAAAGGACAGGGATTCTAGACCCAAGACCTAGGCGTTCGCTGCCCAAACTGGACTTCCTATCTCCTGGCTATCTGAGGGTCACCGTGCCCTTGTACAATCAGGTTTAAGGGTTACCATGACCAGCAATATTAATTATCATCACTTAATTACCATCATCTTTACTTTCTTGACTACTCATCTATTTCTCAATCTTTCCTATGGTCAACTTTATAGATCTTGGTATCTTGTCAGTAACTTTTATTAGTAGTGATATGATGTTAGTAGATTACAATTAAAGGATTGTTTCATGAAGATGATAAGTCCTTGGGATCACAGGTTATCATTTTTTAAAGTCATGAGATTTGAAACTACTCCGTAGATTAAGTTCAACTTAATGTAAAATTCCCGACTTTTCTTATTTAACTCTTAGTTTAATGGCATGATTTTTGATCTAGATTTTTGTAAGTCACTTGTATAAAAATCTCAATGTTCTCATTTTTGAAAACATGAGATTAGGAGCTAATCATTAGATTTGGATTCAAGTTTTCAAATTAATATAAAATTCTCAAATTTTCTTATTTAGTCATGAGATCATGAGTCACTCATTAAATCTAAAGTTAATCTCAACTTACATGCTAATTTATCCCCAATCTCTAAATTTTTAGCCATGAAATCATTGGCTAAGTGATGTTCTAAAACTTGACTTAATTATTTAAATCGTCCTAAATTTCTACCCAATCATCATGAAATCAATAGCTATTCACCGATCTAAAATTGGATCTTACACACATGTTAATCTCCTCAAAACTCTCAATTTTGTGAAACAATATCAATTTAATGATATGAATTTGGATCTTAAATACATGATAGTAACTATTAAATCTCCTAATTTTGCTCATGAAATTAAAGTATAATAGTTAACTAATTTTAGCACAAAATGCATGCACATAACCCAAATTTCTTTCATTTTCAATCATGAACTTAGTGCCAAACATTGGTCTATTTTGAGTATTAAAATGTATGCCATTCTCCCCAAATTCTTTCAATTTTAACCATTAAATCAAGTATAATAATGGTCTGAATTTGGATCTTAAAGTATGTAAATTACCCCCAAATTCTTTTAATTTTAAGTCATGAGATCAAGTATAACAATGAGTTGAATTTGGATCTTAAAGTATGCACATTACCCCAATTTCTTTCAATTTTAAATCATGATATCAAGTATAATAGTGGACTGGATTTGGTCTTAAAGGATGCAAATTACCCCTAATTCTTTCAGTTATAAATCATGAAATTAAGTATAACAATGGATTAACTTTCGGGTCTTAATTAGTGTTAAATTGTATGCAAAACATTTCAAAATTTTCATTAATTCCAACGTGCAATTCATCCCCAATCTTTCACAAATTAAGCATACAGCTGCATCTATTGTGGTCTGAAAATTGAAACAATTTCATGCTAAAACACCTTAAATCTTAAATTTTGATTTGAGATCTGAAGCATATGTAGTGGTCGATAACTAGACTCAATATCATGCTAAATCCCCAAATTCTTTTAAATTTTTAGGCATGAAATAATAGCTAACCAGTGATCTGAATTATATACTAATTTCATGCTATTCCCACTCAAATCTTTCAATTTTAAGAAATGAATCTAGTAGTTAAACAATGATTTGAGTTACACACACCGGCCACGAGGCTGAACAATGTGAATGCTCTGCCAAACTCCAATCCGAGAGGTCCCTCTGGAAGCTGTCTCTCAACCTGAGGTGTCTAGGGCTGGAAGGAGGAGCAAGGAACGAGCTCCCGCTTCGTGGAGGCGTAAGAGGATACTTTATAGGTCACTTGGGGGTCCTGAAAGATTGGACTAAAGCGCGAAACCCTAGAGTGATTCGGATCGGCAAAAGGACCCGGAAGAATGTCAGAGGTACAAAGATTATCGGGTCCAAATTTTGAGGCCAAAGGAGCTCGGAGTCGGGCTGGAAAATTTCGAGAAGGAGCATCGGCAAACAGTATCCGGGTCTGACTCGGGAAGGAGGAACCGTTGACCAGAGGTCAACAATCCTAGCTGGCCAATCAGAAAATTAAGATTTACAAAAGATTTACAAAATCAATAAAAAATAGTAAATGGCTTTAAAATATAAAGTGTATAAAATGAAACATATTTATTATTTTTCAAACTATTTTCTGTAATTTTTAATTATTTTTATGAAAAATAAATTAATCTTAATACATTTTAATGTATTATATACAGGTATAATATACCTATGTATTTTGTACAATTATTTTTATTTTGTTATTTTTACAAAAATACCTCAATTTTGTATTCTAGTTATCTACAACATCATTTTTGGAGTCTAAAATAATTTTTATTTTATTTTTGCTATTTATTTACATGTATCTGATAAATAGAGAGTGAGGCAAGTGTACATGTGCCTTATACAAGTGAGAGATGATTTTATTTTAATTTTTATTTTATTTTACTGATTTTTATTCTATTTTTATTTTCTTTTTAGGGAAGAATATAAGGAGGTAAAAAGCATATTTTATTTTTATTTTTGGCAAAAATAATTATTTATAGATACAAGTGATATATGTATATAATATAGAGTAGGCCCTGTCTCTCTCTACTTATTTTGTTTGGCAATCAAGTCAATGCTTGACCTTCTCTTGGGGTTCGGGTCACTCTGTATTTATTCTAAATACCTCCTTCTTTTTTCTTTTTCTTTTCCTTTATTCTTTTATTTATGCACAAATACATGCTAAATATGCAATATTAACAAATGCATGTTTCATGCTAACTTATTGTATTTACACCTATCTACATGATGATTTGCCAAATAAATAGATAAAATAAAAGAATAAAGAATGAGAATCGGAGATTCAACAACGCTATTGTAGCATAACTACCAGACTGAGATCTCCATTGTGATCGTCAAGGGGATGGAACTACATGCGCATGGGACTCTTCGGGCTCCAACAGTAAGGAGGAAGAGTGGTCATGTTGCTCTCCGTGGGGAGTTCCAGAAACACGAAGAGAAAGTTCGATAATGCCAACAACATGAATGGAAGGAGGCTTTTGGTTAGGGAAGTGGATCGTCTGTTGTGCCATGGGCTGCAGCAGACTCTACTGCACACCTGAGAGCCGCTCGATCTTGATGGAGCAGTTCCCATGAATTCGTATGATCCGGACCCACAAAAAGTCCAAATTCGTGGGAAACGCTCGACTAAGATCGAGCGGCTCCTGGGCATGCAACAGAGTCTGTTGCAGCCCAAGGCATAACAGACGATCCTCTTCCTTTGGATCGGGGGTGGCAGGGGTGAAGGAGGAGCGAGCATATTGGATAGAGCAGTTGAGGGAGGTACTCGAGGGGAGGGGGAGAGGAGGAGAGAAACTCATGTAGGAAGGAGGGTGTCAAGGTGGACGTCCAGGGCGGTGGTAAGGTTTCGAGGGTAGCTGAGGGCGGAGGGCGAGGTGTAGTCGTGGGGGTGGACAGATGTGGTGCAGGCATTGGCATATCTAGTTTACAGTAGAGATAAAATTGTGTTGTCTAGAAATGCTGGTTAAAATTATTCGATCAAACTGGTTTATTAATAATCATTGTTGGCTTCTTTTTAATAAAATAATAATACTTATCTGGATTGACTAGCTTAAGAGACGTGGCCTGCAACTAGTTTATGGCGTCGAGTTTTGCAAGCAAGAGGAAGAATCCACTTCCCATTTCATTCGCAACTTTTTTTTGAAGGAAAGAGGGTGAAATCCCGAGTTGGGATTCACCGCCAAAAACTTTTCAATTTATATTAATATGAAGAAAGGGAAATACATTACCTTGTGGACCAGAAACGGTACAAGGAAAGACTAGAAGCGATTACATTTTCAGAATAGAACCTCTGGCTCTTAAATATCAAATCATTTCTTCCTCCCCAGATGGCCCAAAGAACTGCAAACGGTAAAGAACAGTCGTCCATCGAGTTCATCCCTACTGACCTAACTGACCGCCAGAAATCAGTGGAACTACCATGCATTACCCAAGATGGTCCAACCTCCGTCCACACCTGTCTCGACAAAGGACAAGTAAAAAACAAATGCTCCGCATCCTCTGTATGTGTACTACATCTATCACATTGGGTATCAGGAATGCCAAACAGTCTACCCCTTCTTGCTTTATCCCAAATCCTACCTCTTCTAAGACACCACAGAAAAATCTTCACTCTGCACGGGATCTTGCTTGCCCAAATAATCTTCATGTCTTGTTTCATGTCCGGTTCCAACTCCTCACTTCTCCCTCTGAACTCCTTGTATGCCTTTTTCACTGAGAATCTTTCTCCTTCCCAAATAAAATGATCCCTTCCCTGAGAAATGCAATCAGGGGAGGGCAAGTCAGACAACATTCTTTCCAGCTCCTCCCTTCTTCGTCCAGAGATGGCATGCATGAAGTGAGGATCCCACGAACCCGAGCCACCAACATCAGCTACAGTACAATCTCTTCTTGCCGCCATAGCAAACAGTCTTGGATATCTGTTGCCTAGAACTCCATCCCCCGTCCAGTTGTCCTGCCAAAAGCGAAAAACCTCTCCGCCCCCTAACGTTGGTATCATTCTCGACCTTAGCTGTGGCAAAATATCACGGACCCCTCTCCAAAGAGAAGACTCAAAACGCACTCTACCAGCTTCCAACGAGCCATTGACGCCATAAATATTACGTACGAGCTGGATTTCCAATCTATCTGTGTTACCCCAAATCTGCACCATCCACTTTACTAGCAGTGCTTTGTTCATGCAACCCACATCCCGAATTCCAAGGCCTCCTTCGCTTTTCTGCCTAGTAAGTTCCTCCCAGCCAACAAGATGTATTCCTGGTCGTTGTTGCTTCCCATCTGACCAGAAGAATCTTCTCATCATTATCTCTATCTTTTTCCTTACACCTGCTGGCATCAAACGAGTCGAAAAGAAGAAGATAGGAATTGCCGACAACACATGCTTTAGTAGAATCAGCTTCCCACCCTTAGAAAGATTGATCGCCTTCCAACCTGCTAATCTTTGCTCGAATCTCCTGATGACCATGTCCCACTCTGCTCTCTTGAGCTTGCCTCCCACTAAAGGCAGCCCCAGGTACGTAATGGGCAGCTCACCAAGAGGGCATCCCAACAGTGCAGCACTCAATCTACTTGCCTCCTCATCCATCCCGAACTGGATCACGACAGACTTCTCTCTATTGATCTTGAGACCAGACATGCTACTAAATATTTCAACCAGTTGTCTCATCCTTCTGTGCATATCTTCTGTACCCCCTAGGAAAATCACTGTGTCATCTGCATATTGTAGAAGAGGAATAGAAATGGATCCCATACAGAATCCATCACACCACCCATCGTCGACCGCTCTCCTGAACATCACGGCCAAAGCGTCTGCCACCAAGACAAAGAGCATTGGTGCTAACGGACAACCCTGACGCACATCCCTTTGTGGTTGGAAAAAACCACCTTCCGGTCTGCCATTCACCAGAACCGAGTAAGATGATGTTGTGACGCACCTCTTCATCCAGGCAATCCAAAGGTCCTTGAAGCCACGCCGCCTAAGAGACTCCCACAAGAAGCTCCAATCCACGCTATCATACGCCTTTTCAAAGTCTATCTTCCAAATCAATCCCTTAAAATTTTCCCGACGCCATTGAAGGCAAATCTCAGATGCCATCACTAGTCCATCTGCCATCTGTCTGCCTGGGATAAAAGCAGTCTGATTCTGCATGATAATATCATCTAACACCCGCTTTAGCCTATTAGCTAGCACCTTGGCAACAACCAAGTATATTGCGTTAGACAATGCAATCGGCCTGTAGTCCTCCACCCGTATTGGGTTATCCTTTTTGGGAAGAAGAAACAACAACACACGATTAACCTTCTCGAACCCACTGTTTCCTTCTCTAAATTCATTGATTACAGCCATGATCTCCTCCTTCAGCATATCCCAAAACTCCTTGTAGAATAAGACTGGAAAACCGTCCGGTCCTGGAGCCCCATCTGCATTCAAGCCCCACACCGCGCTTTTAACCCCCTCCTCTGTAAAAGGTAGTTCAAGCCCAGACGCCTGCTCACCTGACAAAGCCTGAGCACCTGTCCCGCACCACCCCCAGCCGTCACGTCTCCTTCTCCTCGACATTTCCACAAAATGTTCCCTGAGGGCTCGTCCCACCATAACATCACCCACCACTCTTTCCCCACCCACTTCAAGACAATGAATAAAATTCCTCCTTCTCCTGCCGGAGGCCATCGAATGAAAAAATCTAGTGTTCGCGTCCCCCTCATTCAGCCACTTCTGTCTAGATCTCTGTCTCCATTCCACCTCTTCTTTCATGTCCTCCAAAAGTAACTCTTCAAGCAGTCTAGCCCGCTCAAGCACTTCGTCCTGGCCCAGACCCCTCTGATCATCAAGCCCATCCAGTCGAACAATTCCTTGTTGAGCCTCTTGCCTCCGCTCCCCCCTCTGTGACCTCACTCTACGGTTGAAAGCAAGCAGGAAGTTCCTTTGCATCATCCTGCTTCCATTTAAATTATAATTAACACCTGTTGACTTTTACTCGATAAACGTACTCCAACTATGGATGGTAGTGCTGCGAATATAAGAGATTCGGCTTTGAGTACTTTTACCGTTGCTTGGGATTGCTGGAAGGGGCGTTGCTCCAGTATTTTCAAACAGGTTTTCTGTTGCTATTAAATATTAAGGAAACCTTAGTTTACTCCCAGCAACTATTTGGTTGCATCTTTGATTTGATTTCACTGGAATTTTGGCTTTTGGTATTTACTTTGCTGCATGTTCAAGTCTTGGTTGGCTAAAAAATGACAAATATATTTTCTTTGGAATACCTTTATTAAATGATCATGTGGATCATCACGATTGAAAAAAAGTCCTAACTATAGCATCCGTTAAAAATACCTAATAGTGTAAAACTAAGAGGCTAAAAATTAATTATAGCACATTATTGCATCTTTGAAAAAAAAAATGTTACATGCAGTACGCGAACACAACATTGTGTCTCATTTTCCGAAGTATTCTCCATCAAAATGAATGAATCTCATATGCATATCTATCGGTTTCTTCATATAATCTACTTCATATACATCAACATTGTGGAGGCCCTTTTTTCTTTCAAAAAAAAATATCGTATTACATGTTAACGTGTGTTTCGAAGTATAAACCTAGTCCTTGTTGCACTTGAGCTTGGGTCTGACCTCGAGACCTCCGGCATCCCTTGGGACAACCTCGTAGGGCATGTAAGTGCCCAAGATCTTGTCCCACGCGACAAAGAAGGGTGCGGAGAAGTTGTACTTGCTGCCGTAGAGCTGGTGGTGGACGTCGTGGCAGGCGGCGTTGTTCTCGAAGAGGAGGTGGAATGGGTTCACAGAGGGCAGCCACATGCCGCAGTGGTCGTCGACGGTCTTGATGGTGGCGAGAGTGAAAAGGAAGACGGAGGTGCGGGGGGTCATGCCGGAGACGAGGAAGGCGATGGCGCCGCCAAGGGTCTCGGAGATGAGGCCCTCCCAGGGGGTGTTGTAGAGGGCTCCGTAGGCGTAGGGGACGACGAGGGTGTGATGGGTGGCGTGGACGTGGCGGTAGAGGAAGGGGAAGCTGTGGTACGTCCGGTGCATCATGTACTCCCACGTGTCCAGTACCACCATCCCCACGAGGATCTAGATGCACGTCACCGCCCATGATCGGGGCCTTCTCGGCGCTCCCTTGTCGTCGCTCGTCAGCTGCATGCCATAATATATATGTCATATTAATACTAGTGGTACATGAGATGAATACTATCATTAACAGATGAAGGACGACGTACGGAGTAGGCGAGGACGACGACGGCCACTTGGCACGCCTGCTGAACCAACACCCCCCTGACGACCTCCAACCTGCCGACTCTGTTCTTCTCGTCCTCTGCGCCCTTGGGGTGCAGCCTCCTCTTCTCCATGCACTTGAAGTTGCCCAACACCACGTACATTCCCGAGTATACCCAGTACGCTATCACCGGCACCACGGCCCCCAGCATATCGTCCGACATTTCCCACCCCATGATATTATACTTATTAAGCGAACGGTTTAAGGCAACTGCTCACACACTATCTATCTCTGTCTCCCTCCCTCTACTTTTTTATCTTGCTCTCTGCCGTGTTTGATTGGCATGCAGGAGGGCTATTTATCTGCAGCGCGAGTATGGGCATTATGCTGCATGCCATGTTGCTTGTTCTCACGTCACACGTACGTGTACTTTTTTTTTGCAGGATGTTTGATTTGACCGAGAAAAATGTGGAATTTTCGGGCAGGTTACTATCTAGTATCTGATGTTGAATTGCAGGTCGATCGTACGTATGGCTCCAATAAATTGGGGGTGTGATGTTGAATATTCTCTTTCATGCGGAGTTGTTCGTTGCTACGTGGTTACAAGGTTTGTTCTGAAGATTTCGTGCAATGACCGCTGGGGTTAATATCTGCTGTTGCGTTGCAGGTTAGCTATCTGCTGTTGAATTGGAGGTTGATCGTGTATGGCTCCAATTAACTGGGAGGTGTGAATGAGTGACAATTTTTCAAAATGAAGCGTGGATCAGTCGTGGTTGCTCCACTGTGACATAAACTTTTGGTTCACAGCGAAAGACAAAATCAAATGTGTAAGGCTTATAGAGCATAACTTCACCAATCCTCGTGGACTATCGAGAGGAAGACAAGTTCATCCGAAGTGATCCTCATAGAAGACTTGGAAAGCATGGTTTAGCCCGAGCTCCTGCTCAAGTACCGAGAAATTAAAGAAGCTAGAAGCACAGAAAAATCTTTTCTCAATTGTAATCTCTTGCAATAAGCTAGAATGTGTTTTCACCTCTCGACAACAATGCGATTCTCTAATAGATGATTTTCCAAGATTCTCAAGAATAAGCTCTTAACTTATAGTGCGTAATGCTAAAAGAAAGATTTATGCAGTGGAAATCAAGCAACATGGGCGATGTTTATTTTATATGGACAAGTTTCAGGGCCGAACTCAATGTGGCAACCTATTATCTTGATTTGTAAATCTAATAAAAATGGCATCAGTCACTTTTTTCGAGTTTTTTGAAATTTTAATTGACTTTTGATTTCTTTTTTATTTTCAAAATTTTAATTTAATTTAATTTCATTTAAAATATAATAAAAATAAAATATATAATATAATTAATATATATGTAAGATAGAGAAGGGATATTATGGTTTAAAATAATTTAAATTAGGATAAATATAAAAAATAAAAAACTATTTTTGACATTTTGAGGTTTGAAAATATTTTGACTATTTTTCAAGTGAAGAAAAGAGAACATAAGTTTTTTAAAAATATGGGAAAGAAAATATACTAACAATAAGGGAACTTGGAAATTTAGATTTAAGCTCAAAATATTGAAATAAATATCAAATTTGTATTTTTCTAAAAGAGTAAAAGCATTTCTCTGGTTGTTCAGGAGAGAGCGGGTGATGACTGGTGCTCGAAGGGCCAATATATTCATTGGGGCTAATAGTTCCTGCCAATGTTGTGGTGAGGAGACGGAGGATGTTGATCATTTGTTTTTTCTTTGTCCTTCAGGACATACATGGGCAGAGGCCAGTTGATGAATCCACGATTCATCACCTTTATTCTTTTATTTTAGCTTCCTTTCCTTAGTCAAACACCTGTAAATTCCCACTAATTTCATGAAATTTTCATTTTGCATGCATTTTTTAAATATGCATTTTTAACACTTTTTGTACTTAAATAAAAGAATAAAGAAGAAAAGAAAAGGAAAAGAAAAATAAAGGATGTGTTTATGAAATAAATGCAGACTGACCCGAACTCCGAGAGAAGGTCAAGACTTGACCTGATCGATCAGGAATAAAGTAGGAGGAGATAGGATCTTCAATTCAAAAATCAAAAAAATAATTTGTAAATTTTTCCCTGTATATTTGTATGAAACTTATACTATTTTATTTGTAAATAAATTGACCTCAAATTAATTATTTTTCAAACAAAAGTTGTAAATAAAAATATGTTGTAAATAAAAAATAATTGCAAAGCAAAATAATGTACATATTACAAATAATCACACAGAAAAAGCCATAAAGCGACAATTGAACGATCAATTCCAGCTCCATACGGACTCAAATTGAATCAAACTCACTTCCATTATACTCTAAATTAAATTATCTTTCAAATAGTTGTGCTTTCATAATTTTTGGAGTTACGATTGAAAAATCGGTTTTCTGGGGTAGTTTGTGCAATTTTACCACATACTTATTGTATATATTTATTCATATTTTTTATACATAATCTACATAATTGTAATAGTATCTTCATTACTAAAAATAAAAAAAATAAAGAAATTAATGAAATTAAAAAAATTATTTAAAAATATTATCCTTATTTGTACATGTGTATATTATATTATATGTATATAATATTTGTATATAACTAATTTCATAATATATAAATCACCAAAAAAAGTAAATATCTTACATTATTAATTAATATAATTTAATTACGAAATTTTTAATTAATTAATTAATTATTTAATTTATTCATTTATTGGATTTGAAAAAATGATTTGTATATAAGATATTATTCTATACCTTAAATAACCACCATTAAGGTGGCTAATTAATTTTTATAAATTAATAAATTTATATATTTTATTTACATCCAAAATTTGTAATTAATTAATTAATTTAATTAATTTAATTAACCACTAAACACCTTCCTCTTTTGTACATCCTTTCCTTTTGTATTTTTCTTCTCTTTTTAATGGGCTCCTCCCTCATTCATTCTTTGATCAATTTTTTGTAGAGAGGAGCCCGATCTCCGAGAGCCATCTTATTGAAGAAGAGTGACCAGCCTCCGAGCCGTCGGGTGACAGGAAGATGGCCTTCGTCGAGGCCATCACGTCATATCCGACCCTGAGGTGATATCCAACTTTATTTTCCGTCTTTCTTTTAGATTAATTCTAGGTGTAGTTTGTAGTGTTGAATTTTTAGTCGTAGCTAATTCTACATCACGATTCCATCCGCGTCTGACACAAAGAAATTTTAATCTCACATCTCGAACTCTTCATTTCAGTTCTACCTCGCACAACCTATCACCTCTGACCATGAACGATGACCGGAGACACGGATCTATCTTCTATCTCGCCACGATTCACACCCATTCACGCATCCTATTTTATTTATAAATAAATAAAAAGAATAAAAAAGAACATATAATTGTTTTTATTCCTAACATTCATTTTACAAGAAAATAAAAAATAAAACTAAAAAAATAAAAAATAATACAAAAAATATATTGTAGTTCCTGTTTAGAGTTTCTAAAAAAATTTAAAAATATTTTATTTACAGTTTTTTGTTTACATATAAAAAGAAAAAAACAACAAATTTTGCAGCGCCAACGGCACCACCCACCGCGTTGTCGCCGCCCTTATCTCCAGTAGCGCACCGTGGCCCAACTATGCCTCTTCGACCTCCGCGCGCGTCAGCCGCCGCGAGAGGCCGCCCTCCCTCAATCCCCCATGTTGCCGATCTCTGTCGATTCCAAGACGTCGCGCGACGGTGCGATCTCCAGCTCATGTCCTCCACCCTTGTCCTCGAAGTCTATGCTTCCCTGCAGCCCGCGGTCCCCCGCGATGCCCCCATCATGCCAAAGATCTCCTCCGACATCCAGCTCTGTGTCCCCCAACGGACCCCCACGCCGTCAGCTCTCTGCCCTTGCTTCCGTCGTGACCTCCTCTACCGCCGATCGAAGCACCAGGCAACGCCCCATCATCGCAGCCTCTGCTCCTCCACGCGAGGCGGCTGATGAATACCCATTCATCACTCTTTATTCTTATATTTTAGCTACAAAAACCTTTGCAAATGCATGTAAATATATGTAAATATAAATAATTACCAAAAGCATGCATTGTGTAAAAACCTATAATTAGCATGTTTTTGTGCAAAAATAAAGAATAAAGATTAAAAAGAAAAAGAGGGAAATATTTAGAATAAATATTGAGCATCCTAACCCAAGGGAGGGCTCAGCATGGGCCTGACCGCATAAAAGCCAAAGTAGAGGGAGGTAGGAGCTCATGTGTAAATATTTGTGTAAATACATAAAACTATATTTTCCTCACCCAAAAATATGCTTGTAAATATTTTTATATATTTATAAAAGATAAAAATAAAAAAATAAAAAAATAAAAAGTTAAAAATCAAAAAGAACAAAAATCCCCTTTTACCATGTACATAGACCATGCTCCTACATTGACTTAACCTTATAAATAAATAAAGTTATTTTCAAAACTTTTTGTAGATATTCTAGGTTATATATTGTAAATAAATAAAAATAAGAAGCATCAAAACAAAAATCCAATAAAAATTACAAAAATTAAAAATACAAAAATACCTTGTACATATGCCATGTATATAGATGTATATAGCTATTTATTTTACCCATGTACATAAACAGTAAAAATAAAATAAAAATATCTTTTTATTCCTAATTTTATGATATAAATAAATAAAATATAAAAGGGGAATAAAAATGCTCAAAAATAACAAATTAAAAATAAAAAATTAAAAAAATACATATTGTAGATATACCTATGTATAGCTATATAATGTAAATACCTTATTTTTATTTCCAAAAATTAATTAAAAATCACCAAAAAATAGAAAAAAATAAAAGAAAAATATTTCATGTTGGGAGTTTTTGCAGATTCGGCTCCTAGCTACCCCAATTTGTCACCTCAAGATCCAGCCACGTGGCCTGATTTCATTGGGTCCTGGGGATGTTGACCGCCCGGTCAACTGGCCCCCCCAGGACCACTTCTCTCGGGTTTAGCCGCCCGACCCGAGTTCCCTGATTTTTAGCGCCTAAACCCGATTGCGTTTCACCTAAACCCCGGGTCAGATCCATGCACTACATGTTCGCCAACCTCGCCGGAGCCTTAGCCTCGGGATCCGCGCTCCAGATTGCCCTACCCGCGCGCCTCTTTCCGGACCCTCCATGATATATATTTCGAGCTCCGCCGCTTTCAATCAGTATCTTTGGCCATTTGCTTCGTTCCCCAGTGAGCTCCAGAGAGAGAGAGAGGTGACAGCTCGCGCCTCGACCTGTTGCAGCGAGGAGAGGAGGCGAAAGCCATCGATCCGGCGATTCTTCACCGCCGTGCTCCGCCCTGAGTTGGAA